>OZ035997.1:95865969-96158469 GCA_964035015.1 Corallium rubrum
AACCAACCAACCAACCAACCAACCAACCAACCAACCAACCAACCAACTAACTAACTAGCTAACTAACTAACTAACTAACTAACTAACTAACTAACTAACTAACTAACTAACTAACTAACTAACTACTGTAACTAACTAACTAACTAACTAACTAACTAACTAACTAACTAACTAACTAACTAACTAACTAACTAACTAACTAACTAACTAACTAACTAACTAACTAACTAACTAACTAACTAACTAACTAACTAACTAACTAACTAACTAACTAACTAACTAACTGACTAACTACGTTTCTTACGAGGCTTATGATTATGAACATTCAGTATTTTTCGGGCATCAATAATCAGTTTTGTATTACCTTCTTGACCCTTTCAAAGTGAAAGATCAGTAAAAGTGGAAAATAATAAAGAAACCTCTCAGAGTGAAGATCATCCGGCTATTTACTTGTCAAGTTAACAAATATTAAATATAGTGTTTTGAATTGTCAATTATATCTATTATCAACTTTCAGACATCAACTTATACTGTAACTTTGACAACGAAAATTCACACTCTGACTTTCATAAATGCCCGGAATAGAAGCAAAAAGTTTTCACTCATCGTCGCATTCTCCTTTGTTTACTATACTGTAGGGGAAACAAGGATTTCCTTCCAACATTTCGGTAGTAACACCTTAACCTTATTATTTTGTTTGGAATACTACAGTAAAGAGTGATCGTTAATTGCTCATTGCAAGTACATTTTATAAAGGGACAGACGACATACATCAAAAAAAATTTTCAAAGCTTCAGAATTATTTTATCATGTTTTTATTTTTTCTCAATCGCTACAGGAACTAGCCTGAAAAAAATATATCTAATTGTCAGATGTATTTGACTGTTAAGAATTATGATAATTTATGCTATATCACTGTTAAGTTCTTATTGGTTGTATTAGTCATGTGACTCCACGTTACCATGACTACATCGTACTTTCGTTCTTGCTACGTCCGAACATGCGGTCGAGATATGCATTGTATGTTTTTTGTATCTGTTATGTATTTATTAAAGGATTAAAATAAATACGAGAGAGTGATTATTTTAACAGGTTATGGGCCCAGGACGTGAAAGTTATAGCTGTGAGATACGTATATTTAATAGTCCTGCGTTGTGTGAGTTGATTTCTGAATAGTTGTTTATGCCGTATCATGGCGGAGATCACGAAGATCGAAAAGTTAAATGGAAGAAACTATCAGTCATGGAAATACAATATCAAGCTCGTTTTGATGGAGCGTGGCCTATGGGGATTCACTCAAGAAGGACAAGAGACACCTCCCGAAGACACTGCAACTGTCGCTGTTAAGAATGCTTTTCGACTACGTTCAGACAAAGCATACTCGTTGATCGCCCTAAATGTGGAGAAACATCTTCAAATACACATCTCTTCGGCAACAGACCCACTGAAAGCATGGCACATTTTACAGAAGCAGTTTGAATTTGTGTCAGTCACACAGATTGTCCGTTTGAATCGTAAATTTTACGCAGCCAACATGGAAGAGGGAGCGGATTTAATGAAACATTTAACCTACATGACTTCACTTGCTGAGCAATTGCGTGAAATGAAAGAGGATATCTCTCCGAAGAAATTTGCCACTGTTGTGTTGGGCAGTTTGCCAGAATCATACGACAATTTCCTGACCAGTTTGAATGCCAGAAAGGCTGATGAACTAGACTGGGATGATGTAAAAGGATTATTAATCGAAGAGTACATGAAACGGAAGGAGAAAAACGAGAAACATGATTCTGACAATGCTTTTTTTGCTAAAAGAGGCAGAAATTTCAACAGGGGGAGAAATCAAGTGCCCAGACGCACTGAGATTCCTCGTAGATGGTCACAAGATTACAAACCATCATGGAACAACAAACCTCCGGAAACACGGGCAGCACAGCATGATGAACCGGAAAGAAACAGAGTCAGATGTTTCAAATGCAGTCAACTTGGGCATGTTGTTAAGAACTGTCCATACAATAACAAACGGAACACTGACAAAAATGAACATTCAAATATGGCTAAACTGGCTGAACCTGAACGTGAAGGAGTGGCACTGATATCAAGCACAGTGAATCATACAAATGAATGGTTTATTGATTCTGCGGCAACTAAGCATATGACGTACGATAGAAGCATTTTGGTGGATTTTATTGAATACCAACAGCCAACCGAAATATATTTAGGAGACAACACAGTAATTCATGCTTTGGGTGAAGGGATGGTTAGACTTCCCACAGGAAACGATGCCAATGGTGTTTATCTTGATTTGCATAAAGTATTATTTGTACCCAAATTGACTAAAAACCTACTGTCAGTCCCTGCAATGGCCTTAATGGGAGCTGAAATTCACTTCGACAGGGAGAAATGTATTGTGTCGAAGGGTGACAAACAGTTTGTTATTGGACAGCTACTAGATGGCAAGCTGTACACAGTCAACACTGCTGAGTTCGCACAAGTTTCGACAGCGTCTAGTGTACCAACACTTGGAGTTCGGCACCAAAGATTGGGTCATTTAAACTACGATTATATTCATCAATTGGCTAAGAATGAAATGGTCGTTGGGATGAACTATAACGCTGATCATCACCATGAGAAAGAATGTGAAGGATGTGTACTTGGAAAGATGCACAAGAATCCCTTTCCTAAGCAGAGTCAACATAGAGCAACTAAACCATACGAGATAATACACAGTGATGTATGTGGCCCGATGCAAGTTGAATCAAAGGGTGGAAGTAGATATATGTTGACATTTACTGACGATTTTTCAAGATACACCACTGCTTACTTCATCAAGAAAAAGAGTGAAGTTCTTTCAAAGTTCAAGGAGTATGTTAACTTTGTGGAAAAACAGTCTGGTCACCAAATCAAGAAACTAAACATTCGGCAAGAGGATGGAAAGGTTAAAGTCCTCAGAAGTGATAATGGGGGAGAGTATACTTCTCACATTTTCGCTAGATATTGTGCAGAAAAGGGTATTTCTCATGAATTCACGAATCCATATTGTCCGGAGCAAAATGGAGTTGCCGAACGTCTAAATCGTACTATCATCGAGGCAGCAAGGTCAATAATTCATCAAGCAAAATTGCCTCTGCAATTCTGGGCAGAAGCTTGCAGCACAGCAGTTTATGTTCACAATCGAAGCCCTACGACAGCTTTAAAGGGTGAAACTCCATTCGAATGTTGTTTTGGTGAGAAACCAGACATTTCCAATTTAAGAGTCTTTGGCTGTGTGTGTTACGTACACGTTCCAGACTGTCAACACCAGAAGTTAGATCAAAAATCCCATAAAGCGATTTTTGTTGGATATCCTCAGAGTACCAAAGGATACAAGCTATATGATTTGAAGAAGAAGTGTTTTGTCATAAGTCGAAATGTTGTATTCTACGAGGATAAGTTTCATCATTTTGATGAGCAGCCTAAGTCGGACGACGGCGTAATCCACCTTATCTTTCCAGAAGTTGATGAAGAATTTGAACTTCCAACTGACACTGAGAATGCTGAACCAGTACCTGAGAATCCTGAACCAGTACCTGAAAATCCTGAACCAGTACCTGAGAATCCTGAACCAGTACCTGAGAATGATGAACCAGTGGGAGAAACTAATGAAGAAACACCATTGAGAAGAACATATGAAGACACATTTATGGAGGATATTCGAAATCTAGGACCTGTAAGGCAGCGAAGAGTTCCTAACAGATTTAGAGATGATGATTGTCTAGTGGTTGATTCTTTAACTTCAGAAATTGATGAACCTAAATCAGTTGATGATGCTTTGAATGGTGAACATTCCAGTCAGTGGAGTGAAGCCATGAACTCAGAATATTCATCCTTATTAAAGAATGAGACGTGGGAATTGGTGCCTCCACCGAAAGGAAAGAATGTAGTAGGATCTCGATGGGTCTTAAAAGTCAAGCGTGATGAAAATGGTTCAGCAGATCGTTTTAAAGCTAGACTGGTCGCACAAGGGTATTCACAAACGAAAGGAGTAGATTATGACGAAGTGTTCTCACCAGTAGCTCGACATACATCTGTCAGATCGTTACTTGCACTAGCTAATGCACATGGTCTTGAAGTGCATCAGATGGATGTGAAAACTGCATTTCTAAATGGTTCATTAGATTGTGAGATTTATATGTCACAGCCAGAAGGATTCGTCGATCCTGACAGACCTGACCACGTCTGTAAATTGAAGAAGAGTATTTACGGACTTAAACAATCAGCTCGTTGCTGGAATGTTACTCTCGATGAACATTTGAAATCAGTCGGTTATCGTAAGAGTAATGCAGATGGTTGCATATATGTTAAGTCTATCAAGAATGCTGATGGACATATCAGTTTTGTTATACTGGGAGTATATGTAGACGATATAGTTCCAGTATCTAACGACATTTCTTTGCTGGAAACAGAGAAGGCATCATTATGTCAAAGATTCGAGATGGTTGACCAGGGTGAAGCACGATATCTTCTTGGAATGTCAATCAAACGAAACAGGGAAGCTAAGACTTTGTCAATAAATCAACCAAGTTACCTTGAAAGAGTGCTTAAAAGATTTGGCATGGAGAAGTGCAAGCCTGTCTCCACTCCTCTTGAGCCTGGTAAAAGATTTCAGCAATTGTCAACAGATGATGAATCTTTTGATACTGAAATGTACCAACAAGCAATTGGATGCCTGACATATGCATCAACTACAACCAGACCAGATATCGCTGCTGCAGTTGGAACTTTATCCAAATATATGTCCAAACCAAGTAAGGATCACTGGACGGGGGTTAAGCGTATAATGCGATATTTGAAAGGAACATTGAACTATGGTCTTAAATTCTCTGTTGGTAAGAAGGAAGCAGAGTTCTTTGGTTTTTCTGATGCTGATTGGGGAGGAGACATCGATACACGTCGCTCTACATCTGGATATGTGTTTCAATTTGGTAATGGTACCATTAGCTGGTCCAGTCGAAAGCAAGCTACTGTGGCAAAGTCTTCTACCGAGGCTGAATATGTTGCATTGAGTTCTGCAGCACAAGAAGCTATATGGTTACGTCGTTTGATGAGTGATCTTGGACAAAAGATGGATATACCAACAACCATTTACGAAGACAACCAGGGAGCTATTGAACTGGCTAAGAATCCCAAGTATCATAAGAGAACCAAGCACATTGACATTTGTCATCATTTTATTCGTGAGAGAGTTATGTCGAATGAAATCAAAGTGATTTATTGTCCTACTGAAGACATGGTGGCAGATATCATGACCAAAGGATTACCAAAACTTACCTTTGAGAAATTTAGAAACTCATTAGGTGTTTATGATGTTGTTTAAATATGTTTGTATAATAAAATAGCATAATTATCAAGTGGGAGTGTTAAGAATTATGATAATTTATGCTATATCACTGTTAAGTTCTTATTGGTTGTATTAGTCATGTGACTCCACGTTACCATGACTACATCGTACTTTCGTTCTTGCTACGTCCGAACATGCGGTCGAGATATGCATTGTATATTTTTTGTATCTGTTATGTATTTATTAAAGGATTAAAATAAATACGAGAGAGTGATTATTTTAACATTGACAACCTGCGCCCAATTATTTCAACTTTTGGAAAATATAGTACATGTATAATTATACAGTAATATCAGCAATATTAGTACATGTATATACAGTAATATCAGCAATATTAGTACACAGGTACAGTATTGGTAATGACCAATCAATAATTCAGGAGGAAAATACAAAGGAAATCAGTATCGAGACGAAGTTTGGATATGTGAACAATAAGCCAACTTTTACTTCACATATATTTCTCTTAAAATATGGATTCATTTGAGAACTATATCAAACACTCGAAGTAGTGTTTAATTCATTTTTGAATATCAAAACACCTTGAAGTTGGTTAAAAAACCTCGGCTTCGCCTTGGTTTTCAACACACTTCTCGTGGTTTGAGATCATGTCAAACACTCCTTCTTGTGTATGATATATTATTACAACCAGCATGCAGGTCTGTGATCTACAGTAATACTGTTGTAGTATCGTATTGGTACACAGCCATCCCTGTTAACCCATTTCGTCTACGTGTAGGGTGAGGCGGTTCAGGGTAAAAACCGAAAACCGAAAACCGCCTGGAAAAAACCGAAAAAACCGAAAAAATCGATATTTATATCTGTAGATTTACTTGATTAAACTTCACGCTACACGTTCAAGACTTTAGTTTTTGAAACAGTTAGTACAATGTATCGTAATATTTACAAGAATTAAATTTTCAAACATTGTAGCTATATACGTTCTACACACAAGGAAATGACTAAGTAACAGTAAAACTGGCTTTCTTTCTATCTATATACAAGCGAATGCGATAGTCTATCCTTACAAATTCTCCGCTAGGAAGACAAGTTTGTCAACTTTCTCGGGCTTTAGTTGCGCTCGCGCTGGTGTAGCAACTTGCCCCGCTTTGCTAAAAAGCCTCTCTGATGGCGAACTGGTGGCTTGAATGGCGAGGTATATTCTTGCCAATTGTGACAGTAACGGAAGTTCTTTTGCGTTAACCTTCCACCATTCTAAAGGTTCGTCGTCTCCGTCAATGACTGGATAACTGAGGTAAGTGTCAATCTCCTTGGAGAGACGGCTACGTGGAGAGGCTGCTGGTGACGCCGTTTCTTTCTTTTTCAGGCTGGTCAATGCCCCAAGGCTGAGTTTTGCCTTCTTTGCAGCGGGCGATGGCAAGACATCTTCTTCTTCTGAAGTTTAATGTTTGAATGCTATTGCACGTGTTTATATGTTAATTTGTTAACTCTGAATATTTTTGCGATGAGTCATACGCTACCTGTCTTCGCAGAGGTCCGCTTTCTGTTGAACCAATCAGGGCGCTGATTTGCTGAACCAATCAAGCGTGTGATCCGGCTTAGCTTTGATGCTTCGCTTCCCTGTAATTATTACTGCCATTTTGTTTCAATGTTACTGAGATTCAAACGGGTTTTTTCGTTTTTTTCGGTTTTTCGGTTTTTTGCCTGGAGCAACATCGGTCGAATCGGTTTTCGAAAAACATCGGGTTTTTTCCGGTTTATCGATTAACCGCCTCACCCTATCTACGTGTAGATCTGAGTTGTGTTTCTTAAATTTTATTCTGTCTGACTGGCTAACTATAGATAATTGCTTGCCAAAATATAGCAAGGTTTTCTCATTAATGGGATCTCAGATATCTAGACTTCAAATTCAGCTGAGTATTACAGCTAAAAAAACAAAAGTAGTACTGTACCTCCAAAAAGGTAAGTATGTACATTTTACTCAGTCCTATTGGTGGTGTGCAATCAATCCTTTGACATTTGGACGACAAAGAAACAGTGGCCATGTTGGAGAAAAACATACTCCAAAGACAATAGCTGCTAATTAATGAGATTCCTTTGTTAAAGTTCCAATGAGATTCCTTTGTTAAAGTTCCTCCAAGAATAGTTGATTCGCAGAGTTCAATTAACATTTAAGAAACCTGACAATATGTATGGGTGCATATCCACATAAAAAAGATGGGGAAGGAGCAAAATATTTTTTTTAAATTTTGGTTTCTGAAACGTCATTTTCCACATTTTTCTGACAGCACATTTGAGCAAAATTTTAAAAGTTTAAAAACAAAAAAAAATTTCCAAAGTTCGATTCCAAGTTAAATTTCCAGCAAAATGGAAATTACTACCTGGTTACAGTTAATAAGAACTGAGCCTGGTTTCAATTTTATGACTTATTTTGACTGAATGTTGGTCAAAAAACAGCATTTTTAACTTTAATCGTCAATAAATTAGCAAAACTCAACATATCAAGAAAACGCTGACACTGGAGTTTAAACTGCAAAAAAAGACAACAATGATACAAATATACTTAATATTTAAATTTCATCTTATGAAACCTTTGCCAATGCCTTGCACACCTCAGTCGCTTCAACCAACATTTATAAGTTTTAAAAAAACTGAAACTAATCCTGTACTTCTTGTTGTGTTTAAAGTTGTATGTTTAAGTTTTTATTTTATCATATACTTATTATACTGATACAGTACATGTACATGCCATTTTATAGCCATTATTCAATGTGGATGAAAATTGAAAATTGTATTCATTATTTCTTAACTTACAAAAATGCAGTGTCAAACAAGTTTCATAAATATAGACATGTTAGGTTGAAGCTGATAGTGTATTTGCCATGCAGCAATTAAACTTTTACTGTTTTAAATTCAACAAGACAACAACGATACAAATATACCTATTTAAATTCCATCTTATGAAACCTTTGCTAATGCCTTGCACACCTCAGTCACTTCAACCAACATTTATAGGTTTTAAACATTCATCATAACTCTAGGGCTATATTTACACCTTGAATTTGCCTGGCTGCACCGATTTACATGATATATACCAGTTGTGCAAATTGAAGATTACATGAAGATTGCAAGTTGTTGTTATCTCGCACATGTGCAGACATGCAATATCACCTGTGAGGTACGAAACTTTCAAAATGGCAAAAAAAGACTGTGTGGACAGATATAGAATTGTCATTGACATCACTATACAGTAAAATATGAACAGCCACTGACAGCTTAATAGACTAGAATAGCTTTAAATTAAGAAGTCTGACCTTGTCGGAAAATGTCCAGATATTTATTGACAGGTATCCAAAAAAAGCCAGTCTAATTAGACTAATTTCATCCTATTTTGAGAGAAAAATCCCCTGTTACATTTTTCTTTTTATTGTTGAGAGGAAGTACATGTATACTTCATAATGGTAACCCTATACAAAGACAATATTTCCCTCATACTATCTGTACAAAAATAAGACCATTTACATGGTACCATACCAAATGGAATGTTCAATGCAGGTAAAAAACTAGACCTCCTTTTTTGAGTTCTTGAATTTGTATATGTAATCGCATGGGGCTGAGGAAAATTACGGTTTAATTTCACAAGTGTTTTCAAGATGAGGGTAATTTGTAAGATTTTGAAAACACGAGTGAAATCCAAACTTTATGAGAACTCCTGCAATTACTGTATGTGTTAATAATATAGCAGGCAAAATTATTCAAGAGCTACTGTATGCTCCAGAAAATGTTGAAGTGCATGTACTTTATCACGGTCAGTACTTGGCAACATTCCAAACTTCCTTCGCTCTATCGCTGTGCATATAGCTTTCTTTTTGCAAACACAGACAAAAGTTCATAAATTTTATAGTGTATTCATTTTCATTAATAGTGTGCACTCCTTCAATAGTTTAAATTAGTTCAATCGAAGTAAACAAAAAAGCATTTTCAGACTGAAAAACCTTGCAGATTTGTTGAAAGAAAGTCAGTCCTCTGAGGTTCACTGTTGCTAAGTAACCAAGTGACCAATCACATGCAAGAACTGCTGATCAAGGAACCAATCAAGTGCAAGTAATTTTGCCCTGAGTTACAAAAAAATGCCCTCTTCATTATCCAATCATATTCGAGTAATTTTGCCCTGTATATTAGATACTAGATTTTAATTTTGGTTAGATGTCCTAAGTTCAGTATCCCAACAATATACCATGAAAATTTCAATAATGCATAGCCACTGGATCTGAAATAACATCTGAGTTACAATGTACAGTAGTGTAATGTCTTACAGCATACTGTCAGATAACATCTTACAATGTAGTGCAAGTTGAGAGGATATTTAGTAATTAAAATTGGGGGATACGAGATTTCAAGAAGGGATAGCACATTCAGAAACTTGGTATCCCACTTGAATACTGCTAAAAATAATAAATTTTAAGCCCTGTATTGGTTCTCGATCTGATTACATGGGTCCCATGTAAACACAAGATGAAATCGTACAAATTCAAGAATAAGTCTGAATTTGTCCGATACCATGCAAATGTAACCTAAGTAAGACCAACATAAATCCTGAAACTAATCTTGTACTTCTTGTTGTGTTTAAAGTTAATGTATGTTTAAGTTTTTATTTTATCATATACTTATTATATATACTGTATGAAATATACATGCTATTTTATAGCCATTATTCAATGTGGATGAAAATTGAAAAATGTATTCATCATTTCTTAACTTACAAAAATGCAGTGTCAAACAAGTTTCATAAATATAGACATGTTAGGTTGAAGCTGACAGTGTATGCACGGCAATTAAACTTTTACTGTTTTAAATTCAACAAGACAACAACGATAGAAATATACCTTTGTCAGGACATCATCACACTTCTTTTTTGAAGCTTTAGCTGATTTGTTGTTATCCGTATCAACAGATTTTCCCATCGTTATAAACTATTTACTAGAGTAATCCATAAAGCACAGCAAATATAACATAACATTCTCTGAAATTATATGCCAGGAAAAACCAAGTCGAGATTCAAAATTATGCTGACTGACAGCAAGCACTTGCACGCGCAATGCGAGATGGGGGAATATATATGTCTCCGGGGCAGGTCAATCAAAGCCCGTTCTCCACTACTAGGCGAATTTGTTCGCGCGAATCGAATCGAAATACCCATTCATGCAATGTAATTGGTTGCTGCTAGTTTTCGCGCTAATTTTCTTACTTGCCAATCATATTGCCGGAGAACTCGCTTCGCGCGAACAAATTCGCCTAGTGGAGAACGGGCTTAACAGGACCAAAAAACTAAACTAAAACTAAACTAATCTTTATTTATACTGCCATCCCTCATTGGTCCAGTGTTTCTACAGGAGGAAACCGGAGTATCCGGAGGAAACCTGCGATGTTTGGTAGATTCAAACTGGAAGCACTCTTCTCACATGCGGCCAAGGTGAAATTTTAATCAGCTGATAACTGCTGAGAGCAGGAATTGAACCCGGGACACAGAGGTGAAAGGCAACGTGCGCTAACCAATGTGCCACCAACACCCCCATCGACCAGATGCCCCCCTTCAGAATGCCCCCTTCAGGACCGGATGTCCCCCTTGTGAAATCCTTTAAAATATTTCTTAAAGTGCTTATGTCACTTGTGGGGTTTTAACGTATTTAAATAGAGCAGAGAAAATCAGTTAATAAGTTATTTTGCCGTTTTTGATTTAGACCCCGTTTACACGATGCCGGTACAATTTGAAAACGGAACAAAATCATGCCGTTTAGGCCTTGCGTTTACACGATACCGGCACAGAAATGACATGAAAACGGTACAAGATGAAGACGGGTTCCTTCACTTCCTTGACGGCATGAAATGAAAACGGAACACTAATCGGCATCGTGTAAACGCCCGTGCCGTAACAGTTAGCCTGCGAGCAGGTTTGATGACGGTTAATCACGATATATACGACCACAAGTCTTCTCAATTCCCATTGGAAGAGAATAGTCACATGCTAACCGTCATTATATTGTACCGGCACCGTGTAAACGCAAGACTTTTTGGCCTGTATTTGCATACCGGCATGATTTTGTTCCGTTTTCAAATTGTATAACATTTCATGTTATTTTTGTGCCGGTATCGTGTAAACGCAAGGCCTAAACGGTATGATTTTGTTCCGTTTTCAAATTGTACCGTGTAAACGGGGTCAAATAGTTCAAAAATTTCGAATTCCGTCGTTCATTTTAACACCTTGGGGGCCTGGGACTCAAAAGGTTCCAGAGTCCCAGGCCCCCGTGCTTAAAAATGAACGACGGAAATTTTTGGCGAAAAGCCGAAATTGGCATGTTTAAGGTGGAAAATACAAGTTTAATTGAGAGTACTTCCAAAACACGTGATTAAACAATTCGGAAAAAGAATAAAACTAAATGTTATGCATAGTTAAACAGTCTGACAGTCAATCAAAAACTGTTACCAAATAAATAGCAACAGTTTTATTTTATTTTATTTTATTTTATTTTATTTTATTTTATTTTATTTTATTTTATTTTATTTTATTTTATTTTATTTTATTTTATTTGCTTTGCCATACTCAAACAATACGTACAGACATCGACAAAAACAACTGCATGGCAGGGCAACCGCAACAGCTTACGCCAATTACTGCGGTCCCTAAAGATTACAACAAATACAACTACAGTACACCAGATAATTACAAACATTAAGCTAAAAACAACACGATATCGATTTAGTTAGATCACGAGCTTTGTTGCATTTGATGCATATCGATTTCCATGTTCGTGGATCATCTGCATTAAAACAGTGTTCTAGTGCTAAATTATAGTAATTATACAGTCCTTTTTTAAAGTCTTTTAAAGTTATACATTTAATTGTTAAGTTCCTTGGCAATACGTTCCAGATTCTAGTTGTCCTAATTAAAAATGATTTCTGATACGTAGATGTTTTACATTTTGTTGACTGAAATTGTAAACAGTTTGGGTTTGCTGATCGTGTAGGTCTATTTAAATTTTGAGGTTCTGGTAGTATGTCACTGCTTAAGTTAATAATGTTACGATTTGATTTGAAAAGGAACATGTCAAGGTATTCGTGCCAGTAACATAAAGGAAGTAGATTTAACGTCAAGAGACGATGGTTATAACTGATGCCACAGAAAAAGGGTAGGTCCATTATATATTTTGATGCGCGTCTTTGGACGCGTTCCGTGCGCTTGATAAGGTCGACAGACTGTGGAGCCCAGACTTGCGATGCGTAAGCGAGTTGGGAGCGGACGAGAGCTAGATAAAGTGTTCGACGGACAGAGAAGTTCTTGATTTTTATCGTGGACCGTCGTATATATCCCAGTAATTTGTTGGCTTGGGCGCACTGGTGGAGGACTTGTTTGGACCAGGTAAGTGTGGAAGAGGTCCAGACGCCGAGGTCACGTTCGCAGTCTGTGGTGTTCAAAATGGTATCTTGCAGCTTGTAAGGATACTCGATTTTATTATGTTTTCTGGTAATTCGTAGTGTCTTACATTTAGCTGTGTTGAGAAGAAGATTAGCATTGGCGGAGCAGGTTTGGAAGTTCGTAAGATCATTCTGCATAGAAGATGCATCAGACTCTGAATTTATTTCCTGGAAGATCTTTGTGTCATCAGCAAAAGTTACGATTTTTGAACTACAAACGGATCTGGAAAGATTGTTCTGATACAATAAAAATAGTAGCGGGCCAAGGATTGAACCTTGCGGCACTCTGGAGGTTACTGGTAGTGGTGATGATGTTGCACCAAGTACTGTAGTCTGTTGGCGACGGTCTTTGAGGTAAGAGCTGAACCAATTCAGAATGCTGTCTCCAAATCCAAAATCGTGAAGTCGATTAAGAAGTTGCATATGGCTGACTCTATCAAATGCCTTTGACATATCCAAATAGATTACATCTACCTGTTTGCCGAGATCAGTTGTTGCAATGGCAACAGTGCGTGACGTTTCAAAATGACTGCCAATTACCCTTCAAACTAAATTAATTCGAGAAAAACTTTGGTGAACCCCATATTTTTGTTTCGTTCCCCGCAGAAACGAAACTGTTACTGTATTAGCTTTCCATTGACATCACAAAAGAAACTGTCATCACAGATGAAAATCGTCCAATCGTAGTGCAGTGTTGTTGACATAACTGTGATCTTATCCAATGAAATCAAAATTCCGCATAAAAAATTTAGTTGGAGGCGTGGTTAAACGCCAAAACGAAGTGAAAATATTGCTGATCTAGAGTAATTTGAAGACGTAAACAATCCCGTGCGAAGCGAATCATCAATCTTGTGCTGTAGAAAGTAGGAACTTTCCCCTCGTTGAACTCGAGAATGCATTGCATTCGTTATGTATGGCAACTGCGCGTTCCAAAAGGTCAGTCGCACTGTTTCACGCGTGTCTAATAATTTTAAAATATAGCTATTTTATGAACAATGTCAATAGTTGGAGGCTAGAAGTTCGTTATCATTCATTTGTGGCCCATCTAAATGGATTATTCTGATTCGAGAATTAAACTATGACCTATGACGACGAAAATGATGATAGTCCGTTATTGACCTAATTTATATTGATCCTTTTGGCCTTGGAAATTTATGGATTTGCTATTGGCGATTATTCAATAAATACCGCGGTGTCATAAATAAATCAGCTGCATGAAATTTGAATGCGACGTGCTAGCGTCTCGCAATTTTCCCAAGAAAGCAATTATGTTGGTAACGTTTTATTTTCCTCCTATAGACGGTCAGAAGAGTATTGCTACTGAGTAGAAAATTTACGTTGCCAAAATAATTGCGTTCTCGCGAAAATCGCGAGACCGCTAGCACGTCACATTTAAATTCAGTCGAATTTATGCGACTGCGAATAACCTGAAATAATCAATAGAGCCTGCCCTCTGGACTGCGGAGGAGAGAGTAATCTGTCATGATCAGACGGTACAACGTCTGAAATGTGTGTTAAATTATTTTTTTGTAGTTTTATTATAATCTTCTCGCTTCAGCATATTTCTAGTTTGTTTATATGCAAAACAAAAATCGTCTAAATTAAATTTGTCGTATGAAACGCAGGCGCGTAGTAAAAATTGTCGCGCCAGTCTACATGGGGGAAATAATTAGTTGAGCTAAAATTCGTCATTGCTGTTGAAACAGCCCCTCATAAACGACTGACCGGAACGAAACAGCTATTTCTTTTAAGAAATAGTTTCTTGTTGTTATTAAAACTTTTCTTGAAGTATGAGTAATCAATAGGCCGATTTTAAAAAAATTCTGTAGAACGAATAATTTTTTTTTCTCGGAAAAATCATGTTTGTTAATTTTTAAAAAATTTCGTTCTACAGAATTTTTTTATAGTCGGCCTATTGATTAGTCATACCTCAAGAAAAGTTTATGCATAGCATTTAGTTTTATTCTTTTTCCGAATTGTTAATTATGCAGGTGATTTGGACTCTCAAACTTGTATTTTCCATTTTTCAAGAAACTGTGTGGAGCCACCTTAAAGGCTTATATATCAGAAACTACTAAAGTAAATCAAAACCGGCAAAATAACTTATTAACTAACTTTTTTTGCTCTATTCAAATACGTTAAAAACCCACAAGTGATATAAGCACTCAACCTTTTATGGGCTAACGCCAGACGATTTTACTCGTCAATGGAGTGGCAGAGTGGCTACTGGTCGATAAAGGGTTAAACCTGGTTCGAAATGTATTGAAATTTTCGAAACTATTCTAAGTGCAGTCTTGCGTGACATCAGATATTGCTAGTATAGTATTCGCTTGGGCAAGGCAAATTAAGACTACAGCGAGTCCTCCCCATGTAGCTCATTTCACGGTTAATGGTTATATTGTTTTAGGACAATGTTCGTATTTTATACTTGCTTGTCTAAAGCGTCGCTAGATGTGACCAACATCCGAGGGCGCCAGAGTATGAGGCTATTCTCCGCCAGACTAGACCCCTTGTTTATCGGCCAGAGTTTGGTGATGTCATTATTAGATTGTTGGGCACGAAAGAGGAAACTGCGGTCGCGTCGACAATTGCAAAGATGATTAAAACTACTGCTAGGCAGCCGGCCTTTCAACCGTATCGTCGCCCATTGGCGGGTCGTGGTTCCAGTTGGCGTCCAGGGCGTGGCCGCGGGGTCTGTTTTGCATGTGGCCGTCCAGGCCACTTCCAGAGGAACTGTCCTTCGCGAAATTAGTTTAATGCACGATATATAAATGAGTAAATGGATAATGTTAATGATTGTAGGGTGTATTTCATATGAATTGTAAATTGTTTCACAACAATGATAATTATTGAGAATATGAGCATAACATGTGTCATCTTTGTTTTCTACCGTTTTGCACTGATAATTAATTCTGTTACAAAGTTTCCTACGATCTTTGGACGGTTTTGTACGACATTATTTTGTTCAACTGTTGTCGCCTCTGGATGCGGGCGCCTAGCCTTTTATGCCCTTAGGGGTTGCCGGGGACCGACAATGGAGTGGGCGAGTAACTGTTTGCGGGTTAATTTTGACATCGTTTTCTTCCAAGGGTATCCCCGCATCCAAACGCCAAAAGACCTTCGATTCTCGGGAATTTTACATTCAACGCCACCCGAGACCAACTGTTGAATGGTGCGATTGGCAAGGCTCGCCCACTAGTATCGTCGGTCCTAGGCCCTCTCCCGCAGTGGTGTCAGATTGTCAGGTTTTAGCCAGTCCAAAGGATACAATTTTCCGCGATCCGTCGTCATTCCTTCCTGGGGAACTCCATAATCATTACCACGAATGGCAGAAGATTACTCGAAAGGGAGAAGCAGAGGAGGTATTGTCGTTCATTAAGAATGGAGTTGATGTTTGGGCATACGTTCAGCATTTTAAAGGCATGTTTGATTGACAGCATTATGATTCACGGATTTTGTTTCTTCCACGATCAAAGAACGAGTGCGTACGGGTTGCGAGTGGGTGCGTACATATTTTGGGGGTTTGTTGGGCAAGTTCAGCCGCCCCATTTGGTAATGCCTATCACGGTCGAACCAACCAAGCCCCGAATGTGTCATGATGAAAGATTCCTTAACCTTTGGATCCGTGATCTGCCATTTTCTCTGGACTACTTATCGGATCTTCCACGGTATGTCGGCTCGGGCCATTTTCAGATGGCTTGTGACGATAAGAGCGGTTATGATCATTTATTGTTGACTCAAGCCAGTCTCTGCTGGTCTCTGCTGGGATGGTTGTTACTTTGTGTATGCTTCATTACCGTTTGGCTGGAAAGCTAGTGCCTATGTATATCACTCTACTGGATTGGTGGCGACTAGTTACATCCGTACGTTAAGGGTTCCATGCAGTCAGTATATTGATGATAGGCATAATGGCCAGCTAGTCACGGCTGCCACGTGTAACTGGTCAGACTTCCAGAAGGCAGAAGCGGCAGCCTACATTGTTACCTCAGTACTTACCACTTTAGGCTACACCCTATCACTTTCGAAATCGCATTTACTCCCTTCACAGTGTGTGCGATTTCTGGGTTACTTGTCGAATTCTTTCCTCATGGCTTTCATATTGCCTGATGATAAAAAAGCAAAGTTTAAGTTGTTAAGGGAAGCCATTTTATCGCAGCCAGAGACCGACCTCACCATGTTACAGCGTTTTGTGGGGAAAACTACGTCATT
The DNA here is from genome assembly GCA_964035015.1 of Corallium rubrum. Classification (NCBI taxonomy): domain Eukaryota; kingdom Metazoa; phylum Cnidaria; class Anthozoa; order Scleralcyonacea; family Coralliidae; genus Corallium; species Corallium rubrum. Next base: position 95,882,987 of record OZ035997.1, read on the forward strand.
TTCTCTCGCCGTTCCGGCAGCACGGTTGCATACTCGGATGGTTTTTTCGGGCAATTGGATCTTATGCGTAGAACCCGCAGAAAACCATTAAAATCATTGGAGAGTTACGTAAAGAGATTATCTACTGGCGATTCCTCCATACGTGGCAAGGCCGCTTGCCTTGGTTTGATGAGCGGCATCTGGTTCTTCAGTTCTTTGTTGATGCTTCTAATTCGGGTTGGGGCGGGGTTGTCTTTTGCCACGTCAAAGATCCAATCACACGTGATTATTGGGGCCCCGACGATCTTTCCAAGCCTATTGTGCTTAAGGAGGCTCTCGCTCTTTTACACACCCTGTCCGCCGCTGCACCATCCTTGTCTAATAATCGAGTGGATGCACACACGGATAGTCTCACCCTTGTGCGAGCATGGAAGAATCAGGGCGGTAAGAGTACGGATCTTACGAGGGTGATCAAATCGATTTTCCGATTTATCCTTACGCTTTAATATTGGGCTTATGTTGTGTCACGTGCCATCCAAGGAGAACTTGGCGGATATTCCGTCCAGAGTCTTGTCTGACGTCGATTGTATGCTCGCGAACTTCCCGTGGAGTGCTTTAGAGCGTCGTTGGGGACCTCATACCGTCGACCTGATGTCCCTTGACTCAAATGTACAGAAGGACCCCAATGGCACGGCTCTTCGCCATTTCTCCCCTTGGCCAACTCCTAATTCTGCTGGTGTTAATCTGTTCGCGCAAACTCTGCACGTTGATGATAATGCATACGTTTTTCCTCCCATCGCAGTAATTGGCCCCGTTCTCCGATTCTTGCTTTCTTCACGTTGTCGATTTACCATCGTTATTCCTGATATGTTCCCACGACGCTTTTGGTGGCCTATGGTCAATGGCCACGCTTTGGACACTGTCCGTCTCGGTGTGAAAACTCAGCCTGATATTTTGCTCTTTCCGACGCGTACGGGGGTATTTGAATCTCGACCTCTGGACTTGGGCCTCTGGGCCTTTCGCCTATAGCGGAATGTTGTGTTTACCATTCGATGGACGACTTTACTTTGTTATTTGTTTAGGGCGTGCCCAGGGTATGGGCACGCATGTGTAAGACCTGCCGGTACCCAAACGACAATTGTGCGGTGTTTTGCCAAAGATGCGGGATAAAGCAAGTCCCATCCTCCGTTGGCACTTTGTTACAGGACGGTAGTGGCTTGACATTTGATATGCGCTCCATTAATAAACGAATCCATGATCTTCGGTCATTAACGAGATCGTCCAACTATGGTCGGCAACAATCCCGCTTAGAGCTCGATCTGCAGACATTTCTCGCTGCGCTTCACCCACCAAAGACACCTTTTTCTTGCGTGCCCAAAGATGTGGTCCGTTTTCTAGTGTGGAAAGACCGGAAGGGGAGGACGAAAGTTCACACGAGTGATTGTCAGTTCCTTGGTACCACGGTTAAAGGACCATGTGATTGCCCTTCACGTTTAGCGGCTGGGACTGTGGACTCTACTATTGGTAAACTTCGGTCCATATTTAACGAATGCGACCGATCGGGTGAGTACGACGTCCACTCTGGAGTGGGTAACCCAGCTGCACACCGTTTTGTGCAACAATACCTAAAGTCTATTAAGGCAGAGCAGGCGGAAGCCAGAGCATCTCCCAAAAAAGCTACGCCTTTATTTTTCGACAGATTTTATAAGATCATTCATTATTTGCGACACTTGCTTTCCCGCCCTTCAACAACCTCCATCGATAAATATATTTATACACGAGACTTGGTGTTCTTTATTTTCTAGTTTTTTACTGGACAGAGAGCATCAGATTTGGGTCGACTGAGGACTGTAGACATTCTGCAACATTCGGATGGCAAAAGTTTACTCCTTTATCAGCGAGTTGGGAAAACCATAAGAGGAACCGCTGTACGGCCAATTCCTTTACACCCTTCAAGAAATCCTGCCATTTGCCCCGTAGAGAATCTTAAATTTTATCGTACGCTGTGCACAGCGATGCGGATTAACTTGGGGACAGGTTATCTTTTTCGTACGACCGTCAAGCATACCTCCGTATCGAGCTCTCCTTTCTTAGCATCCGCAGTTTAAGCAAGGCTTGTGACATATCTAAAGTTGCTGGGTCTGTATACCAATGAAACGATTCATGGCTTCAGGGGTGGCGCTGCTATCTTGCTGGGCCTTCTTGGCGCATCCAAATCCGAAATCGCTAAACATATCGGTTGGTCCTCAACACAGATGGTGAATCATTATACATGCACAGTTGGATAAAGTTCTGCCCGCGGGGGGCACCGTTGAGTTGTTGGCTGACAGTATTCTGCCTGTGGCAGCGACTGGGTGCATTCCAGCTGAGGATTTGGGTATCCAATTCCGCAACTGTGACACTTTAGTTAACTTTGAACCTTTCTTCGTGTAATTTCGGGCCGTGACATTAGTTTCGGGATCTAAGGTTGGGGGTGTAGTTTCGGGTAAGTGTTTGGGTAAGGATGGGAAGTAATTTGACGTTATCCTGCCGGGTTGTAGGCGTGGTCCGGTGACAGGGCTCGCGTTACCCGTAACTCTATCTCTCGTGAGCTGATGTTAGCAGAAATGCAGTTAGAATAGATTATATATAAAAGAGTGAAATCCCAATAAATCAGGATCAGTTTGTTAAACGCGGCCCCGGGTGGTGATGCCTGTTATGAACTGGTTAAGTTTCTACAATATGGTAGGATTCCTGGATAAGGTTCTGAGGCGGGAACATAGACTTTATACGTCTTGTACGATAAATAAGGGATGAGGTGTTAGAATAAGCTAGTTTAACTCTTTGCTGGGCTGTTTGTATTTACCGTTGCTTCCCCGCCTCCCACCCAACAAAAAATCCTCTTGTCCTGCTCCTTAGCTCACGGGCTCGCATTACCCGTAACTCTATCTCTCGTGAGCTGATGTTAGCAGGAATGCAGTTAGAATAGATTACTATAAACAATAAAACTCTTAGATGGTTAAATGAGTTCGCAAGCGTTCGTAGACGTTGAAATGTCTCCCAAAGCGCCATGATTAATCAGGTTGTTTTTCGATTTTTGAAACAGTGCTTAGGTGAAACCCGTGCCGAATAGTACCTTTTTCAGAGTATGCCAATCCTGAAAATCAAGGTCTATTTCAACGCAATAGGTCCAATAGAAAAACAACCTTTCATCAATAATCATTGCCAACCGCGATTAACATTTAACCATCTAATAGTTTTATTGTTAGTTTCGAAATAAGTTTCAATACATTTCGAACTTGGTGATTTCACAAGGGGGGCATCTGATCCTGAGGGGGGGGGGGGGGGGGGAGGGCATCTGGTCCTGTTACACCAGGAGCCCTGCCTAATTTCCATTCCGGCATACGGCACAGACACACGAATCTTTAAAATAGTTTACTGTAGATGGTTCTTTTTTTAAAAATATTTTTCTTTTTAAGATTAGAATTTTTAAAAAAATTCACAATTGACCATACCGAAAAAGATGGCGACTTGTATGTTTAGCCATAATCCTTTGCTTGCAGTAAATGTTTCTTGCAGAATTATTGAATTTATCGGAAGATATGGTTTTAAAACGATCAACATTTGGTATAGGAATGAATTTCTTGCTTAATTCCATCTTAGCATAAAAAAACAATGTTTAGTTGTTATTTTAATTGATTTGAGGTTGCCGAAAGCATTGTGGTTAAATGTGCCACCACCATCATTTTTTGGTACTGTCAATCAGTCATACCTTTATAGATCTTTATAATAGATAATATATCTTCCTCCAATGAAGGGCAACAGGCAACTCCATCCTCACGGATCCTGGTCTGGAAAGCTGCACTGCTGAACTTTTAAACTCTGACCCTTTTCCAGAATCCAGACTAATTTAATTTTTTTTAAATCTGGCAAAAAATATATATTATGCAGTAAATGGTACCTGGTGGAAGACGAGAAGAAATTAAAGAGATCATTTTGCAGTCTTGTAAAAATAACAGACTGGCGGTCACTGGCCCTATTCCAATCTTAAGACTGAAAGAATATAATTTATTCCAGTGGCGTAGGAAGCAATTAGTTGATCTTGGAGGGCAAGGACTTCAAAAGGACACTTGAAACACATGTTTTATGACTTTTATCATAAAAGGGGACTTTTCTGTTGCAAAAAGAGCACTTCATGACAAAGTTGGGGAGCATAGTACAGACTAAGTACGTGCCCCGTTTTCCCTCCGGTTCATACGCCCCTGATCAACCTCGTACCCAGGGCCATTTGTAGGGAAGTGGGCCAAGATGGCGAATAAAACAAAATGGCGGGAACAAATGGCCCTGGTGGAGGCTAGCTCAAAATGCGCAGTATATTGCGCATTTTATTAACTAGAACTCAGTTCTTTACACAGTAATTATACCTAATTATACCTAATTATTGCATGGTTTAAAATATAATTTCCCGTGCCGTGTGCAGGAACAACCGACAGGGTCAAAATACAATTTTTTAAAAGAAATACAAAATCAAACCGTCTGATTTACGCCATAAGCTTTTGACCAATCGGAGGCTGAGATAGCCTAGCCTCCACCAGGGCCATTTGTTCCCGCCATCTTGGCCCAGCTCCCTACAAATGGCCCTGGGTACGAGGTTGGTCCAAACAATACCCATCAACCATGCAATCCAAATGGAGCACCAGGGGGGGGGGGGGGGGTCTTGGGCATGCTCCCCCAGAAAAATGAGAAAATTAAAAATTATGCCAATTTGGTGCTATTCTGGGAGACAAATCGAGGAAAATTTATGAAAAATTAAGGAATATTTATGAAAATTGAGTAATATATAGGAAAGATGGTTAGCAGTCAAGAGAGTCATACAGTACTGTAGTCACCAGTTAAAAGGGGGGGGAGGTTCCAGTTCCAGTTCCAGTTCCAGACCCTGGGGACCCCTTTTTGGATCTACCCCTGATTATTTATACCATATTATCCTAGCAGTTTTAGCAGGCCTACCAAGAGACAACAGGAGGCATGGAGCAAATAGTTAGATGGAGGCTGGCTAGCCCTGGGTTGTTTTTATTTATTTATTGAGTCTCTGATAGAGTATTCCTGCATTTTGAGGGCATTTAATCCCCGAGCCCGGGCGTAGGGCCGAAGGCCCGGAGCCCGGGTGAGGGTGCTAATCTCGACATGCGTGGAGTCCACTTTACACGCGTGTAGAAAAAGCAAGGGAGACAAAATCTGGAAATAGTTTATATATATACTCGTAGGGTGTCACGCGGTACAAATAATTGGGCACTGGTGACTAGCTTTGAAGCAAATTTATTTCAAATGGTTTCGTTTTAAGGTGGCTCCATACAGTTTTCATTAAAGGGACTGGGCACTACTTTTTTATTGCGCGTGTAATTGCAAAATTACACGCGCGTATTTTTTCGGCATTTAAATGTCCCGCGGGAAATTATGAAAACAAACAAACATGGCCGCATTTTGCCGATTTTTTCGTCCTCTGGCTTCAGGGTTTCGCATGCTATGCCACATTGAAAATACAGATATACTATTAGGTTTTGGCATTAAGAGAACAGAAATTTTTTTCTGGCCTGGAAAATTCTCCACCGAAACGTCAAGACCGTGTCTAATTTGGCTGCCAAACCGCGAAAATGACCGCAACGAAAACTACGAAAAACCGCAGCGATTTTGGCCAACACTTGGACTCGGTTTGCTAGCAGCTGTTTTCACAGTTCTTTCTCTCCAGAAACTGGAAGCAGGAAAAGATGAAGCGAGTGACTTTGCAACACCGCATACAAACAACGTGGAGCAAATAAAGAGCGACAAAGGCAGATATGTAAAGAAAACTACTCCAGAGTCTTTGGAGAAGCAAGCAAACAAGTTGAAGCGAATGAACCTCTTACGAAAAGCAAAACGAAAACTTGAATTTGTAGAAAACACCAATGATATGAGTGCGACAAAAAAAAGGAATACACGAAGTAAAGAAGTGAGTACAATTGTTTAAAATAATTAGTTACTTAATTATTTCATACGACCCTAATTTGACTTTAATACTTTATATTCTGCTCTAATTAAATTACAGAGACAACAACACGAAAATGCTTCCCAAACACCACAAGGGTGCCGCATTTTTGATGTGGAGCTTTTAAGTACGAGTCTTACTGCTTGCAGTCATTGCCTTACAGGTTTGTATATATTATCATATACCAGAAGCTTTACATGCATCCAAGTTTAATCCATTCCTGTTGACCCCGACCTCAGCCCCTTCTCTCTGCTGAATAAAATTATCCTGAATAAAATTATCTGAAAGGGTCCAGGGGCCAAGCTGTTTGTGAGGCTGGGGGGTAGGGGGGCAAAGCCAACCAGAATTTTTTTTTATACCTATTAATACCTATGAATCATATGATAGCTAATAAATATATGAATCATATATCTATGAATCATATGATAGCATGAAGTTTACACAGAAATTGAATGAATGCGTCCTTTAATGTAGTTGGATTTGACAAGGCAATTGGCACCCCCCCCCCTTGGCCAAGGCCAGGGGGTGCAACCCCCCCTGTGAATCCATCACTGATAAATACTCTAACATTGTCCAGCCAGAGTAAAAGAATGAAGGCAGGCCATACCGGACAGGAACACCAAAATATCAGACAGTATACAGTAATAAATGTCAACCACAACATTATTACAAAATAATACTTTAGTTTAGCTTAGTTGAAAAATTTCAGCTTGATGTTAGTAGACTGTTGTTGTTTTTGCTGTACAAGCTATGTTTAGTTGTTAGTACTCTGACTGAAAATTTACTGTTACAAATATGACTCATTACCAGGTTTAAATATGGTAGTTAACCTTGCTCTGAGTTCCAGTAGCTCAACATAGACATCTAGCTATCACTCAGAAAGTTGTGAGCTTGAATCCTGTCTATAGTTCAGAGGTGGTTCTGCGTACAGTACTAACAATTGAACACAGCTTGTGCAGCAAAAACAATAAGATAATATTTGGCTTATAAATTACTTCTAGGTCCACTGTCACTTAGCAATGTAATTAAAGAGGATATGGTTGGTCTTGCAAGTATCTTTGAAATTAAATGCCATGTATGTGGAAGGATCAACAAGCTGAAAACATCTTCAGAACACAGAACTGGAAAGCGTGGGTGATTAACATTTGACATCAATTCTCGGGCTGTACTTGGTTCACTGCATGCTGGTATAGGCAATACACATTTGAACAACCTCTTGTCAACAATGAACATTCCAACAATGAACAATGCCACTTTCAAATCACGGGAACGGGAAGTTGGAAAAGCTGTTGAATGCCTTGTTCAAACAAGCTGCAAGAAAAACATGCAAACTGAAAAGGAGAATGCTGTATCAAATGGGGCAGTTGCAGATGAAAATGGTTTGGTTGGATTTCCTGTGTCATATGACATGGGATGGCAAAAGCGAGGAAAGGGACACAATTCATTGACAGGACAAGGGACAGTTATGGGACTAACAACAGGGAATGTTTTGGCTTATGCAACTAAATGTAAGTTCTGCAGAGTGTGTGATAGTGCCAAAAAGCAAGGGAAACAACCACGACAGCATGATTGCCGAAAAAACCATGTTGGCTCATCCAAAGCTATGGAACCAACTGTTGCATGTGAGCTATGGAATGCTGCCCCTAAGGAAAATGTGAAATTTTCAATTTATGTGGGGGATGACGATACAACCACACAAAGTCATCTTCACCAAAATGTTCCTTATGGAGTAGATAAGTGGTCAGATATTATACATGCAAAACGTTCACTAATAACAAGGCTATACAATCTTTCAACTCGATGTAAATTTCCAATTCATCTACTTTAAGCCAAAAAGTCATTAACTATTTAGGAAAATGTTTTACATACTGCATAGCACAAAATTCAAATGTAACTAGTTTAAAATTAGCTTTGAAGTGCATTGTTCCTCACGCTTTTGGAGACCATCAAGGTTGTAGTCCCTCGTGGTGTGGTTACAAGAAAGATCCTTTGACATACAAACATAGAGATCTTCCATACAATAAAGACTTGGAAGGTAATGAGTTAAAACAATCACTTACCAGTTTGTTCGATGAATATGCAACAGACCTTGTAGCAGCAAAACTAGTGCCATTTGCAAACTCACAGAGAAATGAATCAATGAATAGTACAATTGGAAGTAAGAATCCTAAAATCAGGTTTTATGGAGGAAGTGAAAGCAATGACTTTCGTGTTGCATGTGCAGTAGCCCAAAAAAACATTGGATACTCCTACATCAACAAAACATTGGAATCCTTGATATAGATCCTGGAAACACGTGCATCCTACACAACACCAGTATGGACAAAAAACAAGAAAAAGACAAAGAACGCAAGTCCTGTAAAAAATTTAAAACAAGACGTCATCAACTGCTATCTCAAAGAATTTCAAAAAACACAAAGAAAGAAGCAAGAGAAGGTAAAACCTATGAAACGGGCATTGGGCTCAATCTTCAACGAGAAGATACTACATCCCAGTCTACTACAATTAATACAGATGATACAGATATTGATAAAATCGTTGTTGGTATAACACAAAAGCAATGTGAAGAATTTGAGAAGTTAGTTCCTTGTTGTACAGAGAGGCCAACCAAACTGTACATAACATATAATCCAAGCAAAGCGTACCAGTTTGTAATATTTGACACGGAAACAACATCTACAGGCAGAAGCGCAGAGATTTGCCAGCTATCAGCAGTCACTCAAACTGGTGCAACATATTCTACATATATTCTTCCTAAAGGTTGTGTTAGTTTCAGCGCATCAAGAGTAAATAATCTTACAGTGGAATACATAAAAGGAACAAGAACATTGTGTAAGAGTTCTTACCCTGTAAATTCAGTCTCCCTTGATGCCGCCTTGGAATCGTTCATCAAATTCCTTCAAGATCAACACAACAGTTCGCATTCAACCAGTAACAGCTCAATTACAGTTCTTGTCGGACATAATTCAGCCACCTTCGATGTCCCAACACTTCTTCGCAATGCTGGTATATTATTCGAAAAACAACTTCACGAAATGAATGTGTATTTTGGAGATAGTTTAGCGCTTATAAGATCGTTACTTCTGCGCCATCATTCCCCGCTGAAGCAATCGAACGGAGGGTACTGCCAATCCAATCAGAGCAGCGTTTACAAATGCTTATTTGACGAAGATTTCGATGCCCACGATGCTCTGGAAGATGTAATTGCACTAAAGAAGATCCTGTTCAGTTCTGAACTGGCTATTGATGTCGAGACAATAGTAAATTTCAGCCAGATTCATTCAGTTCGTGATGCAAAAACTGATTTGGATTACATCGATCGTCGTCATAATGTTCTTCAAAGCTTCGTAACTGGCAATCTTTATTGTCCAAACAAAGATCCAAGTCCGATCAGCCGAGGAATGGCTCTTAAAATTGCTGGTAGTGGATTGGCATACAACGATCTTTCTACCTTGTACCACAATTTTGGTGAAGTTGGTGTCGTTGGAATATTGAGCATGCCACCGAATCATCCAGAGCGTCAGCGACCAGATAAAGTATGTAAACCACGAGTAACCAAGAATAAAAGAATCCTCCAAAACATTGTTAAGCACTTTCGATCTAACAGTCGAGCTATATAGTTTTTAGATTACAATAATCTTGTTCAGAGGAGATAAATTAGAATTTATATAATATGCGTGTTTTCTGCGTGTTTATTGTGAGTTGCGCCTGCGATTACGCGTACGCGCATGTCAAGTCATTGTTCTTGCAAGCAAAGAAAAACATCTTGGCCGCGCGAGGAGTAAGCGCATAAAACATTAAATATTACGAAAACCACTTTGGTAAGGTATCCTGAAAATTGGCACGCAAATAGATACACACATGTAGCATTCAGGAAAATAATTTTAAAAAATTCTGTAGAACGAAAATTTCAAAAATGCCGATTTTCAATTCTGATCGTTTGCTTCTACAGAATTTTCTGAAACTTACCCAAAACATCTGTTGCAACAACAGATTATGATTCATCGTTTAAAAATTGGGGGTCACCAAAGTTTTTTTCGAAATAAAACAAAAAAACTGTCATTATGGACGCCATTTTGCCAACATTGCTTTCGTCATAGTTGCCTTGACAACATTATATGTTTTCAAATTTGTACTAATTTTTAACATTTACTCCATATACTAAACTTTTGTTAGATTTTGGAAACTGTAAATTAGTTAAAAGATCAAAATCTCGCGTTCCCAGTCCTTAAGCTAAAAAGTGTATGGAGCCACCTTAAACGGAAAGAAGCAGAACAACGAATAAAAGGAGGATATAAACAGTCGGTTTAATATATCGTGAAGAGAAACCAGAAAACCTGAAGAAACCAAGCGTATGGTAAACAAAAACTCGATCTCAATTGTAGTGTTTGTAGTCACAGGCCACTCAGTGGTCTCAAAATGACGGTAGGGCATTTGTTTTTATTTATTTTGCTGATTGTAATCAGCATTTATTCATTAATATATTCTGTAAACGCTAACAACGGCACTTTAAATAGAACCCTTTTAGACACTCGTCAGTTACTGTAAACTTAACCTAGCAACTATCATATAAAGTTTTATACCTTGTCCTTTAATCAGGGCCGTAGCTAGCATATGAAAGTTGGGGGGGTGTAAGTCCAAAATTTCCGAATTTCAGATGGTTTCTCCGAATATGAATCGGCACGCGCCGTAAGGCGGGTCAATCTAGGGGGATCCGGGGGCATGCTCACCCCGGAAAATTTTTAGTTCTAGGGTCTCGGAAAATGCATTGCATTTCCAGCATTCTGGGAGCAGTTCTGAGAGATTTCCTAGGACAGTTTACAGATCTGGGAATTTAGTTTTCAACAATAAAAAAGAAGCCAAAAATAAACAATTAAATTCTATGATAAGGTATCATAATTTATTTGCACTAATCAGGGATTGTTGCACAAAATACAGCTATAATATCCCAACAAGAAAGACGTTTCTCATATTTACATGGTTACTTATGCAGTTCAGTCGTCATCACAAGCTTTGCAATTTAGAAGTTTATTCGTCTGCTGGTTTCCTTGGACCAGTTGTCAACCAAGTGGTCTACAATCAGTGACAAAATACCTTGGGACACTTCGTGTTTGTAGGTTAACTTAATACATTTTATAGTTTTTTTCTCTTGATAGAGTTTATCCCTCCCTCCCCCTCCCTTTACAATGTTGACTTGGAAATAAGGGACGCTGTGAACGTGAAAATGAGTGCTTAAATAGTCACCAACATTGAACATGGGGGCCGGGGAACATAAAACGGAAAATGTTGCTTTTTAAGTTGAAGTGTCCCAACACTTTTGTCACTGATTGTAAGTCTATACCGTCTGTAATATCTTTTAATTTCGCAATTAAGCAAAATTAAGTTGCGCAATCTATTATCTGTCATAGAATTGCGCAAAGCGGTTTTCACTGTCTTTAACTTGCTGAAAGTTCTCTCGTTCTCAGCCACAGTCACAGGAGCAGTCAACGCAAGTCTGTAAACTCGACTGCCGACTGGTCAAAATCCGGAAATGAGAAATCTTATTATGTATCCGTGTATGCAAAGCAAAAGGTGTCATGTATCTAATGTGTGCAGTAAATCGACAAAAAAGATTTATTATGCATGTGAATATTATTGTTTTGTAAGTTCTATAAACTCAACATGAGTTTTTTTGCTGTTCACTGACTGAAATCTCGCTTAACCTATGTTGCCGTAGTTTTCCGAACGAGTAATTCGATTTTCCGAATATCTCAGTTTCGAAAAAGTTGGGGGGGTGAAACACCCCCCCCAATACCCCCCCCCTCGCTACGGCCCTGCCTTTAATATGTTGTTTTCAAGTTTTTGCTTTACCCATTAAGCAGTATACAGCTTCACGTTTTCACCCATTAAGCAGTATACAGCTTCACGTTTTCGTGCTTTCCCTTTGCTACTGTGGACGTGATGTTTTTCATTGACTTAATTGCAAGCACTTATCATAAATACTCATAGGCTTTGTCCATTTTCTTTTGTCCTGTATTATACAGACTGAAATTTATAGGTTGTCTGTTGTTTTTATCTCCTATTATAAATGTAGTTTTTGAGCTGTTAACTTTTAAGCCTGCCTTTGCAAAACATAAAAGTAATTCCTTTGGAAACTTCCTAAATGGCTAAAAACAATATATTTTTACAACCAGAGTTTAGTATGAAATCTGTAAGTTTTCCTTTGATATGTTCAACTTTCATTTCAGTTATGCTAATCATAAATTCTGTAATTATCCTGAGTTATATCAGGAGTGCTTATTTTAATTGGAAGGTGGGGTGGGTGGGGTGCATTTCAAAAAGCATATAAAAGCAGACGAGGGGTTGTTGCATTTATGTATTTCTAGTATTATTGTATTTTTGCCTGCTGTGCTAGCTGAGCTTTGATTCCTGAAGCCCCATGTTCTCTAAGGTCCTGGGGAAAATTGCTGACTCCCACACTCCCCTCTGCAGCCCTGCTGTTTACTCCAATTGCAAACTAAGAATGCCCAAACCCACCTGTTGTATAGCCAATAGCAGACAGCATATTCTGACACCATGCACATTTGTGCTTTATTTGTTGTTCAGTTTAGGAGAGTTTGGACACTTGACAGGCACAGTAATACTTCCAGGCCAATTCCAAACTATGCAAAGGAATTGACTTCTTTTCAACCAGCCTGTTTGAGACAAAAATAGCAAGAAAGACAAACCTGTTCCAGGTTTACTGAAGAGAAACAACAGATGAAACAATCCATCGTGTTGAAAAAAATTATGACCAAAACTGGCAAATAGCTACTTGGGAGGACAAAGACTAATGTTCATGGTGATGAAGGTCAATATCTATATTTTACATTTTTGGATGATGTAGCATAAATTGCCAGATGTGTCATTTTCAGAGGAAAATGGATGTGTTTTCTAAACCTAAACTGCAACAAGCAGTTCTCCAGCATGAGAGCTATAAATGCCATTACCTCACTATTTTATTTGTTTTTTACTTGCTATTGCAATTTGACTCTGTCTGTTTCCAAGCAGGACCACCAAGAAGGGGGGAGGCCATGCGGCAACTGGCCTGGGGTCCAGCCCACATCAGGGGCCTGCACAGCCACCAACACACACGAGACATATCCACTTTCATTATATTCAATCTTGTTAAGAATCTTTGTTGGAAATTCTTTCAATACTGCGACCATGTGCTATATTATGTTCATTACCAAGCAAGGGGAGTCAAGAGAGTGGTATCATTTGTATATACAGTATATTTAAATTTCCATTACTTTTTTATACTGTATATTATATGCATAAATTTATGAGTTGTGACTTGTCAAAACTCAAAAGTATTATATTACCATTGCAACTCACCACTCGCAAACAGGCTGGAATTAGGAATTCCAGAAAGGTTGACGTCATCATGTAGTTATTATTTAGATATTGACTGTCAAATAAAAGCTAAAACACACTACTGTAGGTAGTTGCTGTCGTTGTGCAACTTGTCCAAGTAAGTGAGAATACTCACACAACAATAGGAATTGAACCCAAAAGCCTCTGCAAGGGTGGTGGAATGGGGGGAGGGTAGTGAGACATTAAGCAACCCCCCCCCCCCCCCCCCCACACACACACACACAATCTTCAACAATGGGGATAAAAAAGGCCTAAAATTTGCTGGGGAATCATTCTATTGACAAATTAGCCCCTCCAATATATAACATCTTCCACCACCACTGAGCCTCTGACAGATCTGAGGTATTTTATAGGGGCCTGCAAGACTACCTTTCCCCAAGAACCCTTAAAGCATGCTCTGTACCTGTGCATTCAGTGTTCTGAGCTTCAGAAATTTTTCACCTAAGAAACTGCCTTATATATTTGTCAGGCAGAACTGATTCTTATATATTGGGTGCTTAATTGTCTAGATTTCAGCCTGGAGGTTCTTAATCTGCAGTTTAAGCAGGTGTTTACTATATTGCATTACACATGACACATATGCCACATGTCAATGCATGCTGAGTAGGACTCTGACTCTGCCACTTCTTGTTCCCCCAACTTAAAATTTCTGAAAAATAATAATAATCTCTTTTTCTTAAATCATATTTGATACAACACACCAATTTCATACAGAGTTTTATCATTTTATAGTTCAAATGTGAATTTATACCATCGTCATGTTTTACTGTATACTTGACAGTTGACAACTTCTACTGGTATTGCTTCATCTCATTCCGTATTAAGTGATTACGTAACATTCGCCAATGAGTTGTTTAAATTTTAAATATAAGTAAGAAAACCGTAGTGAACAAAATGTTTTAATATTCTCAAAAGGATTATTTAACATGCGGTTAGAAAAGTTCGGTTGAATTAATTATCACTGATCTGTGGAATTTTATAATGTTCTATTATAAAGAAATTAATAAATGACTTCTTAGCTTCATACAAGTTTGGCAAGAAATTCACCACACATCAACTCTTTTCCATTCGATGTCTTTATTTCCATCTTTGCTATTAAACTGATGGCTGGAGCGAAAGAAGGAACGGCCAGTGTTATGTCGAGGACAACTCCAACATCTGGTTTCAATGGACATGTTACATTATGATTCTTGCATATATTATTGTCAGTAAAGGGGAAAGGGAGCGTTTCCCCACCAACGATAGCATGGAAATCGATTGTGCCATTATTTATCACAGTGTTCGGTGTAAGAGATACCTTTCCATGATAGTCTTTACCTCGAGTGAATGTACACGGCGCAGCCGTGCCTTCGTTGCAATCGAAATCAAAGGAAGTTAGTTTACCCAACTTGCTCCCACAATCTTTAAATTCAACAATTACGCCTTCTGTCAAAGTCCCAAAGACTACCGCCACGACTACAAAAAGTTGAAAGCTTAACACCATATTTCTACCTTCCGTCACCTTATTCTGTGCTTCTGTGCTCTTTGATACCTCTAACCTCTTTACGAAATACTTTGGCAGAGATGATTGTTTTCAGTTTGGTTCCCTCGTGACTTGCACATGCAGCGTAGAGAAACATCCGGTTTGGCAATGCAATTTTGATTGTCGGTTCAAAAACAACAACTTGTGCTTAAAATATTGGTTTTAAAACATCGAACTACACATATATGTGATGTTTACTTCAAGGTAATGACTCTAACTTTATGTAGAATTTCGCATTATCCAAAGTTTGGCATTTAAAACGATTTTAGGGCAAGCCGATAATTGAATCCATCAATCAAATCCATCAATTTGCGTATCTGTCCGGATATTTAATGCAAAGTCGCACGCAAGAGAACATCCGGTTTGACTGTAGCAACCTCTACCACACCAGAAGTCATTGTCCAAACGAATGACAAGCAAAGGTAATTTTTTATCTTGGTGAAGTGGACTGTATAGCAACGGGGTGTACAAAGACCATCAGTATTTAATAATGCGTCATGACGCGCGTTATTGCTCAATTTGATTCTTTTGTTAATATATAGAGATACCAGCATATGAAATTTGCTATACCACCGCGGACTTTACCACTTTCTCCTAAACTAACAAAATAATCATAAAAAGCATAATTTTCCAGGCTTGGACTCAATGGACTGGCCATTGTCGCTGCCATTTTGCCTTAGAACAATGGGCAGATATTGTTTCACAATATACTCCGCCATTGTTCTATGGCAAAATGCGCAAAGGCCAGTCCAAACCTATAGAGTATAGGCCTGCACGTAGTCTTTTGAAGAGAAAAAATAAAATTCTAAACAACGAAATTTCCAATGCCAATCATTCGCGTAGGGGGGGGGGGGGGGCAAGGCTTAGGGGAGGGGGGGTCTTGATACTTTTTTGGCATGAAACAGATGAAAAACGAAAATCCCAAAATTTGGTGGAGAGGTAAAACGGTTAAGCGGAATGCGGGGGTTGCTCAAGTGACCTACTTAGCCAACATTAAAGAACTTGAAAACCTATCACCGCACGAATTGGCCAATACAATCAACAAGGTATTTCTTGAGCCGCTTGAGGAATATCGACTATGGAATTCCAAACTGTTTTTTACGGGCGTACGCCGAATTCCTTGCTTTCCCTGTCAGCAAAATTTTAAATACTTCGTTTAAAGAGCAACGACTACCCAGTTTATGGAAACTTGCAGATGTAATTCCGCTGACAAAGAAAAAACCAGTGCAAAATCTAAATAAGGATCTCAGACACATTTCTCTTACTCCATGTATCTCGAAAGTGGCCGAAGACCTTGTCGTACACGATTACGTCAAGCCTGCATGATGTACTTAAAGTATTAGATCCAAACCAGTATGGTGCAGTTCCCAAGTCATCAACCACACTTGCTTTATTGGAACATGATCCACCATTGGTCCAAAGGTACGGATGGCAATGGCTCTACAGTGAGGACTATTCTATTCGATTATCGCAAAGCGTTCGACTTGGTCGACAATAGCATTCTCATAAATAAACTGTGCACGCTGCAGGACATGCCAAGGAGTATAATCAATTGGATAATCGATTTTTTGTCAAACAGTTCGGAAAATCAAACTCGAACAGACGGTTGTTTTTCCGAGTGGACAAAGTTAGGGCCATGGCTCTTTATCCTTAGTGATAAATGACTTAGTAATTGATGACACCAATTTATGGAAATACGTTGACGATACGACAGTATCAGAAATAGTTGCGAAGGGCGAGGTCAGTAATGCCCAACTTTATGCTGACGGTGTGGTGCAATGGTCTGCTAACAATAGAGTATAGTTAAAATGGAGTACAGTTAAATACTGACAAATGCAAAGAATTGTGTATCTCGTTCGCAAAGAACAACCAAGAATTTGCTCCAATCTGTGTGAACGGCCAATAATTAGAAAGAGTAAACAGCGTAAAGTTACTGGGACTTAACATTACAGGCAACCTCACATGCAAACACTCATATAAACGAGGTTATCAAGAAAGCGTCAAAGAGGTTATATTTCCTCTTACAACTTAAAAGAGCCAAAGTAACCCGCAAAGATTTAGGTCTATTTTATATTATAGTTGTATAAGATCAACTCTTGACTATGTTGTCCCAGCTTTTCACTTTAGTATTCCTAAATATCTCATGCATGAATTAGAACGGGTACAGAAAAGGGCAATGTCCATTATTTGCCCAGATCTTAACTATCATGATGCATTGACTCGTATGAACATTAAGGAGTTGGTTATCCACCAAACCGATATATGCAAAAATTTATTTAATATTCAAAGTGATAAAGATCACCGACTTCGTAACTTAATGTTAGCTCCATACGAGCCTATCTATACCTATTCATCAATGCATGCCCGATCTTTTAATATACCTAGGTACAGCGGGAAAAAACGGTTAAAGGTAACGTACAGTCCGTTCTGCGCATGTACGAAATTAATGTTTACATCTTTATTTGCAAAAAAATACTGATACCTTATTCAAGATTGTAAGCTTTTCTTGCTTCCCATTCATTACTTGTACCCAAAATAAAACATTTTCAGGAGAAATAGAAGAAATCCAAGGGTATATTCTCTCCGAATCGCTTGGTTTTCTGCCATGTTCGGCCTAACGGTTTACATTGAGCTGAGTACTTCATGTAATTATCTACGAACGTCTGTTTTGAGGGGACCACATTGCGGTCATGCGCAGAACGGACTGTACATCACCTTTAAAAATACGTTTATTATGTCTTCAAGTATAGCGGCGAATATGTAAACTGTGCCGCGTTTTTTTAGATTGAAACATTTCTATATGAATAATATTTCAGTATTTATTAGTTTTCGTGATCATTTGTGCACTCATTAAATTGCTTTGTAAATATATTTATGACAACTTTTTAGAATAATTTTAATATGTTGTAAATTATTTTAAATACGCAATTCAGCCCTTGGCTGCTATGTATTTTTTAATAAATCATCATCATCATCAATTTTATGTCATATGACGTCGCAATTCATTCGGGCAAATTATGTTCAGTTCCCCCTACAAAATTTTGTTCGTACGCCTATATGAATATTGCTCTAAATCACGATTCACAAAGCTCAAAAATAGCCAATCACGGGTTCACAAAAATACCCTTGCCTCCCTCTTCGCTCTGAGCTGTTCAATTTGAAGTTGTCCTCCTGCATAGGTTAGAGATCGTTACGTGTGAAGTTTTGAACACCGTTTCATTTGGTGCCAGTCAGATCAGTGTCCTAGCACTGGGCAATCAGTCCGAGTGATCTGAACCCAGCCCAAATCTCTAATTATGCTAATTTTTGTGTCTAGCACACTATGTTATCGTGTATGGAACTTGCTTGTGGCACCTAACGTCATAGACGAATAAAATACGGAAACCGCCGAAAGTTTGTCGAAAGCGGTCGAAGCAGGGGCGTAGCGACTTGGGGGGGGGGGGGGGGGGTGCGCCACACGTCATGGGAAGGTAAATTCTGGAATGAAATACTGTTTATATTTATTTATAGCATATTTTATTTGCCATGTTTAAAACAACTAGAAATATGGTTTGGTGTACACAAATGTTGTACTATATATGGCTATATAAGTGCATTCATGTGATATGCTGATATTTCTAGAAAACACTGTGTAGCTGTGGTGTAGCTGTTAACATTTGGGACTGAAATATCCTTTATGAACATAATATTAGTAAATGGAAATCGTCTTTATATGAAAAAATGTGATAATAAAATTTATCAATTACAAATTATATAGTGAGTCATTTTCTGCATGGTGATGTATTTCTGACAGCTAATAATCAAATATTTTCAATTTTTTTTTTAAATTACAAATAGCTGTTTGCTTATTGTTACATTTCCCGTAAGTATTCAAAAGTTTTGACTCTTAAGAGGCTTGTGCACGAAATGCCTTGTTTATCGACAACTTGTATTCCATCAATATTATAGAAAATTTGGTAAAATATTGTAAATTTACTTAGTGTTTTCTTAAGAACATAGTTTCACCTTTTATAATGAAAGGAGTCAAATGTAATCTGATAGAACTGATACATTTTACAGGAGTGCAGGTTGAGTACTTCCTGTTCTTGTGTGTTGTAAATATCAACTGACGTCATGTTAACAGTGTATACAATACCTTATATCTGTGCATGACATTTTTTAATCAATTACTATTTTGTCTGACATTTTATTAGTATTCTTGGTTTTCATCTGACGTCACGGCGGCCATGTTGGTGCACAGAAAGTAAACAATGAAATGGCGGCCATATTGGTGCACAATCTTTATCCTATGGGAATTTAACTCTATTCTTATTCAAATATTTTGTATTGTTTCACCACCCCCAACGGGGCCACCGATCACGTGAGTGAAAACCGAGAATAGGTAATAGCATGGTTTCGAATCACGCTATTACTTATTAATAATATACATGAAAAAAATTATCATAAAGAGAATCTTTCTAATCAAAATGCTTTGTTCAAATAACATACATGAAAAAAAAAAAATTAACAGGAAGAGCTTTTCTTGTAAAAAATGATTTTTGTGCAAATTTAAAAAATTACAAAATTTGCACTGTATTTCATTTTTCTGCACTGAATTATACTAAAATTGCACTCCACTCAGCCAATCAGAATTGAGAAATTTTTCAGGTATATTATTAACACAAATACTGTGCACGAATGTGCAATATGGATTATCAAAGTACCAAACAAAGTGAAATGTTTAAGAAATGGCTCGTGGTTTAGCGTGCTCCATCGAGTTATGGATGCACGCGGGAAATTGGGAGAGCACGAAAAAATGGTACGCCTCGACCAACTCTAGATTTTTGAGTGCTGTCCAAATTTCCCAAGTGCATCCATAACTCGATGAATCACACTAAACCATGAGCCATTTCTTTTATAACATAGCATTAAATCCTTTGACAAGCCGGCGGATCGTTTTGGTTGTTGTGTTTTTCGGCTACTTTCGTAGCCAAGTCTTTTTTGTTCAATAAAATCCAACCAAAAGGACAGTTTAAACTCGGTTACCCAGACCCAGTTTATGTCTTCTGGGTCAATTTAAAACTGTTTTGTTTTGAATTTTTTCCCCGCGCTTTTTTGCCGTGCTCCATCGAGTTTTAGTATACACCCAACCATCGTCTATTACAAATCCTGCATTCTGATTGGCTACTCAACCGTTGTCTATTCGTGATGGACAACGTTTGAGAAAAATGAAAACAAACCTGAAAAAATATGGCAGTAAACTCTCGTTTTGTAGACGTTTCGGAGGAATTTTTTGAGAGTTTGATAGAAAATTCTATCCCTGAGAAAACTGAAAATGCCACAAAATATGGCATAAAAATTTTTAATGGTAAGGAACGAAATACAATTAAACCATATTTTATTAATTAAATCTACTTTTACTTGCCGCTCACGAGTGGTTAAATAACAAAACATTTTCGTCAGTTTGCACTAGAAAAACTGTATTTTTTAGAGTTGGTACAGGGTGTATACTAAAACAATTAGACAACTCGTCCTCGTTGTCTATGTGCGAATAGTCAACTCAGGCTTTGCCTTCGTTGACTATTCGCTCATAGACAACGAGGACGAGTTGTCTAATTGTTAAATGGAGCACGCACGACAGCCAATCAAAAACGTTGCTATATCAAAGCTATGTTATAAAATTAGATATTTATTTCAAAAGTATTGAGAAAAAACATTTTACATTAAGCACATTTACAGTTACTCTTAAAGCACACATGTTTTATGATTAAACACATTAAGTACTGGTGCTGATTTCTTGTTTTCAGTTTTCTTACTAATAAAATTATGTTCTCTTTGTCTTTTGTGCACATTGTGTTACTTGCTGTTGCAGTCAAGGAATTTTGAAGTTAACATATGTACGCACTGCGTACCTATTTTTAGAATTACGATAGAGTAAAGGAAATTAGCGATGCTTTATCACTTCCGTATAGAAAAACATATTTAGCTGTCACAGGCTCATGCCTACTAGCCTGACATATCCGAGCAATCATTATAACAATCCGGCTGGTAGCAAAACAAAACATAATTTAGCAAATTTTAAGTTGGGGTTGGAGTGGGCAGGCGTAGGGCATGTCCACACAAATCCGTTTTCAAACGAAAACGGAGACTTTAATTCGTGTACACTAATCGAAAACGCTCTTCTGCACTAGGCATGCGGACGGCAAAAACGAAGTCTTTTGGAAAACGATGATGTCACGATTATGTTATCTTGGTTTTCAGTCACCTAGAAATATTCATTCATACCCCTGTAGATCTTTTTAGCGTTTTACTAAACGGCGAAAACTATTCGAAAACGATAGTGTGGACGCAAAACTTTAGTGTGAACATGGCCTTAAACAACTTGTGGGAACTGGGAAGACTGGAATAGCACCAAGTCATTGTCAACATATTTTAATTCATTTTATTTATTAGTTATATGATAAGTCTGTAATTTTAGAAAACCGAAACGTTTGTGTAACTGTATTGGCAGATTGTTTCACACCGTGGGTATGAAAGTTATGCGTACAGACCTTTTTAATAAGTATAGAATGCGTAATTTTCACCCTACAGACCTTATTCAAAAATAGCCGCCGAATTACAATTCTTTTATGTACATATATAAATTATCCCTTATATGACCGTTTAAGTAAAAATTCTTTTGAATTTCCCACATGAAAACGAGTTCATAGAGGATAATTTACAGACCTTAAATTATTCAAAAATGGCCTCCGAATTAAAATTCTTTTATATACATATTGATTAGCCCTTACTCAACTCGTTTTCAAGTAAGAAATTAAAAAAACATTTACTTTAAAACGAGGCCATAAGGGCTAATTTATATGCATATAAAAGAAATTTGGTGGCCATTTTTAAATTAGGTCTATATGTATATAGAAAACTCGGGATCGTTTTCTAATTGTTAAATAATAGCCTTTCCTTCGCAGACGTTAGTGGTGGGAGTGAGAACGAACCTGAACTAACGGCTGCGAAGGAGACTAATATGTAGATATAAAAGAGTTTTAATTCGTCGGCCATTTTTGAATAAGGTCAATTCATGACATCAATTTCTTATTGTCGTAGGGGCCGTTTACATGAATCCGGATTGAACTCATTCCGCTTCTGATCAAACCCCTTTATCTGTTCATATGAATCCGGATTGAGATTAGCTCATTCCGGATTGAGTTCAATCCATTTCTCATTCCAGATTGAAATCTAATTCCGGATTGAAATTTCGTTCCGGAATCATGTAAAGGCGGTGCAAGTTTCATTCCGGAATAAAAAACAATACAGAGAGGACTACAACAAACAATGCATGCGTGTTTTCTAATATTTACGGATTTCAGGCGACAGGCGGATTTCAATCCAGAAACCCAATTCCCATGTAAACACGGATTGACTTCACTTTTCAATCCGGATTGAAACTCAATCCGGATTCGTGTGAACGGCCCCTTAGCTTTTGTATATTTTCAATATGGAATTAAAAAGGCTGAAAATGACGTAAAAGGGTCTATATGGGTAAGTAAACATACACTGAACAAGTAAAATAAAGACCTTCACAAACCTATTATATTAAAACCAGACTTATTCTATTTATTATATGCATGACAAAATTACTACATTCTGATTGGTTGAGAGGAGTACAATTATTTTATTAATTATACTGCAGTACAATTAATAAAAATAGAGGATGTTGACAATAAAATTCAAAATGGCGGCCAATTCTGCAATGGGACGTTTTCACATTTCCAACTAAAAATTGCATGTAAATATTTTGAAATGAGTACAGAGAACACCCAGAGTGAAAATGTTTCTTGTCAAGTAATGAAACAAGATGTTTTTAAAGGCGTGAGTGAGTACGAAGCATACGTGTCGTAATTTTGTCATGCATATAATAAATGAGTAATCATATATGATTTTGCTCGTACAATTAAGGATTTACACTACTCGTGATATTTGAAAATTATGCCAAAAAATTTGGAAAAATTTTTAAATATCACTTGTAGTGAAAATCCTTAATTGTACTCGCTATCATATGATTGATTACCTATACTAACTATGAGTTGACTGAATTACACTAACAGCAACAAATTACAATAAAAATATACCATATTAGATGCCAAACTACAGATGCACAGTGCGTACATGAAACTAGTGTACGCAAAATAGTGATGCATACATGAAATGCACACATGAAACTTAACTAGTGCACGCAAGAGCAAAACACAATGTAAGAACATAACCGTAAGACCTAGACAATAAAAGTGCGTATAACGTCAAAAATTGTTATTGGTTATTTGAAAGCGCCCCCCAAAATTAAGAAGAATGACGTTAAAAGTTCGACAATATCGATTTTTGGTCTCGAGTTACTGAAGTTTTTGTACTGATATGCAAATACGGCTCGTAGTTTTTTTCTTATGTCGTTTATCATATACCTCCTGTATAAACATAAAAAAAAACATGGCAGGCTGACACTTCTGAATGTTTGCCATCAGATTGTCGTGTATAATAAATACATTAAGTAAAACACCACAGCACTCGGATTTTATATTTATAATACTAGTAGTTTTGCAATCGGAGTTAAAGGGCGTATATATACGGGTCCCTTGGTTATATTCTTGATTTTCCGATATTCTTTTGCTATTGTCTCAATTTTACTACTCCATTTTCTTAACTTTTACATCTGGATGTTTGTTCCAGTAGTAAATGATTTGGAAAAGCAACACTCCATTTAAAAACAAAGAAATAATAAAGTTGGCCAGCAGAATCATGTCCCCTGTTTCCTGGTAGGTTGTAAAAACACGTGCGAGAGCCCCGGCAAACAACATAAATACCATAATACCAGACAATTGGCCTGTGTGACCATTGCGAAAATTCTCGTAAATTTGAAGAAACTAAAAAAGAACAAAAACAAAACTTATGTCAATCTCGTACACTTTAAAAATCCGAAAATCCTCCAAATTCACAAAATTCTCAGAAAATCCCCCCAAATCTCAAAAAAATCCTAAAAAAATCCCACGGGATTTAGAAAATCAAAAAAATCTCGTACGCTTTTTCGGGAGTCATGATTCGCCCCTTGGAACGTATCGGATTGAACCGGTTACACGGCAACTGCTTTTCATACTCTATCACCTCTTGTGACGAATCTCGTCGTTCGTGGGTGTTGGCATAAACTAACAAGTTTCATGTATTAAACTAAAATTTATTAGTAAAATAATTAACATATATAAATCTAACTAAATACATGAAAATAACTATCGTTTGTTGATTAAGAGGATACAGCAAGGATATAATTCTCCAATAAAGTTCTCCGCTATGAAGTTCAAGCTTTCGGCTAGCCAACAGATAAACGTTCCAATGAGGATTCGGTAGAGGTTATGTTACGGAATATACGGCGGACTTCTTTGACGTCTGGATACTCAATTCCAGTAAGGTCCCTGTACTGATAACTTCATCGTTGTACTATTCTGGCTCTTATCACTGAAGACACTTTTGAGTGTGATGTGTTCTCATGAACTTCGACGTTGCAACACTTTGCTTCAATATGGACCACTCCTTAATTTGCCCTGCCGAGTATAAACACTCTCTCCGAAAAGACTTTTCCTCTGTCGATGCCTTCACGTGTCTTCCTTTAATCCTCTTGAGGCTGCTCATTTACATATACATATATTTAAATTTGTCCCTAAGGGCTACACCTCTGAAGCGGAGTAATTTTCCAACGATAGCTGGCACTTATATATAACCAGTATATGAAAAGTAATCCGCTACGAGAGTAACCGGTGTCGTGTAACTACTGGGTCTTCAACTGCATTTCTGTTCCTAATTTAATCTATACTTATTATACCAGCACGTTTTTGAGTCCCGTGCCCAATGTCATGACTCACCTTACTGAGAAACAGAATAGGTATAACTCCGACTTGCATTTTAGTGAGAAGATCTTCAGATGTTAAGCCACTAATCAATACATAAATTAACAGTGAATACCCAACTGGAAATGCTAAAGCTCTTGCTAAACTTCCACTGTAATAATAACACATTATGATCAAAATAGATGTTTGAACACTCATGAATAAAGACTCTCCCCAAGTGCTACAAAAAGAAGAAAACATTTAAAGATTAAGATCTAATTCGTATACTGCATGGCCACTGTAAGAAAAACATCACCATGAAAATTTACCTGAATGGAAATCCTTTCGCCAAATTATAAGCATTACTCACTGTAAATGCTAAGAGTTCTGCATAAAAAGACAGGATGCTTAATCCTTGAGTGCTACCTGCTTTCACAACTTTTAAAATCTGAGGCACTTTCACTAAAAAGGTAAAACCAACAATTGGTTGAAGTGTGTTTACATTACAAATTAATTCTTACTGCACAAAGTAACAAATTTGGCATTAAGGAAATAGTTTTAGCAGACTCGTCAAGTATTTTTAAAACTGAACTCAAAAACTACATTTAAATACTCTTACTTCTCTTTAAAATGTTTACTGTACATGTATTCCTAATTTTATCTATTTGTATTTTTTAGTTTTAGTTTTCAGTCGGTGTGATAATCTACGGATTTTTGTTTCTGCAAGAGGTACCTAGTTGACAAGTAAAGTCGTCTGGCGTTAGCCAGAGTAAAGTCGTCTGGCGTTAGCCAGAGTAAAGTCGTCTCGCATTAGCCAGAGTAAAACATATAAGTAGGGACAAAATGTCCGATTGCCTGTTAAAATGTTAAAGGAAATAGTTTATTAACCCTTTAACGGACAAGTTTCTGAAAGGGTTACCCATCGTCTGGCGTTAGCCAGAGTAAAATATATTTAAAAATAGTAAGGTTAGGTATACTGCCGAAATAGAGAACGTAGGCGTCTAGCGAAGGCCCTTCGTCAGAGAGAAACGTAAAGAGTGTAAACAAACAACGAACTTATATAAAAAAAATGTCGGATTGCCTGGAGATCTAAAATCAAAGCGTGTTGTTAAAATTATGCAAGCCCAGGTTTTTATAATATTTTTAGCCCTTATGGTTATTACAGGTAGTCAGTACCTAAACTATGTAAAACACACTTTAAAATTTGTAATTGTTTTTTTAATGGGGTACAATAAAGTATTTGTCTCTATAAGCTTGGAGTAAAACAAGACCATTGTCATGAGCTCGATTTATACTTAGTAAATTGACAACATTTTGTCGAGAAATTAGGTGTAGTTCATGAACTAATTTGATGTAATATATATTTTGGCAATCTGGCTTCCAGGCATTTTTTGCTATAGCTACTTCTGGAAAGCTAATTCGCAACCTCAATTGACTGTACCGAAAAGATGGCGACGGTACATTTAACCACAATGCTTTGCGACCTCAAATCAGCTCAAATAACAACTAAACATTGTTGATCATGTTAACGTGGATTAAGTAAGCAAGAACTTCACTCCTACTAAAATTGATCTTTTTAAAGACCTATCTTCCGATAATTCTACAAGAAACAACATTTACTGTGGTTAAATGTACAAGTCGCCATCTTTTTCGGTACGGTCAATTACCATTGTCTTTATTTTATTAATTTTGTAAAATAATCCAAAAAGGTTACAATAAAGTAAGTTGTTGTTGTTGTTGTTGTTGTTGTTGTCGTTGTCGTTGTCGTTGTCGTTGTCGTTGTCGTTGTTGTTGTTGTTGTTGTTGTTGTTGTTGTTGTTGTTGTTGTTGTTGTTGTTGTTGTTGTTGTTGTTGTTGTTGTTGTTGTTGTTGTTGTTGTTGTTGTTGTTGTTGTTGTTGTTGTTGTTGTTGTTGTTGTTGTTGTTGTTGTTGTTGTTGTTGTTGTTGTAACTATATAAAGCTTTTTAGAACTTCAGAAATCTACTTCTGACGACAGTGAAATATTCTTCCAGTTTTCCTCCGATTATTCAGACTATTTTTAGATTTTGGGGAAGTAAAAAAACTAACTATATAATTGAATCGTAATTTCAATTGAAAATTATTCAGCGAACTTATAGAGAACTAAGGGAAGCATGGGTGGCGAAGAGTTGCCCCTCACCGCTGCGATCCAAACGGCTTAAGCCTGATTGGACGGGGTTAGTACTTGGTGACCGCTTGGGACAAACCTTGTCATGGGCTTGAGCTTGGAACTCATGTGAGTAGAGTTATTGTAGAGTTGATCTCTCCTGTGCTTCGAGGGTTTTTCTCCAGGTACTTTGGTTTTTCCCCCTCCATAAAATCAACAATTCGATCTTATCAGAACAACCTTGTAAGGGACCTTGAGTCCCAATGTTGTTTCTCCAGTATCAGTTAGGTACAAATGTTAATAAATAAATAAATAAATAAATAAATAAATAAATAAATAAATAAATAAATAAATAAATAAATAAATAAATAAATAAATAAATAAATAAATAAATAAATAAATAAATAAATAGAACCCTCAACACTTTTGTAGCAAAATAATTTTGTACGCACAAACAGCATGACAAAGAGTTTCATGTTTGATGGAGCATCCATATGGAATTCTTTGCCCAAAGAAATTAGGGAAAGTAAATCTCTGTGGATCTTTGAACGCAAAATCGCTACTCATGACATGAAGTAATGTATATGTAAATAAAATGTGTAAATAATTAAATTATATTACTATATTACCTAGATCCTATAATACTGACATTGTTAACTGCTTAAACTTCTATTTTTTACTATTGCTATTCTATACTTTCTATTTCTCTTTATTGTTGTACACGCCCTTCGTGGAAACCAGCTTTTGTTGAGGTTGTCAGCGTGTTTAAATAAAATTTTCTATTTTCTATCTATCTAGTAATTGTACATGATAGACTTACCCATCACAGACCCAGCAATAATGCCATATCCCAGTACTTTGCTGATCAATAGTTTCAAACAAGGAACTGAAAAATAAAAGTATTAAAATATTGTTACACTGTAGATATTTGAAAAGTCACACTTACTGTATCAGCAGTAATCCTGACAATATCTTATTGAATGCATGATTATACCGATATGGACCAATATTATCGGTCAAAGTGTTCATGGAATGTTTACCTCCACCAAGAAGTTATGTTTTTACCTCTGTTTGTCTGTTGTTCAAAAATTAACCGTTTTGAAATTGACACCGTGGGATTGTCAAGAACACAAACATGTACGTATCGAAGGGAAACATAATATGTTTCGAAGGAAAACGTTTATGTTTGATGTGTGTTTGACGTTGAAATAGAACATGTTTTGACGGGCAGTGTTTCCACTTAGGTGCAAGCAACTGTAAGCGGGACGGAAGGATTTTGCGTCTACAGGTTGCTTTTATGCAACCGTGTAGCGCTAAGTCATCAGGTCGGATGTTTCTATCAACTGACTATGTCTCGTCACGCTATAGTCGCCCAAGCGCGTGATATGATAAGTGACCAGTAAACTCATTCTCGCGGCCACCGTGTAACACACAGCACCTTTAAAGGCTGGTTTTCATATGTCGCCGATGGTCGCCGGCGATTTGTGATTTAGATGCATGTTAAAACGGAAAGTGCAGCAGCATGTTGAGTAATAAAGAACAATGCAGAAAAGCAGTGCTTTTATTCTTTTACTTAACATGCATCTAAATCATGGGTCGGCGACATAGGAGAACCAGGCTTAAAGGCCTGTAGACGCATGTACGCTGTGCGTACCTATGTTTTTATCTCGGGTTTATACGAGAGTGTTTTCAAGAAAGGCAATTGCGACCGGGACGTTTCACAACACATAAAAAGTTGTAGAAACAAAAAAATAACAGAAAAATAAATAGAATTTGTTCACCCGTTAGCCACTATAGCTATCACTCATTTGTATAAAAAAACCAGCTTAAACTTGAGAATAAGCTAGAGACGGTCTATCGTCCCAGTTAGGCGGGACGGAGTATTTATATGGCGAAGATTGCCTCGTCAAACTGGGATTCCAGTTGAGCAAACCTCCCCATCAGTGCAAGAATTTTTTTAGCAAGCACATGTTGGAAAAATTTGGTAGAAATGGAGACAAATCGGAAATTCGGATGTCCTATATATATATATATATATATATATATATATATACGGTGGCCCATTAGGGACACGCTTCTTCCGTAGAAAATATACAGCACTTCCGTAGAAAATGTATAGCCATTCCGTAGAAAATGTAGAGCGCTTCCGTAGAAATGTATATATACAGCTGTTCCGTAGAAATATACATCTGTTCCGTACAAAATGTATGGCCGTTCCGTAGAAAATATATAGCTCTTCCGTAGAAAATGTATAGCTCTTCCGTAGAAAATGTATCGCTCTTCCGTAGAAAGTTAAAACTGATGCGCGCGCACGTTAAGCATATTCGTATTACATGAAGTGTTGGTACGGTCTATTACGAATTCAATATGGCAGCTTGTCAGCAATGTTCTGCGGAGTTTCCTTCCCAAATTTACATTCAGTTTTGTCCATAGGCGTAGAGTTTTGTTTTCGTCTAGGGGGGCTGAAGTGCTGAACAGGGCCTTTCTAAGAATTTTCTTGTGGGGGGTGTAAAAAGGGACTCTTCTAGCGGGGTCCGGGGGCATGCCCTCCCGGAAATTTTTGAAATTTAGAGTCTTTGGAAATGCCATTTCGTGCATTCTGAGAGGTGATTTTTAAGAACATTGAAGGTCATGAAATGTCATAAAAATTAGTTAAAATACAACACATTTCAACAATTTTTCGATGTTGTGTTTACTGGGTTGACTTACCACTGTATATGGGTGATTTTTGCTGACAGGAATGAGGCTGTAACAGTTACTTTACCCTAACGAGTAACCTATAATTTGTGAATGGTGATTGATGAGTCAGTTGTTGCAAAATTTCTAGGGGGGCTCAGTCCCCCCCCCTCCCCCATTGAGATTTCTCCGGGAGCTAAAGCCCCTCAGCCCCCCCCCCCCCCCCTACTCTACACCTATGGTTTTGTCCTTCTTGTGGCTTTGAATGAAACAGTAAGGTTCCATTAAATCATTGGGTATTGTTTAGTGATTTAAAGTACAGAATATATATATACTCAGAGGTTAAATAGCATATTATGTTTACAATTTCTCACAGACTGTATAAACGTCAGTATTCACACAATATCTTTTCATTTTATTTTATAAATTATATTGCAGTGGTTATCGAACGTAGAGTCATAGCCGAGCATTATTTCCATCTTGGTTATAAATACAAACTTATAACTCAGCTACTAAAAAATGAACATGGTACAGACTCAGATGATCATTCACACTTTAAAGAGACGTTTGAATGATTATCAATTATCACGTCGAAAAGAAAACCAGAATTTTAATGAAGAGCATGTCAGAAATGTTATAAATCAAGAAATGCAAGGTGCGGGATCTTTGGCTGGTTATAGAAAGATGTGGCACATTCTGCAACTGAAACATCATCTACATGTACCACGGAAGCTTGTTGCAAGGGTTCTAAGAGAACTTGACCCAGAAGCAAGCAGTATGAGAAGAAAGAAAAGGCAGAGAAGGCGTCAGTATATCTCCCAAGGTCCTAACCAGTGTTGGCATATTCATGGTGTGTATGCAATGATCGAGTATTTATTGTCGGTTTTGTTACTGTATTATTGCCTGTAGCCAAATTATTAACCTTTAATGGGTTATTCTAGAAATTTCATTTTTTTATTAACAGGTTATGATAAGTTGAAGCCATTTGGCTTCCCTATTCATGGTGCTGTCGATGGTTTTAGTAGGAAAGTTGTGGTTAGAGGTTACAAGATCCAACAACGCTCCAGAAACCGTTGCTCAGTTCTATTTAGATTTTGTAAGGCAAAACAGAGGTTGTCCTCTACAGACAAGAACTAATTGTGGAACTGAAAATGGTGTAATTGCTGCTGCACAATGCTACATTCGAACGAATGATGATGGTCCATTTCCTGGGAAAGAAGCTCATGTTTTTGGTACTTCTACACATAAGCAGAGGATTGAAAACTGGTGGTCTCATTTAAAAAAGACATGTACAAGTTGGTGGATTCAATTTTTCAAAGATCTGGTTGAGGAAAGGCAATTAAACTTGGATGATGAGTTCACTAGTGAATGCTTGTGGTTTGCTTTTAATGGTGTTCTTCAAAGTTCCCTTGACGAAGCACAGAGTTATACTGGAATACCCATTACATCAGACCATCTCACCATGAAACCGTGGCTGGAGTACCGAATATCCTATTTGCTATTCCAAAGCAATTTGGAGGCTTTGACTTCTGTGTCCAAGTTTCTGATGATAAGTTACAGGAAGTGCAACTTAGATGCTCACGAACAAACAACGAGAATGAATTTCAGGACTATTTTCAGCACTTGATGGAATTTTATGAACTACAGTATCCATCAGATTATAATGAGGCTGTTCAAGTATTTAATATTTTAATGAGACACACAAATTAAACACTTTTTTAACACTGAAAGGACCTTGTGAGATATACTGACGCCTTCTCAGCCTTTTCTTTCTTCTCATACTGCTTGCTTCTGGGTCAAGTTCTCTTAGAACCCTTGCGACAAGCTTCCGTGGTACATGTAGATGATGTTTCAGTCGCAGAATGTGCCACATCTTTCTGTAACCAGCCAAAGATCCCACACCTTGCATTTCTTGATTTATAACGTTTCTGACGTGCTCTTCATTAAAATTCTGGTTTTCTTTTCGAGGTGATCATCTCTGTACCATGTTCATTTTTTAGTAACTGAGTTATAAGTTTGTATTTATAACCAAGATGGAAATAATGCTCTATGACTCTACGTTCGATAACCACTGCAATATAATTTATAAAATAAAATGAGAAGATATTGTATGAATACTGACGTTTATACAATTATACTGTGAGAAATTGTAAACATAATATGCTATTTAACCTCTGCAGTACTCTGTATTTTAAATTACTAAACAATACCCAATAATTTAATGGAACCTTACCATTTCTTTCAAAGCCACAAGAAGGACTGAAAACTGAAAACTTGGGAAGGAAACTCCGCAGAACATTGCTGACAAGCTGCCATATTGAATTCATAATCGACCGTATCAACACTTCATGTAATACGAATATGCTTAACGTGCGCGCGCATTAGTTTTAACTTTCTACGGAAGAGCGATACATTTTCTACGGAAGAGCTATACATTTTCTACGGAAGAGCTATACATTTTCTACGGAAGAGCTATACATTTTCTACGGAAGAGCTATACATTTTCTACGGAAGAGCCATACATTTTCTACGGAACGGCTATACATTTTCCACGGAACAGCTGTATATATACATTTCTACGGAAGCGCTCTACATTTTCTACGGAACGCTATACATTTTCTGCGGAAGTGCTGTATATTTTCTACGGAAGAAGCGTGTCCCTAACGGGCCACCGTATATGTATGTATGTATATATATATATATATATATATATATATATATATATATATATATATATATATATATATGTATATAATATATATATGGGCTTATTTCAGTCACAGCTTATTTTGGACTAGCTTCAACCCTGGGCTTATTTTAGTCGCGGCTTATTTTGGACTAACTTCAACCCTGGGCTTATTTTAGTCACAGCTTATTTTGGACTAACTTCAACCCTGGGCTTATTTTAGTCGTGGCTTATTTTGGACTAACTTCAACCCTGGGCTTATTTTAGTCACTTTTGGACTAACTTCAACCCTGGGCTTATTTTAGTCGCGACTTATTTTGAACTAACTTCACCCCTGGGCTTATTTTAGTCACGGCTTATTTTGGACTAACTTCAACCCTAGGCTTATTTTAGTCGCGGCTTATTTTGGACTAACTTCAACCCTGGGCTTATTTTAGTCGCGGCTTATTTTGGACTAGCTTCAACCCTGGGCTTACTTTAGTCACAGCTTATTTTGGACTAACTTCAACCCTGGGCTTATTTTAGTCACGGCTTATTTTGGACTAACTTCAACCCTGGGCTTATTTTTGTTGTGGCTTATTTTGGACTAGCTTCAACCCTTGGCTTATTTTAGTCGCGGCTTATTTTGGACTAACTTCAACCCTGGGCTTATTTTTGTTGTGGCTTATTTTGGACTAGCTTCAACCCTTGGCTTATTTTAGTCGCGGCTTATTTTGGACTAACTTCAACCCTGGGCTTATTTTTGTTGTGGCTTATTTTGGACTAGCTTCAACCCTGGGCTTATTTTAGTCGCGGCTTATTTTGGACTAATTTCAACCCTGGGCTTATTTTAGTCGCGGCTTATTTTGGACTAGCTTCAACCCTAGGCTTATTTTAGTCACAGCTTATTTTGGACTAGCTTCAACCCTGGGCTTATTTTAGTCGTGGCTTAATGATTACATGACCGTTTATACGAGCTGTTCGCAACTTATTTAAGCCGTTGCTTATTTTGCCTCGTATAAAAGGCCTTTTCGTTGCTTTAAAAAATAGTATGATCAACTATAGATGCATTAATACTAAAACAATTAGACAACTCGTCCTCGTTGTCTAAGAACGATAGTCAACTCGGCTTCGTCTCGTCGACTATCAGCTCATAGAGAAATCGCGGGCTTTTTGTCTAATTGTTAAATATAGACAATAACTATATTCATTTTTTTTTTGAAAACTGTTACATTTTAAGTATTAAATATGGCGTTTCCTAGAGCTCACTAGCTCAGAATGCTATAAAACCGTCCCAAAAAATGCAAGAAAGGACATTTTAGAGAGTCTATAGGTTTCAAAATTTCCCGAGATAGCACACCTCCGGACCCTTAGAAATGACCCTCTCCTTGATGAAATCCATAAAAAAACGAACCTAAAACAAAAAAATCATCCAAGCAAGCGGGAAAACTCGGTTACCCAGATTATCAGTATAAACGTGCCATATGCAGCAGCGTTGTAATTTGATAAAAATTCCATTTTTGTTTACGTTTTCTAAGTTAAACAGAATCTATTATGACTACTGCCAGTCTATAGGACTATATAGGTTTCTATAGGCAATGGGAACATTTCCTATAGGGAATACAGGCCTATAGGCAACCGACCTATAGATCCCTATAGGCACCAAGAGGTTCTGTAGGCAATTGGAACTTTCTCTATTGGTTGCCTATGGGCACATATAGACCTTTTTCATAAGTTAAGCAATTGTTGTGAAATTTTCTCAATAAGTAGCTGACTACTTGATTGCTACTGAAAAAAATATAATCCACTACAGGTACAGTTCTATTGTAAAAAAGTAGTCAAAAACTATTACATGTATATTCGTTTTTGGAAAATTCAGTAGTTTGCTACAGTAGAGGGGGGAGGTATTTTCGTGAACCTGTGATTTAGAGCAATAATGTCCCGTGAATCATGATTGAATTGTTGAGAGGCCAATATTTCATAGTTGAGTCAGGTTGTTTTACATGTGGCCGTGCTTGACCATCTTTCAATTCTCTTTTTTTTGTTTGTATAAAAAATTAATATGAAGACAAAAGCTTGGACTGGCCCTAGATAAGCCTTTTGGCTTTTGGGGAAATTGTCTATAATGAAATATCATTTATACAAAAAGAAAACTATTTAACAAAATCTACACTACATTTACTATGGCAACATTATTTGCAATCTCCAAAGTGCAGCAATTTTGTAATGCATATAATATAGTTAAAACTTAAATATATACATGTAATAATTAATCATAATTTAATAACAGTAAATTGTAATAGGTGAGTTTCAGGATGATGGCATGTAACACACTGAAACTCACCTATCAATGTAATTTATTTAAATCTACAATCCGGATTCTGCATTCTGCATCTTAACTACATCTAGTTTTATCAGTTTTTTTCAGTTTTCAATTTCCAATTTTTATTATAACCACCACACCCTAACATACACACAGTCCTAACAGCTAATTAATGCACAATTGCTAGATCACACACAAATTTGTAAATATTCAGCTTGGTAATCACACTCACTATTTTACTATTAAAACAAGAAAATAAGAAAATACTGAGCATTAAAAACTGTTTTAACAATGATGATTGGAGGAATTTATCGCTAGTCATTTAGTAATCGTGATTAATCATTATAGCACACATTTGATCAAATTATGCATTATGTTTGACCTCACACATACTGTCAGTGCTAGTTTCCATATTGAGAAATCTGCCTAACACATTACATACAGTATAATTCCAGCCTGACACTACTAATAGCACTAAGGGACTGTTCACAAAATATGCAATGGTGTTTTCATGGATTTTTTACATCCCCCCTGTGACAGATGTAATCACCCCCCTTCAAAAATATGTGACTTTGAGCTAAAATGCACCACCACCCCGGCCACACACCCCCACCCCCACACCCCCCCTGTTTTTTCATATTTTATGAATGGACTAAGCATTTACAAATTGATTAAATTCAAAGCAGGGAGCTTCATGCTCAGCAAACTTTCATTAAATGACTCCTTAGTCCTTCATATTTTGCAGTATGATATTAATATGATAGATCATTCAAGTAAAAGCCTCCCTCAAGTTTCGTCATAGATTTTGAAACGTTTTCGTACGACAATAATTGGCGTGAGAGTACATGGTCTGGGAAATTTTTCGTGGGACGGAATTACTCAAGTTTTAACGATTGCGGGACCGATATAGGTGTAAGTTTAATACATGTATGGGATCATTTTAATTGAGACCAGAATCCCAGAAGAAGTTTAGATCAATACTTAAAAATAATATTTAAAAGCAGTTTTATATTTTGAAATTAAGAAATAGCTGTCATTAGCACTTACCATGAAAAAAATTGAAAGCTACAAAGAATTCGTCGTGACATTCTCGTGTTATCAACAGCAAAACCCAAGGAGTAAAGAAGAAGTCCCCGGCAGCCATATTGTACAACTGGAAAACACGCGTGTTGCGTGTTGCGTGTCGTAACAAACACGCAAGAGTTTGAATAAGCATACTAGACGGCCGGCCAACCTCAGAGATGGCTCTCTCCTCCGCAGAGGCTTCTAGAGCTTTTTTGAGCTCTTCTCTTCAGTATAACCCTATATATACTGAAGAGAAGAGCTCAAAAAAGCTCTAGAAGCCTCTGCGGAGGAGAGAGCAGAGATGGTGTGTTTAGGAAAATAATAAAGGGATGAAACACGAATTCTTCCTTGTTTTGAACATCGTTTTAAGCGGCTATAGGTATTAAAATTGTAAGACAATTGAGCGAAGTAGTTGTGATAATGATTCATTTATCAAAATATAATCAAAATGAGGCAAAATCTCACCTTTTAGCCGTGATTTTGCAGCTAAATTACATATCGTATTTTCGAGAGATGTGTTCCGCAAGTAGCTAGGACACTACGTCATCGTTGACACTTCGGATAGCTACGAAATCCTACGATAAGCTTTTCGGATAAAGCGGGAAGTCTCAGGATTATTGATTTATTGCACATTCATCTGACTCTGAGTTTCAGTAGGTTTCAGTATTCCAACGGTGGCTCCCGACGATACGAGATGTCCTGGCTACTTGCGGAACACATTCCGTTGAATTGGTGTTTCATCCCTTATATTTTTTTCTCTCCCTCCCCCCCTTTCCCCCGTTTTTCCCTCGCTTCCGGTAACCGTTTTCCGTATTTTTTTTAAATCCCCTGCCACAGTCCCCCGCGCGTCTTTCGAGTCCGCCACAGGTGCCCAAGTGCTGCCAAGATGGGCTCCTTGTGGCTTGGCCGGCCGTCTATACTCAATCTGGTTGTAAGTTCATGTCCAAAATAACCTGAGTAGTAAGTACTTCATGAAAGCCTTACCCCAACACCCCCCCTAATCCTAACCAATAAATTCGTGCATATTGGACATGGACTTATTACTCTCAATCTCGTACCCAGACTCCAAGAGCCAATACTGGCTTCTTCTTTGTCAATACTGTAACCCTTTTTTAAAACACAAATGAATAGTGCAATCCTTATTACTCTTAAGGTGAAGTAATACGAGCAACAAGTTGCATGCTGCAACATTGTTGCGTTGCAAGTTGAAACCTTAAACATTGTCACGCAACAATGAATTTGCTGTAAGTTGAATCAGCATATTGCAGCACCAGAACTAGAGTCTACTTTTTTCAACAATTTTTTTTCAACTTGCAACAAAATCATTGTTGCGGTAGGTACAATGTTTAAGCCTTTAAGGTGCAACTTGCAACGCAACAATGTTGCAGCAATTTGTCTTCACGGTCTTGTTGTAGTTGCCACGGCTAGTTCCCACTTCTCCAGCAAAGTTGACGCATGCACAAACGTTTGGCAGCGGTGTTGCCTAATCCCAGACCCTATCGCACAATCCATATAACGCAATCCAGTAAACTCTGTTTCTGACTAGGGTCGTTACTGAGGCTTACTTTTTGTAGCCGGTTTTGGAGGAAGCGGGCGTGCTTTCCGCCTTGCGGGTTTTCCGCCTTGCGGGTTTTCTGTCTCCCCCAAACCACCGTCTGCTCCGCAGGCTATACTTTTTGCTGATGGGTTAGGTCTGGCAGGCAGCCATCTTGAATAAGGCCTGGTTACAAGGAAAAATCTCAAAAAATGACCTTTTATCATTGCGAACGGTTATCGAAGATTTAAATTTGAGTCTGTTTCCTTTGTTCTTAATTATAGAGATGTAAATTATTATTGTACACAGTTTTAATTGCACGAAGAAAAGCTTTAATTTGACGAAGAAAAGATTTTGAACATGCATACCTTGAGTAAGAAAAGCTAATACTGCTAAAAGTACACACTAATTTGTACTTCGGCAAAATTACGATGGTGTTTTGAAGGTCAACTAAACCTTTTGAAGTTATATTTTCTTCTGAGTGGGTTATCATCTAACTTAGCAAAAGTAAAGAAAAATATGAATTTCGAGGTAGAGCAAAGAATTTATCTTCTTAGGTCCTAATGCCGGGTACCAGTGAAACCCACCACTAACCTAATTCGTTACCGGTATACTTCGACGCGGTCGACGACGTTCACACGAGTTCAGCAAAATTCAAACGTAGACAGTTCATACTGAAAGTGGAACCGAGTGACTGGTTTCAATTATTTCTTCGGTTTTAGATCGAACTTTTCCGACTTTAACTCATTTCTGTCCGGGGGCTCCCCCAGAGGTGAATAAAATCGTCTGG
Organism: Corallium rubrum; assembly: GCA_964035015.1. NCBI lineage: Eukaryota > Metazoa > Cnidaria > Anthozoa > Scleralcyonacea > Coralliidae > Corallium > Corallium rubrum. The sequence goes on from OZ035997.1 coordinate 95,920,907, forward strand.
CGTTAGCCAGAATAAAATACTAAAGACCAATTCGGACAAGAAAGAGTTAAAGAGATAGTTTATAACTCATTCCTGTCCGGGGGCTTCCCCAGAGGTGAATAAAATCGTCTGGCGTTAGCCAGAATAAAATACTAAAGACCAATTCGGACAAGAAAGAGTTAACGGAAAATAAAATAACCTGTATAGACTATAGTTGCCCTTTAACCAGAGTAATTTTTAATAAAACAGTGACTTTGTCGTGGTGACAAATTTATATATAGCATGAAAAAACGTATTATGGTCCAGTATAGCCGTTCACCGTGGTTAATACGTTTTTCATGCCACAGTAACTTGTGAATATATTATTGTAAACACGCCGTCCATTTCAGTTTAAAGTTTTGCACGATGGGCTGGAATAATTTTGTTTCATTCGTGCGCAGTATATATGCGCAATCGCCGCAATGAAAAACTGACGAGTCCACGCATATATACATATAAACTACACAAACGCTTCTTATGTAACTATGTTCACGTAAATGACTAAATCCGATGAGAATTATAGCATTGTTTTTGAATGTAAAGGTATACAAAAATTGCGGATTATAAATCCATATCCAACATAACCCAGAAACTTGTCGGTTTGACTCCATCACAAACCCTAACCTTAATTAGTGAAGGAATACAACTGTGAATTAGTGCATTGCAAATAGTGGATATCGATTGCTCCACGTTTATTTTGGTATGGCAATCCATTTGTTACTTTATAGTGTGATTGAATTACCATTATTGCCGAACTGTGTGGTATATATATATATATATATATATATATATAGTTTAGTAAGATATTTTATTGGTACAGTGTTTTTTTCACTGCTGGGAAAGGAACATGATGATGTGATTACAAGGTGTTTACGACGTGAGTATATTATTGTGTTAAAGTGAAACAAACACTTTAAAATACCGATATATATATATATATATATATATATATATATATATATATATATATATATATATATATATATATATATATATATATGAATGTTAATGAACCAATACAACGAGAGACCGCATGGTTTAAATCAAAAAGATTTTTTGTAATAATTTTTAATTTTTGAATTTTAATTAGTCTGTAAATATATAAATATAGGACCTTCACATCTTGTATACTTGTATCTTGATAAAGGAGCTTGTACCAGATTAATAAAGCTTTTGAAAATTATAGTTGTTTTGATTGAAATATATATATATATATATATATATATATATTTAAAACACTCATTAATAATTCATGAAGAAAACACAAAAGAAATCATGACCGTGAAGGAGGTTGTATATCTGATACAAACCACACGTGGTTGTATCACATATACAACCACTAGTGGTTGTATATCAGGTCACTATCTCCGCTCTAAAACATTGAAATTGAGCTTTTTCTGAATTAATCTGAACAAATATTATTCATATTAACATCAAAGACTCGGCATGTTTTAAGCTGTTTACAACATTCGCGTCCGTGTTGTATCGAATATATAATCACTCGCCTTCGGCTCGTGATTGTATATTCGATACAACACGGTCGCTCATGTTGTAAACATTACATATAGACAAGTTGCGCATGAACCATTGCATATATATATATATATATATATATATATATATATATATATATATATAGACAAGTTGCGCATGAACCATTGCATCCAAATCGTTGCGAGACAAGTTGGCAACAATCGTTAATTGCACAAAGTAGAATCAGGTTCTACTTTCTGCAGCAATTTGCTTCAGTGTTGCACCGTGTAACACCCCTTCGGCAACTTCTCTCTCAATATTTTGTTATGATTTGCCACTCAATCGAGCTTCTCCCCAGCGTACCCGCTTTTATCGAATTATCCAAATCATTGGGAAATTGCATAAACGCGTTGCAGCGTGTAACACCCCCAGTCTTGCAACTGCAATGCTGCATGAGTCATCATTGCGAGACAAATTGCATGAAAAATTGTACCGTGTAACAGTTACATTTAAAAAAAAATAACATGAATACGGAATTAAGTCAACCGGTGATTTCAATTTCTGTGCCATTAACCATTGCAGTTACTTGACGCAGTGTTATTTCTTCGGAAGTTTTTAGTATTCACATGTCTTCATGATCTTCCGATAAGTTTGCTGTATGTGTACAATATAATGAGAACAGTACTAGTATAACCTGGTTTGGAAGATCGGCAGGGCCGTAGGCAGGATTTTTTAGTCAGGGGGGCAGTAAGAGTGTCCAATTAGTAGGGGGGGTCCGGGTATATGCTTCCCCGGAAAATTTTTGAAATTTGAGTCTCTGAAATGGCATTTCCCGCGATCTGACATCATATTTGAGCAAAATTTTGAACATTTTAAAACATACTTTTTAAGACACATTCTCTAATTTTTACAAAAGATTTTGTCTAAAACTACAGTATTGCATATTTACAAAGACAACTACAGTCATTTGCAACTCACTTGTCACTTTTCACCAAAATGTTCAGAAGTTCGTTACGACGTTTGTGGTAAAATGAGCTTTGAACTTCCCGAACGAACTTGTGAACTTCGGAACGAACCTCCGAACATTTTCGTGAAAAGTGAAATGACTGTAAAATAATAGTTAGGGATAAAGCGCGAACACACGAAAACTCATTGTCAGAGTTATGATATTAAACGACCATAGTTAGTTCTTTATTCTGTGACTCTGGGAACAAATGTGATGTGTGACATTTGTTCCCAGAGTCACACATCACATTTGTCCCCCCCCCCCCCGCTATCTACGACCCTGAAGGTCGGTAAACACAGCGCGCTCTAACAGATTATTCTGAAAGCGTCGAGAATGCGAACACAAATCTTTTGTTTTAAAACACAAACATATATAAACAGTTGACTTCCTTATACAAAAATACACTAATGCGCTTATGGAGGATTACGCCATTTTTCTATTTTTAACACAAAGCCTGGTTTTGGAGTTAATTCAGACTTGACATCAAAGCGAGGCTCATGCAGTGGTCAAAAATTGAAATAACAATATTATGACGGTATCTCGCATAAGTGCCATTGTTCAGTAAGTGTGAAAGTCAGTGCAAAAATTTACATAAAGGTCAAAGAAAAACGTCATAGAATAAAGACCTTCCAAATCAGGTCTATTGTCATATTAACCATAGTATATATAATACATGAAATAAATTAGTTTAATGAACTGTATATGGCACCGGTTGTATTTCCAACAGCTTTGCAATTTATCTATGAATGCATGATTGTCGAATTCAATGGTACTGGTTCTTTTATTCAAAATTGATTGTCGCGAAGCTGAATTGTATCATATCTTGCTTCGTAACTTAACGCTTTCATTCGATCAGATTTTCCAGATTTTATTGAAAGAAAAGAACACAACAATGTTCCGACTGCTCCAATAGCAACCAAGAATGCGGCCCAACCAAACTTACAATCTCCAAACTTGTACTTGTCCGCAACATCTCCACACGCTTGACGAACTTCAATATTATCCCAGCCAAATGGAAATATTACACACGCGATAATGAGAAAGAAAGCTGTAATAAAACAAAACAAAATTTAAACATCGTGTTCGGGGGTATAGTCTTATATTTTGTAGGTACGTATAGGTGGTTTTCACTGTGACGTCACAGAATTCTAATATGTTTATGAGGAGATTTTTTACAAAGTCGCGTATTTTTTTCGAAAAGCGCTCAAAACTTAGCGACCAGGCCTTCGCGAAAAAATGCTGCGCCGCCATCTTGGTTTTAAAAGTTTCTCAAAATTTGCGAAGAAAAATAACAGAATTTTACTGGATTTTTGGCTGTGTCATGAGGCAAAACATTGCCAAATATAAAGAAAGATAACATGGTAAGTGTAATATCGTATTTAATAGCTGTTATTTAAATTATTATCATGTAAATATGCACATGTATCGGACTCAGGAGTGAGCATTTAAAGCTATTATAATATTAAATTGATTGAAAGTGACTGCTTTCGTCTTTGGAATGATGGCCTACCTGTTCATAACTCGTTAATATAGGTACATGCAAAATTTTAAAGCACTATTTTTGAATTGTCAAGGAAGAATTTGAACATTTGTAAATATAATCATTTACGAATCAGTTTTTTCTTTTTTTGGCTCTGGTTACTGTTGCATATGTCCATATTAAAAAAAATTAAAACATTTCACTGCAAGTGCACATAGCATGCATATCTCTAATTTTAAACTTCATACTGTTTTGTACACATGCAGCTGTTGCAGTACTTCAGGTATACCATGCTAGTCATACAGTATACTAAAGTAATTGGAAACCACAAATTCATATGGGATTGCAAGTGGAGATAATAGTTGAAACAACCTACTTTCCCTCATGCATATAACTTGATGTGGTACGAGGGTTGCTAAACCAGGGCTGGTCATAAAGCAGGGCCTGACCTGATGAGGCAGGATGCATCATCACTATGGACCCCAGACACGCTCAAGCATGGGCGGATATACAGGGATGGGAGGGTAAGCCCCCTAGAAATTTACCCTACCTATTTTGCCACTTGCACCCCACTAGAAATTTTTTCACCCCACCTTTAAAAGAATGAAAATCCACCCTTGGGCTCAATCAATTTTTTTGGAAAACAAAGTTGCCTATAAGGTCATAAAGACCTTTTTAGTTTGATAATTGCAAAAGATTTGACACTTAACACCCTCCCCCAAGTAAATCAATCCTGATGCCACACAAAACAATACTTCTTTCCCTCTGACTTAACAATGAAAGTATATTTTTTACAGATCTCTGGGATATAATGGGATATTACTTTTACAACCTTAAAGATATGATTATGAAGACAGATGTCTGTACATTGTAGAGTATTTTGTACATCCTAAACTTTTTGTAATATCCACACAGTATATAAATTTGTATCATAATTAAATTTGTATCACAATCTGTGATTTAATAAATATTCATTTTCATCTTGTTTCATTTCTTGTTTTCTTTGACAACCTGCAAGAAAAGATCTTAGAAAATCTGATATTTTTGCAAATTTATTATGATATACTGTGTATATGCATGATCTAATTTATGCCTGGCCTGGTAGAATTCCAATATGACCCATCTAATATGTGTTTATTTTCAATGAAATTAATAAGAAAAATTCACTGAATGAGTTAAATAAAGAGGTTCAGACATGGAGGATTTTATATGAAAGCTGGGTTTGCATGGTTAGCACTAGCCTAATAAGAGACATATCACTGTGTAGTGTGTAGCTTCGCACAAGACCTCACTTGAAAAACATTAAATCTCGGTTACCAGGACAAGCATTTTCCCATATAAATACACTAACCAGGCTGGTCCGATTGCCAAGCCTTTTTATGAATATGTTGATTTTGGTAGTAATTGTGGATATTCACAGACAGACATCTTGATAGGTTTTAGAAATGGTAAAAACCGACCTTGGACCGCGCACTCAGATTTTAAGCAAATTATATTTTTTGCAAACTAACATACCCCAGCCTTCTGTTCATATGTGAGACAATTCAGCTTGTTCAGGAACAATTCTGCAGCACTTTTCAGCTCTGCACATTAGATTCACATATCCTTCAAAACAGCCTAATATTATGAACTTTTTAATATTGTGGTTGATTTTAAAAATGTCAAAAAACGACCTTGCATGGACCTACCACTCAAATTTGAATCAAATTATACTTTTTGCAAACTAGTATACCCAGGCCTCATCCTTAAAGAGAAATTAGTTTGATCAGAAACAGTTTTGGGCTAATTTTCAACAGTTAAACTGGATGTTAAAGAGTAGACTGTTAAAAGTCCATTTCTGCCAAATAGTACAGTACCAGTACTTATGGATTTTGGGAATAAACAATGTTCATACAGATTTTAAATCAATACAGATAATGAAAAATGGAATAAGCGATATGTCCATATGACTAAACATGATATTCACACATGTTTTCCAAGAAAAATACAAATATTGGGCTTTCCAAGTAAATAAACACTGCGAATATTGTAATTTTAGTTGATTTTAAAAATGTCAAAAAATGACCTTCGACCTACCACTCAAATTTGAATCAAATTATACTTTTTGCAAACTAATATACCCAGGCCTCATCCTTAAAGACAAATTAGTTTGATCAGAAACAGTTTTGGGCTAATTTTCAACAGTTAAACTTGATGTTAAAGAGTAGACTGTTAAAAGTCTATTTCTGCCAAATAGTACAGTACCAGTACTTATGGATTTTGGGAATAAACAATGTTCATACAGATTTTAAATCAATACAGATAATGAAAAATGGAATAAGCGATATGTCCATATGACTAAACATGATATTCACACATGTTTTCCAAGAAAAATACAAATATTGGGCTTTCCAAGTAAATAAACACTGCAAATATTGTAATTTTAGTTGATTTTAAAAATGTCAAAAAATGACCTTCGACCTACCACTCAAATTTGAATCAAATTATACTTTTTGCAAACTAATATACCCAGGCCTCATCCTTAAAGACAAATTAGTTTGATCAGAAACAGTTTTGGGCTAATTTTCAACAGTTAAACTTGATGTTAAAGAGTAGACTGTTAAAAGTCTATTTCTGCCAAATAGTACAGTACCAGTACTTATGGATTTTGGGAATAAACAATGTTCATACAGATTTTAAATCAATACAGATAATGAAAAATGGAATAAGCGATATGTCCATATGACTAAACATGATATTCACACATGATTTTCCAAGAAAAATACAAATATTGGGCTTTCCAAGTAAATAAACACTGCGAATATTGTAATTTTAGTTGATTTTAAAAATGTCAAAAAACGACCTTCGACCTACCACTCAAATTTGAATCAAATTATACTTTTTGCAAACTAATATACCCAGGCCTCATCCTTAAAGACAAATTAGTTTGATCAGAAACAGTTTTGGGCTAATTTTCAACAGTTAAACTTGATGTTAAAGAGTAGACTGTTAAAAGTCTATTTCTGCCAAATAGTACAGTACCAGTACTTGATGGATTTTGGGAATAAAAATGTTCATACAGATTTTAAATCAATATGGATAGTGAAAAATGGAATAAGCGATATCTCCATATGACTAAACATGATATCTCACATGATTTTCCAAGAAAAAATTACAAATATTGGGCTGTTCAAGTAAATAAACACTGGGAATATTGTAATTTTGGTTGATTTTAAAAATGTTAAAAAACGACCTTGGACCCACCACTCAAATTTGAATCAAATTATACTTTTTGCAAACTATCAGACCCAGGGTCTATTGTGAAAAACATTTTAGTTAGATCAGAAGCAGTTTCGGATGATTTATAACTGCTGAAAGTATGTTTTACGAATGAACCAATGGTGTAATTTAAGTCACATTTGGCAAGAGCAGTAAAAACTAAATTCAAACCTATTTAGCGTTTGGATTTTAAAATCGATACATTGAATTGCAGAAAATATATCTTAAAAAACAGAACATATACTGTAGTTCAATATTTCCATTTAGTTCTAAAGCTATAGCCAAACATGCTGCATTTAATCACCTTTCCAAATAAATCAGTAAATTTTGAAATCGTTTGTAAAAATCTGCAAAATTAATGTTGGACAAACACGCCAGTTCTGTTAATATATGATTTGCTGTAAGTTGAGTATGTCAGGTTTGTTTTTAATATTTTCTAGTCTGATCAGAAGTAGGTTATTGGCTAGAAAATCAGTACAAATTCAACCATACCTTTCAAGGTTCCATGACGCATCGCTTGTAATTCTTTGTTTATTATAAATTCATCTTGTTAAATCCATTTCCTTACTTCTTGAAGATTAAATTGACTAATTATCTACCAAAAATCTCCCCATCCAGTTGCAATTTGCGTTAAAAACTGCATCATTTTCAAACGACACACTCCTCGACACGAAACGACGCCGCCATATTGCCAGCATTGTTCTATCGCCTTCTCAGCATTCCGGCAATCTGATTGGTTTTGAGCGCCAAATACGCGACTTTGTAAAAAATCTCCTCTTATTATTAAACCTACAAAGTTGGTTATTTTACAACCTCGTCCCCAGGGCATTTTGCCTCCAGGGCCATTTGTTCCCGCCATATTGGCCCAGTTCCCTACAAATGGCCCTGGGTACGAGGTTGGTCCAAACAATACCCATCAACCACGCAATCCAAATGGAGCACCGGGGGGGGGGGGGGGGGGGTGCCTTGGGCATGCTCCCCCAGAAAAATGAGAAAATTCAAAATTATGGCAATTTGGTGCTATTCTGGTAGACAAATCGAGGAAAATTTATGAAAAATTAAGGAATATTTATGAAAAATTGAGTAATATATAGGAAAGATGGTTAGCAGTCAAGAGAGTTATACAGTACTGTTGTCACCAGTTAAAAGGGGGAGAGGTTCCAGTTCCAGTTCCAGACCCTGGGGACCCCCTTTTGGATCTACCCCTGATTATTTATACCATATTATCCTAGCAGTTTTAGCAGGCCTACCAAGAGACAACAGGAGGCATGGAGCAAAATAGTTAGATGGAGGCCGGCTAGCCCTGGGTTGTTTTTATTTATTTAATTGAGTCTCTGATAGGGTATTCCTGCATTTTGAGGGCATTTAATATTATTGTATTTTTGCCTGCTGTGCTAGCTGAGCTTTGATTCCTGAAGCCCCATGTTCTCTAAGGTCCTGGGGAAAATTGCTGACTCCCACACTCCCCTCTGCAGCCCTGCTGTTTACTCCAATTGCAAACTAAGAATGCCCAAACCCACCTGTTGTATAGCCAATAGCAGACAGCATATTCTGACACCATGCACATTTGTGCTTTATTTGTTGTTCAGTTTAGGAGAATTTGGACACTTGACAGGCACAGTAATACTTCCAGGCCAATTCCAAACTATGCAAAGGAATTGACTTCTTTTCAACCAGCCTGTTTGAGACAAAAATAGCAAGAAAGACAAACCTGTTCCAGGTTTACTGAAGAGAAACAACAGATGAAACAATCCATCATGTTGAAAAAAATTATGACCAAAACTGGCAAATAGCTACTTCACTTGGGAGGACAAAGACTAATGTTCATGGTGATGAAGGTCAATATCTATATTTTACATTTTTGGATGATGTAGCATAAATTGCCAGATGTGTCATTTTCAGAGGAAAATGGATGTGTTTTCTAAACCTAAACTGCAACAAGCAGTTCTCCAGCATGAGAGCTATAAATGCCATTACCTCACTATTTTATTTGTTTTTTACTTGCTATTGTAATTTGACTCTGTCTGTTTCCAAGCAGGACCACCAAGAAGGGGGGTGGCCATGCGGCAACTGGCCTGGGGTCCAGCCCACAGGGGCCTGCACAGCCACCAACACACACCAGACATATCCACTTTCATTGTATTCAATCTTGTTAAGAATTTTTGTTGGAAATTCTTTCAATACTGTGACCATGTGCTGTATTATGTTCATTGTCATTACCAAGCAAGGGGAGTCAAGAGAGTGCTATCATTTGTATGTATATTTAAATTTCCATTATTTTTTATACTGTATATGCATAAATTTATGAGTTGTGACTTGTCAAAACTCAAAAGTATTATATTACCATTGCAACTCACCACTCACAAACAGGCTGGAATTAGGAATTCCAGAAAGGTTGACGTCATCATGTAGTTATTATTTAGATATTGACTGTCAAATAAAAGCTAAAACACACTACTGTAGGTAGTTGCTGTCATTGTGCAACTTGTCCAAGTAAGTGAGAATACTCACACAACAATAGGAATTGAACCCAAATTGAACCCAGCAGCCTCTGCAAGGGTGGTGGAATGGGGGGAGGGTAGTGAGACATTAAGCACACACCCCCCCCCCCCCCCACACACACACACACACAATCTTCAACAATGGGGATAAAAAAGGCCTAAAATTTGCTGGGGGATCATTCTATTGACAAATTACCCCCTCCAATATATAACATCTTCCACCACCACTGAGCCTCTGACAGATCTGAGGTATTTTATAGGGGCCTGCAAGACTACCTTTCCCCAAGAACCCTTAAAGCATGCTCTGTACCTGTGCATTCAGTGTTCTGAGCTTCAGAAATTTTTCACCTAAGAAACTGCCTTATATATTTGTCAGGCAGAACTGATTCTTATATATTGGGTGCTTAATTGTCTAGATTTCAGCCTGGAGGTTCTTAATCTGCAGTTTCTTTTATGCAGGTGTTTACTATATTGCATTACACATGACACATATGCCACATGTCAATGCATGCTGAGTAGGACTCTGACTCTGCCACTTCTTGTTCCCCCAACTTAAAATTTCTGAAAAATAATAATCATCTCTTTTTCTTAAATCATATTTGATACAACACACCAATTTCATACAGAGTTTTATCATTTTATAGTTCAAATGTGAATTTATACCGTCATGTTTTACTGTATACTTGACACTTGACAGTTGACACCTTCTACTGGTATTGCTTCATCTCATTCCGTATTAAGTGATTATGTAACATTCGCCAATGAGTTGTTTAAATTTTAAATATAAGTAAGAAAACCGTAGTGAACAAAATGTTTTAATATTCTCAAAAGGATTATTTAACATGCACTGATCTGTGGAATTTTATAATGTTCTATTATAAAGAAATTAATAAATGACTTCTTAGCTTCATACAAGTTTGGCAAGAAATTCACCACACATCAACTCTTTTCCATTCGATGTCTTTATTTCCATCTTTGCTATTAAACTGATGGCTGGAGCGAAAGAAGGAACGGCCAGTGTTATGTCGAGGACAACTCCAACATCTGGTTTCAATGGACATGTTACATTATGATTCTTGCATATCTTATTGTCAGTAAAGGGGAAAGGGAGCGTTTCCCCACCAACGATAGCATGGAAATCGATTGTGCCATTATTTATCACAGTGTTCGGTGTAAGAGATACCTTTCCATGATAGTCTTTACCTCGAGTGAATGTACACGGCGCAGCCGTGCCTTCGTTGCAATCGAAATCAAAGGAAGTTAGTTTACCCAACTTGCTCCCACAATCTTTAAATTCAACAATTACGCCTTCTGTCAAAGTCCCAAAGACTACCGCCACGACTACAAAAAGTTGAAAGCTTAACACCATATTTCTACCTTCCGTCACCTTATTCTGTGCTTCCGTGCTCTTTGATACCTCTATTAAACCTCTTTACGAAATACTTTGGCAGAGATGATTGTTTTCAGTTTGGTTCCCTCGTGACTTGCACATGCAGCGTAGAGAAACATCCGGTTTGGCAATGCAATTTTGATTGTCGGTTCAAAAACAACAACTTGTGCTTAAAATATTGGTTTTAAAACATCGAACTACACATATATGTGATGTTTACTTCAAGGTAATGACTCTAACTTTATGTAGAATTTCGCATTATCCAAAGTTTGGGATTTAAAACGATTTTAGGGCAAGCCGATAATTGATAATTGAATCCATCAATTTGCGTATCTGTCCGGATATTTAATGCAAAGTCGCACGCAAGAGAACATCCGGTTTGACTGCAGCAACCTCTACCACACCAGAAGTCATTGTCCAAACGAATGACAAGCAAAGGTAATTTTTTATCTTGGTGAAGTGGACTGTATAGCGACGGGGTGTACAAAGACCATCAGTATTTAATAATGCGTCATGACGCGCGTTATTGCTCAATTTGATTCTTTTGTTAATATATAGAGATACCAGCATATGAAGTTTGCTATACCACCGCGGACTTTACCACTTTCTCCTAAACTAACAAAATAATTATAAAAAGCATAATTTTCCAGGCTTGGACTCAATGGACTGGCCATTGTCGCTGCCATTTTGCCTTAGAACAATGGGCAGATATTGTTTCACAATATACTCCGCCATTGTTCTATGGCAAAATGCGCAAAGGCCAGTCCAAACCTATAGAGTATAGGCCTGCACGTAGTCTTTTGAAGAGAAAAAATAAAATTCTAAACAACGAAATTTCCAATGCCAAACATTCGCGTAGGGGGGGGGGGGGGGCAAGGCTTAGGGGAGGGGGGTCTTGATACTTTTTTGGCATGAAACAGATGAAAAACGAAAATCCCAAAATTTGGTGGAGAGGTAAAACAGTTAAGCGGAATGCGGGGGTTGCTCAAGTGACCTACTTAGCCAACATTAAAGAACTTCAAAACCTATCACCGCACGAATTGGCCAATACAATCAACAAGGTATTTCTTGAGCCGCTTGAGGAATATCGACTATGGAATTCCAAACTGTTCAGTTTACCGGCTTATTATACAACTGCATTAAAAACTGTCCAAATAACGCTAAAAATGAGTACAAATATACAGCGATATTTGGATAGTTAGTTATTTGGATAGTAGAAAACTTGTAGAAAACCGGCTTGACAGATTTTGTTAGCCAATCAAATTTATCAGTCGGGAACTACTTCATGTATGCGTATTATTTTGTCTTGGTTTTGTCCTGGTTGCAAGTCACGCTCTACTTCTCTGGCTTTTTTAGAGTTTTCTTTTTCCATAAAAATTTGTTGATCAGAGCTGTTGTATAATAAATCGCTTATAAGATGTTTTGGTGTGTAGTATCGCTGTATATTTTTACTCGTTGTTTGTATTTTGACTCGCCCTGCGGGCTCGTCAAAATACGGCACAACTCGTAAAAATATACAGCGATACTACACACCAAAACATCTAATAAGATCTAAGTACGCCGAATTCCTTGCTTTCCCTGTCAGCAAAATTTTAAATACTTCGTTTAAAGAGCAATGACTATCCAGTTTATGGAAACTTGCAGATGTAATTCCGCTGACAAAGAAAAAACCAGTGCAAAATCTAAATAAGGATCTCAGACACATTTCTCTTACTCCATGTATCTCGAAAGTGGCCGAAGACCTTGTCGTACACGATTACGTCAAGCCTGCATGATGTACTTAAAGTATTAGATCCAAACCAGTATGGTGCAGTTCCCAAGTCATCAACCACACTTGCTTTATTGGAACATGATCCACCATTGGTCCAGGGTACGGATGGCAATGGCTCTACAGTGAGGACTATTCTATTCGATTATCGCAAAGCGTTCGACTTGGTCGACAATAGCATTCTCATAAATAAACTGTGCACGCTGCAGGACATGCCAAGGAGTATAATCAATTGGATAATCGATTTTTTGTCAAACAGTTCGGAAAATCAAACTCGAACAGACGGTTGTTTTTCCGAGTGGGGATCAGTTCCCTCTGGTGTCTCCCAAGGGACAAAGTTAGGGCCATGGCTCTTTATCCTTAGTGATAAATGACTTAGTAATTGATGACACCAATTTATGGAAATACGTTGACGATACGACAGTATCAGAAATAGTTGCGAAGGGCGAGGTCAGTAATGCCCAACTTTATGCTGACGGTGTGGTGCAATGGTCTGCTAACAATAGAGTATAGTTAAAATGGAGTACAGTTAAATACTGACAAATGCAAAGAATTGCGTATCTCGTTCGCAAAGAACAACCACGAATTTGCTCCAATCTGTGTAAACGGCCAATAATTAGAAAGAGTAAACAGCGTAAAGTTACTGGGACGTAACATTACAGGCAACCTCACATGCAAACACTCATATAAACGAGGTTATCAAGAAAGCGTCAAAGAGGTTATATTTCCTCTTACAACTTAAAAGAGCCAAAGTAATCCGCAAAGATTTAGGTCTATTTTATGTTATAGTTGTACAAGATCAACTCTTGACTATGTTGTCCCAGCTTTTCACTTTAGTATTCCTAAATATCTCATGCATGAATTAGAACGGGTACAGAAAAGGGCAATGTCCATTATTTGCCCAGATCTTAACTATCATGATGCATTGACTCGTATGAACATTAAGGAGTTGGTTATCCACCAAACCGATATATGCAACAATTTATTTAATATTCAAAGTGATAAAGATCACCGACTTCGTAACTTAATGTTAGCTCCATACGAGCCTATCTATACCTATTCATCAATGCATGCCCGATCTTTTAATATACCTAGGTACAGCGGGAAAAAACGGTTAAAGGTAACGTACAGTCCGTTCTGCGCATGTACGAAATTAATGTTTACATCTTTATTTGCAAAAAAATACTGATACCTTATTCAAGATTGTAAGCTTTTCTTGCTTCCCATTCATTACTTGTACCCAAAATAAACCATTTTCAGGAGAAATAGAAGAAATCCAAGGGTATATTCTCCCCGAATCGCTTGGTTTTCTGCCATGTTCGGCCTAACGGTTTACATTGAGCTGAGTACTTCATGTAATTATCTACGAATGTCTGTTTTGAGGCTGTACATCACCTTTAAAAATACGTTTATTATGTCTTCAAGTATAGCGGCGAATATGTAAACTGTGCCGCGTTTTTTTAGATTGAAACATTTCTATATGAATAATATTTCAGTATTTATTAGTTTTCGTGATCATTTGTACACTCATTAAATTGCTTTGTAAATATATTTATGACAACTTTTTAGAATAATTTTAATATGTTGTAAATTATTTTAAATACGCAATTCAGCCCTTGGCTGCTATGTATTTTTTAATAAATCATCACCATCATCATCATCATCAATTTTATGTCATATGACGTCGCAATTCATTCGGGCAAATTATGTTCAGTTCCCCCTACAAAATTTTGTTCGTACGCCTATATGAATATTGCTCTAAATCACGATTCACAAAGCTCAAAAATAGCCAATCACGGGTTCACAAAAATACCCTTGCCCCCCTCTTCGCTCTGAGCTGTTCAATTTGAAGTTGTCCTCTTGCATAGGTTAGAGATCGTTACGTGTGAAGTTTTGAACACCGTTTCATTTGGTGCCAGTCAGATCAGTGTCCTAGCACTGGGCAATCAGTCCGAGTGATTTGAACCCAACCCAAATCTCTAATTATGCTAAAATACGGTTTTTGTGTCGAGCACACTATGTTATCGTGTATGGAACTTGCTTGTGGCACCTAACGTCATAGACGAATAAAATACGGATATATAACCAATATAAAAACAAACAGATTTAAAGCAAATGATAATCCTTGAGATAATTATAGAATTTATGGATAGGATGACTAACTGATTTAATGAAAGTTGAACATATCAAAGCAAAATTTAGCTCTGGTTGTAAAAAATATATTGTTTTTATCGGAGGATTCAAAAGGGATTATTTTTAGCAAGCACTTAATGGCTTATGGCTTCCCTATGTGGCTTTGTATACATGTTTTGTAAAGGCAGAATTAAAAGTTAACAGCTCAAAATTACATTTATAATAGAGTCTGAGATAAAAACAATTCAGTAGAATCGGATCCCAGAAAGAAGTATTAAACAGCCCACGTTTCAGTCGAAAATTTGGAAATGCAGCAAAAAAAATCGCCAAAGCCCATGCAAAGTCAATGAATAACATAAACATAAGCTTATAAAGGAAGTGTTTTAAGTTAGCTTTAGTTAAGCTGACTTATGGTTTGGACGAGCAAAGGGAAAGCATGAAAACGTGAAGCTGTATATTGTTTAGGTTATAAGACAACAAGAATCCTACCGTTTATAACTTTAAAATTATTTGACCACTGAGTGACCACAACCAATGCAATTCAGATCGAGTTTTGTTTACCATACAGCGTCTGGTTTCTTCAGGTTCTCTGGTTTCACTTCAAGATATATTAAACCGGCTGTTTGTATCCTTTTCTTCGTTGTTCTCTTTTATTATTTAAGTAGAACAGGCTCCATAAAGCCGAAATACTGACAGATTTATTAGTTTTCTTCGCTAGTCACCAGTGCCCAACAATTCTTACCGCGTGACACCGTACCAAACATATATATATACAAATAAACTATTTCACAGATTTCGTCTCCCTCGCTTTTTCTACACGCGTGTAAAATGGACTCCACGCGTGTCGAGATTAGCACCCTCACCGGGCTCCGGGCCACAGAATAAGGATCAACCAGAAGTCCAACTCTCGGAAAAAAGTGTCCCATTATTTTTATGCGCATGCGCCAGTCCGCCATTTTGAAAGTAAGTGCAACCGGGAAATTATCCCCCTCGTCCTTACGACCCTCGGGCTCCTGTAGTCAATTACCCTTGGCCTTCTTGTGACCTTTTATTTAACTTTATATTGTTATCTATACATATATAAATAATATTTATTAAGTAATAAGTAACTTACTTTAGAAAACATTTCGTTGGAGATGAAATTCTTTGACCACGAGATTATTAAAACTTCAGTACGCGGATACTACGGGTAAAAGTCCGTGGCAAAAAAGTCCTGTACTCACGAAGCGGGTTTTACATTTCTCGATTAATGCCGACACACTTGTTTATAGAGAAAGATGGCTAAAAATTTCGGAACTAGGCATTGTTGAAATACATCGAGTACGTATGTTGTTAGAAATTTTATAAGCTTTCATTCGGTATATATATAGTTCAAATCATAGTGTTACCTGTAACTTTTTTAAATGTTCAAAATGTTCTGACCATTGACCATAAAAGTTTTAATATTTTTTCATATATTCAAAAGGTACGATCACTAATTTGCACCAAAAACGTTTTCAACTTCAATTAGAAATCTGCAAACGTTTCCACTCCTTTCGTATTTGAATTAGCTTCTGTTCAAGAAATATCTTAGGTTCATGCCAGAAGTCTTTCTGAGGTTATAGCAAACACCAAAACAACAAAAGGCAAAACAAACTTAAGAAATTCATCCATTTCAGACTGTCCACGTCAAAATAATAATGTTTTTTTCATATTTTAAAATACTTCCCAGCAAGAAAATTAAAAGTTCTGACATGAATAGCACTTGACAGTACCCTTTGTTTAATATCTTGTTCAGGGCTGTGCGTTTAGTATTTAAAAACAAAATCCAAAATTCTATAACACTTGTGAGGAGTCCATTTCCCATTATACAATTCTTATTTTACGAACAATGGTGAGAACATTTTGAACATTTTAAAAAGTTACAGGTAACACTAAAACTTGAATTATATACCAAATGAAAGCTTATAAAATTTCTAACAACATACGTTCCCGATGTATTTCAACAATGCGTAGTTCCGAAATTGTTAGCAATCTTTTTCTATAAACAAATGTGTCGGCAAAACCGAGAAATGTAAAACCCGCTTCATGAGTGCAGGACTTTTTTGCCACGGACTTTTACCCGTAGTATCCGCTCACTGAAGTTTTAATAAGGTCGTGGTCAAAGAATTCTATCTCCAAAGAATCGTTTTCTAAAGTAAATTACTTATTTACTTAACTAAATATTATTTATATGTATAGATAACAATATAAAGTTAAATAAAAGGTCACAAGAAGGCCAAGAGTAATTGACTACAGGAGCCCGAGGGTCGTAAGGACGAGGGGGATAATTTCCCGGTTGCACTTACTTTCAAAATGGCGCCGGGATCGCGAGGCCGACATTTCCCGAGGACGCTTACATCAAAGGTGCCGACAGAGAGTTGGACTTCTGGTTGATCCTTATTCTGTGTCCGGGCCTTCGGCCCGTCGCCCGGCTCGGGGATTAAATAGCATATTTTATTTGCCATGTCTAAAACAACTAGAAATATGGTTTGGTGTACACAAATGTTGTGCTATATATGGCTATATAAGTGCATTCATGTGATATGCTGATATTTCTAGAAAACACTGTGTAGCTGTGGTGTAGCTGTTAACATTTGGGACTGAAATATCCTTTATGAACATAATATTAGTAAATGGAAATCGTCTTTATATGAAAAAATGTGATAATAAAATTTATCAATTACAAATTATATAGTGAGTCATTTTCTGCATGATCATGTATTTCTGACAGCTAATAATCAAATATTTTCAATTTTTTTTTTAAATTACAAATAGCTGTTTGCTTATTGTTACATTTCCCATAAGTATTCAAAAGTTTTGACTCTTAAGAGGCTTGTGCACGAAATGCCTTGTTTATCAACAACTTGTATTCCATCGATATTATAGAAAATTTGGTAAAATATTGTAAATTTACTTAGTGTTTTCTTAAGAACATAGTTTCACCTTTTAAAATGAAAGGAGTCAAGTGTAATCTGATAGAACTGATACATTTTACAGGAGTGCAGGTTGAGTACTTCCTGTTGTGTGTTGTAAATATCAACTGACGTCATGTTAACAGTGTATACAATACCTTATATCTGTGCATGATATTTTTTAATCAATTACTATTTTGTCTGACATTTTATTAGTATTCTTGGTTTTCATCTGACGTCACGGCGGCCATGTTGGTGCACAGAAAGTAAACAATGAAATGGCGGCCATATTGGTGCACAATCTTTATCCTATGGGAATTTAACTCTATTCTTATTCAAATATTTTGTATTGTTTCACCACCCCCAACGGGGCCACCGATCACGTGAGTGAAAACCGAGAATAGGTAATAGCATGGTTTCGAATCACGCTATTACTTATTAATAATATACATGAAAAAAATTATCATAAAGAGAATCTTTCTAATCAAAATGCTTTGTTCAAATAACATACATGAAAAAAAAAAAATTAACAGGAAGAGCTTTTCTTGTAAAAAATGATTTTTGTGCAAATTTAAAAAATTACAAAATTTGCACTGTATTTCATTTTTCTGCACTGAATTATACTAAAACTGCACTCCACTCAGCCAATCAGAATTGAGAAATTTTTCAGGTATATTATTAACACAAATACTGTGCACGAATGTGCAATATGGATTATCAAAGTACCAAACAAAGTGAACTGTTTAAGAAATGGCTCGTGGTTTAGCGTGCTCCATCGAGTTATGGATGCACGCGGGAAATTGGGAGAGCACGAAAAAATGGTACGCCTCGACCAACTCTAGATTTTTGAGTGCTCTCCAAATTTCCCAAGTGCATCCATAACTCGATGAAGCACACTAAACCATGAGCCATTTCTGTTATAACATAGCATTAAATCCTTTGACAAGCCGGCGAATCGTTTTGGTTGTTGTGTTTTTCGGCTACTTTTGTAGCCAAGTCTTTTTTAATTCTTTGAACGTTTTCATGGCGATAAAGTAATATAAATAAGTTTTGTGGAAACACCACGTAAACTATTTCTTTGCTAAGCTTTCGGCCTGTTGACTCAGGCCTTCATCAGAGCAATGACAACAAGTCGTTGGCTCACGTCATTTATAAACTAAGCAACTGATCAATTAAATCACGTAAGAATACAATGGCGTATCACGTTAATTTTATTAATTAGAAAACAAAATCAAGAATGATCTCCGAATAGGGCACGCCACGTGCTATTTAATGGCTGTCCCTCCTGAGAAATAGTGTGATGTTTGGCGATCTCAATGGATTCTCTAGTTCTTCGCGTGAAGTATTGCTTGTCGCTGGCTAAGAGTGATGACTCTTCCCACTTAACACGATGGTCATACGTCCAAGCGTGTTTGGCAACAGCAGACTTTTCTTGTTGCGCTTTTATGCAACATGTCTTGTGTGCCTTCAGGCGAGTTGAGAGATTCCTTCCCGTTTCTCCGATGTACACCAAGCCACACTCACAAGGAATGCGATACACTCCAGGCTTAGATAAGCTATCCACTTCATCTTTATGTGTGAAAAGTACCTTGAACAATTTGTGTTGACTACTGTGAAATACCTTCATACCAGCACGATTTAGAATCCTCTCAATCTTGTGAGATGCTGGTCCGATATACGGAAGAGAAACTGAAGGTGGTTCTTGCTGGGGCTGTGTATTCGGCTCTGGATGTACCGAAGGAGTCATAGAAGCTTGAATCATCTTCCCAGGAAAACCGTTGTTAGTTAAAACCAACTTAAGGTGATCTGATTCTTCCTGAAGATGTTCTTCGTCACAAATTGTTCGCGCTCGAT
The DNA here is from genome assembly GCA_964035015.1 of Corallium rubrum. Lineage (NCBI taxonomy): Eukaryota > Metazoa > Cnidaria > Anthozoa > Scleralcyonacea > Coralliidae > Corallium > Corallium rubrum. Next base: position 95,940,721 of record OZ035997.1, read on the forward strand.
GAACGAGAGTTTTGCACACAGATGATTTAATACTTGGATGATGGAATGAAGTGTAGTTAAGGTATCTGTCAGTGTGTGTTGGTTTTCGATACACAGTATGACTTAAAGTCCCATCTGATTTAACGGAAAGCCAAACGTCCAAGAATGGGATAGATTTGTCTTGATTTTGTAATTCCATAGTGAATTTGATTGAAGGATGTATGCTGTTAAGGTGGTCAAGAAAATTAGACAAAGCATTCAAACCGTGTGACCAGGTACTTAGCGTATCATCAACATAACGTTTCCACATACCTGGTTTTAACAGGGCAGTTGCAAGAGCCTTCTTCTCAAATTCCTCCATGTATAGGTTAGCCATGATTGGAGACAAAGGGGAACCCATTGCTGCTCCAGTATTTTGTTCGAAAAATCTGTTCCGCCATTGAAAACAAGTTGAATTTAGGCAAAGCGTTAACAGTTCATAGACCTGATCTGCAGAAAGATTCGTTCTTGTAGCGAGCGTTTTATCTATTAGAAGTCTTTCTTTTGCAATCAGGCACGCTTCTTCAATGGGAACATTCGTAAACAAACTAACAACATCAAAACTAACTAATATCTCATCATTAGCCAACTTAAGTGTCTTAATTTCAGAGACAAATTCCTTAGAATTTAATACATGGTGAATGGACTTACCAACCAAAGGCTTCAAAACAGTAGCAAGATATTGTGCTAAGGCGTATGTTGGAGAGCCTCGTGAAGCCACAATTGGACGAAATGGGACATTCGTTTTATGAATCTTTGGAAGACCATAAAATTTAGGACACACTGAAGCAGAAGGGCGTAAACGTCGGTAGAGGTTTTTAGGTAAACTTTCCATCTTACAAAGTTCTAACAATTTACTAGAAACCTTACGTTCAATGCTAGGTGTCGGATCGCGTTTTAACTCTCTATAAGTTGGAGTATCTAAGAGAGCACTTACCTTGTTGTTATATTCTTCACGATCTAAAACAACAGTAGCATTACCCTTATCTGCTTTTAAAATATGTACTGACTTATCTGATCTTAGGTTTGATAAGGCAATCTTTTCTTCTTTCCTAAGATTGCTTTGCGGTAGCTTAGAATAATAGCCAGCGACAAGCAATACTTCACGCGAAGAAATAGAGAATCCATTGAGACCGCCAAACATCACACTATTTCTCAGGAGGGACAGCCATTAAATAGCACGTGGCGTGCCCTATTCGGAAAACATTCTTGATTTTGTTTTCTAATTAATAAAATTAACGTGATACGCCATTGTATTCTTACGTGATTTAATTGATCAGTTGCTTAGTTTATAAATGACGTGAGCCAACGACTTGTTGTCATTGCTCTGATGAAGGCCTGAGTCAACAGGCCGAAAGCTTAGCAAAGAAATAGTTTACGTGGTGTTTCCACAAGTCTTTTTTGTTCAATAAAATCCAACCAAAAGGACAGTTTAAACTCGGTTACCCAGACCCAGTTTATCCTCTGGGTCAATTTAAAACTGTTTTGTTTTGAATTTTTCCCCCGCGCTTTTTTGCCGTGCTCCATCGAGTTTTAGTATACACCCAACCATCGTCTATTACAAATCCTGCATTCTGATTGGCTACTCAACCGTTGTCTATTCGTGATGGACAACGTTTGAGAAAAATGAAAACAAACCTGAAAAAATATGGCAGTAAACTCTCGTTTTGTAGACGTTTCGGAGGAATTTTTTGAGAGTTTGATAGAAAATTCTATCCCTGAGAAAACTAAAAATGCCACAAAATATGGCATGAAGATTTTTAATGGTAAGGAACGAAATACAATTAAACCATATTTTATTAATTAAATCTACTTTTACTTGCCGCTCACGAGTGGTTAAATAACACAACATTTTCGTCAGTTTGCACTAGAAAAACTGTATTTTTTAGAGTTGGTACAGGGTGTATACTAAAACAATTAGACAACTCGGACTCGTTGTCTATGCGCGAATAGTCAACTCAGGCTTCGCCTTCGTTGACTATTCGCTCATAGACAACTCGGACTCGTTGTCTAATTGTTAAATGGAGCACGCACGACAGCCAATCAGAAACGTTGCTACATCAAAGCTATGTTATAAAATTAGATATTTATTTCAAAAGTATTGAGAAAAACATTTTACATTAAGCACATTTACAGTTACTCTTAAAGCACTCGTGTTTTATGATTAAACACATTAAGTACTGGTGCTGAAGTAAGTATTTCTTGTTTTCAGTTTTCTTACTAATAAAATTATGTTCTCTTTATCTTTTGTGCACATTGTGTTACTTGCAGTCAAGGAATTTTGAAGTTATCACATGTACGCACTGCGTACCTATTTTTAGAATTACGATAGAGTAAAGGAAATTAGCGATGCTTTATCACTTCCGTATAGAAAAACATATTTAGCTGTCACAGGCCTATGCCTACTAGCCTGACATATCCGAGCAATCATTATAACAATCCGACTGGTAGCAAAACAAAACATAATTTAGCAAATTTTAAGTTGGGGTTGGAGTGGGCAGGCGTAGGGCATGTCCACACAAATCCGTTTTCAAACGAAAACGGAGACTTTTTAATTCGTGTACACTAATCGAAAACGCTCTTCTGCACTAGGCATGTGGATGGCAAAAACGAACTCTTTTGGAAAACGATGATGTCACGATTATGTTATCTTGGTTTCAGTCACCTAGAAATATTCATTCATACCCCTGTAGATCTTTTTAGCGTTTTACTAAACGGCGAAAACTATTCGAAAACGATAGTGTGGACGGAAAACTTTAGTGTGAACATGGCCCTAAACAATTTGTGGGAACTGGGAAGACTGGAATAGCACCAAGTCATTGTCAACATATTTTAATTCATTTTATTTATTAGTTATATGATAAGTCTGTAATTTTAGAAAACCGAAACGTTTGTGTAACTGTATTGGCAGATTGTTTCACACCGTGGGTATGAAAGTTATGCGTACAGACCTTTTTAATAAGTATAGAATGCGTAATTTTCACCCTACAGACCTTATTCAAAAATAGCCGCCGAATTACAATTCTTTTATGTACATATATAAATTATCCCTTATATGACCGTTTAAGTAAAAATTCTTTTGAATTTCCCACATGAAAACGAGTTCATAGAGGATAATTTACAGACCTTAAATTATTCAAAAATGGCCTCCGAATTAAAATTCTTTTATATACATATTGATTAGCCCTTACTCAACTCGTTTTCAAGTAAGAAATTAAAAAAACATTTACTTTAAAACGAGGCCATAAGGGCTAATTTATATGCATATAAAAGAAATTTGGTGGCCATTTTTGAATTAGGTCTATATGTATATAGAAAACTCGGGATCGTTTTCTAATTGTTAAATAATAGCCTTTCCTTCGCAGACGTTAGTGGTGGGAGTGAGAACGAACCTGAACTAACGGCTGCGAAGGAGACTAATATGTAGATATAAAAGAGTTTTAATTCGTCGGCCATTTTTGAATAAGGTCAATTCATGACATCAATTTCTTATTGTCGTAGGGGCCGTTTACATGAATCCGGATTGAGTTTCTATCCGGATTGAACTCATTCCGCTTCTGATCAAACCCCTTTATCTGTTCATATGAATCCGGATTGAGATTAGCTCATTCCGGATTGAGTTCAATCCATTTCTCATTCCGCATTGAAATCTAATTCCGGATTGAAATTTCGTTCCGGAATCATGTAAAGGCGGTGCGAGTTTCATTCCGGAATAAAAAACAATACAGAGAGGACTACAACAAACAATGCATGCGTGTTTTCTAATATTTACGGATTTCAGGCGACAGGCGGATTTCAATCCAGAAACCCAATTCCCATGTAAACACGGATTGACTTCACTTTTCAATCCGGATTGAAACTCAATCCGGATTCGTGTGAACGGCCCCTTAGCTTTTGTATATTTTCAATATGGAATTAAAAAGGCTGAAAATGACGTAAAAGGGTCTATATGGGTAAGTACACATACACTGAACAAGTAAAATAAAGACCTTCACAAACCTATTATATTAAAACCAGACTTATTCTATTTATTATATGCATGACAAAATTACTACATTCTGATTGGTTGAGAGGAGTACAATTATTTTATTAATTATACTGCAGTACAATTAATAAAAATAGAGGATGTTGACAATAAAATTCAAAATGGCGGCCAATTCTGCAATGGGACGTTTTCACATTTCCAAAATTTTTAAATTTTTAAATATCACTTGTAGTGAAAATCCTTAATTGTACTCGCTATCATATGATTACCTATACTAACTATGAGTTGACTGAGTTACACTAACAGCAACAAATTACAATAAAAATATACCATATTAGATGCCAAACTACAGATGTACAGTGCATACATGAAACTAGTGTACGAAAAATAGTGATGCATACATGAAATGCATACATGAAACTAGTGCACGCAAGAGCAAAACACAATGTAAGAATATAACCGTAAGACCTAGACAATAAAAGTGCGTATGACGTCAAAAATTGTTATTAGTTTATTTGAAAGCGCCCCCCAAATTAAGAAGAATGCCGTTAAAAGTTCAACAATATCGATTTTTGGTCTCGAGTTACTGAAGTTTTTGTACTGATATGCAAATAAGCCTCGTAGTTTTTTCTTATATCGTTTATCATATACCTCCTGTATAAACATAAAAAAAAACATGGCAGGCTGACACTTCTGAATGTTTGCCATCAGATTGTCGTGTATAATAAATACATTAAGTAAAACACCACAGCACTTGGATTTTATATTTATAATACTAGTAGTTTTGCAATCGGAATTAAAGGGCGTATATATATACGGGTCCCTTGGTTATATTCTTGATTTTCCGATATTCTTTTGCTATTGTCTCAATTTTACTACTCCATTTTCTTAACTTTTACATCTGGATGTTTGTTCCAGTAGTAAATGATTTGGAAAAGCAACACTCCATTTAAAAACAAAGAAATAATAAAGTTGGCCAGCAGAATCATGTCCCCTGTTTCCTGGTAGGTTGTAAAAACACGTGCGAGAGCCCCGGCAAACAACATAAATACCATAATACCAGACAATTGGCCTGTGTGACCATTGCGAAAATTCTCGTAAATTTGAAGAAACTAAAAAAAAGAACACAAAAAAAAACTTATGTCAATTCAGACCTTGTCTCTTTCCATTTAAAGTGCCTCTAAACTCAAATAAGATATTACTTATATGGATTATATATAAAGTGAATACTTGAATGCCAAAATTTTCTGACTTGAACTTTTATTTGTTGTTATATTGAGGTTTGTATTTCCAAAATCAATGTTAATGAGGATGACATCAATGTAGGCATGTGTATGTTTTTTTCTTTTCTTATGATAAACCGCTTGAAGATTTTAATGAAAAAAATGATAAAATACAGAATATACTATTCAAGTATGCCATTAACATGCGAATTGGATAATATTTCTCGTGTAACAGAACATTGTGTATGCAAATTATGCCTACATAGACGTCATTTCATTACGATTTTGGAAATACACATTTAAATAGAATTCCATATTCAGTAGACAGTAATATCATATTTGAGTTTATACGCACTTTAAAAAGTAAATCCAAAATATAGTCAAAAGGTAGAGAATATATCACATACAACTTGAGCTGGAAAAACAAACAAACAAGTGTCCAGTTACTGAATTTAGTAAAAAACACTATGACCGTTCCCGTATAGTAACATTTTTATTTCAGTAACCATAAACAACACCCCTATATATAAACAGTCCAAAACAAACCCAGGAAAAAGTCTATATAAGCATATAACATTATGTTATTCCAAAAATGGGGAAATTAGAGCTTTTAATCTGGAGATGTATGAATTATTGAAACTGACGCTTTCTATACTTTCAAAAGGCAATTTTTCAGGTAAAATTTGACTGTATTTACACTGCTATGTCTAAGATTAAGTTTTTTAATGTTTCAATGATTTGTTAAGAAGAATAGCATGCCTACTGTATGTTTACTTGGCTTTAGGGACCACTTTGTAGTTTGTAAAATCGCATGGTATTTCTCACTCGATACAAAGAACACAAAGGGTGATATAATACCGTTCCCACTGCAAGCGACCCCGTTAGAGATGAACAGCTATTCTGAACACAATAGAGGTCCCGGATTACGTTTTGCACCAGATTGCCCCGCCCAATACGGTATGAAAACCATAACGTTTTCGTTGTAGTTACACGATGGCACATTAAACCGGATGTCGGGTGGACATTAGGTATTTTCGAAAGAGCTCCATGACAACCATTTGGCCTTGACATGTTTCGGTGCCTTGTCAACCCAAAAATCAATGAATTTTGTTTGACGAAGAACTTGTCCTCTAGTTGTAATCGTCTATGCATTGAATCTTTTCTTCAAATGTAAACTTTTAGAAGGTAAAGATTGGGAAGATAAAAGCTCGGAAGGTGTGAGAATGAAACATGACATATGTTTGTCAAAAATATCATCTAAGACGATAAGAGACGATTCAAAGGCAATGTATCAATAAAGTAAATAAGCAGCAAAAAATAAAGCTGGCCAAAATATCAAAAGTTTTCGAGTGGAACGTATCGAGGAGCGAATCACTCCCAAAAATCTCGTACACCTTTAAAAATCCGAAAATCCTCCAAATCCACAAAATTCTCAGAAAATCCCCCCAAATCTAAAAAAAAATTCCTAAAAAATCCCACAGGATTTAGAAAATCAAAAAAATCTCGTACGCTTTTTCGGGAGTCATGATTCGCCCCTTGGAACGTATCGGATTGAACCAGTTACACGGCAACTGCTTTTCATACTCTATCACCTCTTTTCACGAATCTCGTCGTTCGTGGGTGTTGGTATTAAACTAACAAGTTTCATGTATTAAACTAAAATTTATTAGTAAAATAATTAACATATAAATCTAACTAAATACATGAAAATAACTATCGTTCGTTGATTAAGAGGATACAGCAAGGATATAATTCTCCAATAAAGTTCTCCGCTATGAAGTTCAAGCTTTCGGCTATATAGCCAACAGATAAACGTTCCAATGAGGATTCGGTAGAGGTTATGTTACGGGATATACGGCGGACTTCTTTGAGGTCTGGATATTCAATTCCAGTAAGGTCCCTGTACTGATAATTTCGTCGTTGTACTATTCTGGCTCTTATCATTGAAGACACTTTTGAGCACTCCTAGTCACTGAAGACTTTTTCTCATGTACTTCGACGTTGAAACACTTTGCTTCAATATGGACCACTCCTTAATTTGCCCTGCCGAGTATAAACACTCTCTCCGAAAAGACTTTTCCTCCCCGATGCTTTCACGTCCCTTCCTTTTATCCTCTCGAGGCTGCTCATTTATATATACATATATTTAAATTTGTCCCTAAGGGCTACACCTCTGAACCCGAGTAATTTTCCGACGATAGCACGTATTGGATTGCCACGGTCTCGTGTAACCAGGCCTATATAACCGGTATATGAAAAGTAATGCGCTACGAGAGTAACCGGTGTCGTGTAACTACTGGGTCTTCAACTGCATTTCTGTTCCTAATTTAAAGGGCATATGAAATGTAAATTTGGTTTTACAATTGTTCGATGTTTTTAGTACTTTAAAATGCCCTCCTTTCAATGAAACACTTTATTTTTCATTTCAACTTCGTTATAACAGTCAAAATAGCATTCGAAATTCACTATTCTAACTTGTCCGAGCCCAATTCACACAGGAGACCTGGGCCCGAGCTATGACGTAGGAAGGTGTACCCATGCTTTCATATTATCAACACAGAAGTGAATTTACATTAGGCTCGGTTTCCAGCCTTATTTCGGGCTGCGACCCGCTCCCGAAATCACGGCTGGGCTCGTGAGCTTGTCATTGTCAATTTCCACCAATCACAAACGCGCCTGCACATTTTCAGCAGGCATATATTATTGAACATTTGTATAAATTATCGTGACAGCCTAAAGTGGCGGTCAATGGAAAGCTAATAAGGTAGGCGTACGAGCGAATTTTCGAAACTTTTGAAGATATTTTTTTTAAAGATTTGCAACGTGACCATTATTAGTGGCCAAGATGTGTTTGCCATTTAGCCTACTAGGTCAGAAAAATCACTGATACTTCAGTCAGCGTCTATAGTTTGTTGATATCGTAAAACCTATCTCGAAGTCAATCACAAGTGCGATTTCGCCTTTGATTTCTTTCATGGAAGATGATCAGATACGGTTTCTCAAGTCAGTTTGAATCACGGCAGAGTTCGGCGACGATTTATAGAACGACAAAGATGCTAAAAAGCGAATTGAACCTGGTGAATGTGAGATTGTTTATTTACGTTAATATCGCTTGTGTCTTCGTGAAATGGCGGGGGCCTAATTGTTGATTACCGCCATTTGCAGTTGAGCTTGCAGCTTGCGTTAATTAAGACGTTGTTTCATCGTTTGAAACTCTGCGTTCATTGGACCGCAACGTAGTGTTTCCAAGGGCGCAACGTGACGTTGCTACGGAGCTTTGACAGGGTTTCAATTAGTGATTAATTTGTTGTGACTACCGCTGACCTGTCAGCGGGAGCCACCATGTCGGCGTGATGCTTGCTTGCTTGCTTGCTTGCTTGCTTGCGCGATTGTCTTGGACTCACTTACGTCATACTCGACAACCATCGCCGCATCATCGCCGGATATTCGACAAGATCGTCAAATTTGGTCGACATGATCGCCATCTACTCGAGAAGTGCTCGCGTTGTTCGTGGGGGGTATTATAAGCGAACCTCGTGTTTGTGTTTGGACGATTGGTCATTTCGAGTTCTCTCACAGTCTCACTGCCTGTTACAGTAATAAATCTTTCCTTTTCGGAAAGGTTTCTATCGTTCTCTGTTACAAGGTAAGAAGTAGTTTTAAAACTGTGACGTTTGTTTATAATCTCAATCGATCTGAAACAAATCTCGACTCAACAGAACTGACTGAGGACTGAGCTGACTGGGTGCTTTGTTTGTTTGTTGTAGGTGTTTTTCAACATCTTATTTTATTCAGTTTTGTTAAAGAAACGAAAATTTGCGCAGACCCAATCCAGCGGTCTGACTGAGCGTCAAGTGTTACGCTCTCGAGACTTTTTATTGAACGAAAGTTTTGGGCAGACCCAATCCAGCGGTCTGACTGAGCGTCAAGTGTTACGCTATCGAGACTTTCTATAGAACGAAAGTTTTGGGCAGACCCAAGCCAGCGGTCTGACTGAGCGTCAAGGTTACGCTCTCTATCTATTGAAACATTGTTGATAAAGTTCTATTGATAAAGTTCTATTGAGAAACTATTGAGAAATTATTGAGAAACTGAAAGCTTGAAAGTTGAGATCTGTTGTGAGGTGCTCGGGGTTTATTTGTCAAACCCACGCGAGAAACACGCGGTTTTTTGTTATTGTAAAATTTCAAGTGACGATTCAAAATGGGCATTACACGAGAACAATATCGATCGAGAATCGGGTGCCACAGCATATTTATGGCAGGTAAAGATAATGAACGTCGTTTGAAAGGGTCGTTTTGGAATACAATGTTAATGATGTTTTATTTACACGTGTTTTACTTGCCAACATTAAAACGTGTTGTTGAGCAATATCAAAGATCAAATGAAGTTATGTCTTGGTTTCATCAAATGATGTGCTATCATGTATATGTACCACTGCTTCTAAGGCTGTCAAATGACGTGGAAGAAAACCCAGGTCCTACAGTATACGAAATAATTAATGTATTGGAAACTCTCCGTGCTGATTTTAGTCAAGGAGATCAGTCGAGGTTCGGTGATAATGCGGGTAAACAATGCGTTGCAATGTCATTAACCGCTATAATATTCAGACACATTAAACCACATATTGGCAACTGGGATTCTCCTGATTTAAATAATATTTTGTATCGTGGTAACTGTCTGTATGATTGCATTAAAGGTTCTGTTAAAAAAGACTTCTTGTTGTTGACTGATGTTCCTGCTATGGTATCACTAAATGAGAAAACATATAATTTAACCTATAGTGGGGAATCATTGAGTGGGGAATTATTTATGACAGATAATAATGGGCCTTATATTTCCCTAAAAAATGCATTTACAGAGATATTTTTTGGAGGAGAAACAAATTATGAATGTTGTTTGTTAACTATTGATTGTAACACAGTTGCAGTGTTTAACATGTTGAGCAACAGTTATAGAATCTTTGATTCTCACTCAAGGGATATGTGGGGAATGCCAAGTTTTTCTGGAACATGTGTCTTGCTCATTGTTGATGGCCTTGAAAACTTAGTTGTATTTTTTCAGGCTACTTCTTATCGAGGAACATGTGTGCCTTTTGAAATGAAAGGTGTTTTAGTCAATGAGGTCTGTATTGATTGTAATCAAAACAATCAATTAGTCAATAATCAGAAACCTCAACTAGGTAATTGCTATAAGAAAAGAGAGTATGCTAATGAAAGTAATGATAAATGCGAGGTAACAAGAAAAAATGACCAGTGTAAAAGCAAGAGCAAGAAAGTAAAAATTGAGGATTCAGAAAATAGAAATAAGCGATTGCAAGCTAGACGATTGAATTATTTAAAACGAAAAAATACAGAAAGTGCTTTAATGAAAGAAAAGAGGCTTCAAAAGTGTCGAGAGTATAAACAGCAAAAGAGAGAAAATGAATCTGTTGAGCAGAGAGAAATTCGATTGAAGGCAGAACAGGTGAACAATAAGCGTAAAAGAGTGAATGAATCTACTGAGCACAGACAGAATCGATTGCAGGCAAAACAAGTGTATGATTTAAATAGGAGAGCAAATGAATCTGATGAGCAGCGACAGAATCGATTGCAGGCACAGCAAGTGAATGATTTAAATAGGAGAGCAAATGAATCTAATGAGCAGCGACAGAATCGATTGCAGGCACAGCAAGTGAATGATTTAAATAGGAGAGCAAATGAATCTAATGAGCAGCGACAGAATCGATTGCAGGCACAGCAAGTGAATGATTTAAATAGGAGAGCAAATGAATCTAATGAGCAGCGACAGAATCGATTGCAGGCACAGCAAGTGAATGATTTAAATAGGAGAGCAAATGAATCTGATGAGCATCAACAGAACAGACTGTTGATACAAAAAGAATGTGATACAAAAAGTTGAAAGTGTGATGCTGGATCAGTTTCAGATCTTATATGTAGATTTCACACAGCTGTATCAAAAGGCCCAATATATATTTGTACTTGTTGTGACCAGTTGTGGTATAGGCATAGTGTTAATTCTGCTGAAAAACTCAAAGTGTCAAACCCCACTATGTCACAATACTTGTTGAAAAAAATATCTGTTGACGATATTGAGTGGATCTGTAGAACATGTGAAAAACATTTAAAAAAGAATAAAATGCCTCCATTGGCTGTAAAAAATGGGATGGTATTTCCAGAAAAGCCAGAAAGTTTTGATTTAAATCAATTAGAGTGGAGACTTATTGCACCAAGATTAGCTTTTCTGAAGCTTATGCAAGCACCAAGGGGTAAGCAATTTAAGATAAATGGCAATGTTGTCAATGTGCCTGCTGATGTTGTCAATACTGTAAATACATTACCAAGACTACCACATGAAACAGGGACAATCAAAGTTCAGTTAAAACGACGACTCCAATATAAAAGTTCTGCAATGTCTTTAAATGTGAGGCCACATAAAGTCTTTCAGGCAGCAACTTGGTTAGCTATGAACAGTGGACTTTATCATGAACAAGGCATTGTTTTTAATGAGCACTGGCAGAAAAACTTTCAGGAAAATTTATACACACCTGATGATATTACGATGGGACATAAAAAAGACAATTTAGACAACAATTCTAAAAATACTGATGACAAGAATTTAAATGTTGCCAAAGATTGTGCAAAATGCCAGAATGATGATTGGAGTGAAGATGAGACTGAAATTCCTGCTGGGGTAACTGACAGTATGTTGACTCCGACCTACAGATTTTCTTGAAGATCATGAAAGAGAAATAATACATAACATAGCACCAGGTGAAGGTAACAGACCTCAGAGTACAGAGATAAATATTCTGAAGAACTAGCTTATCCTGGGATATTTCTTGGGCAAAAAAGGCCAGAAAATAAAGAAAGATCAGTCAAAGTATTTTATAGTGACATTTGTAAATCAGAGTTAAGAAGGTCAGACAGAAGAGCTGCAATGTGTGTAGAGAATATATTCTTTAAGACCAAAAAGCTACAGATGAAAATACTTTTAGGCAAATCCCAAATAGCACTAAGAAAATCTAAGAGAAGTAACACAGGCTTAACAGCTGGACAGTTAAAGCAACATGGTAGTTTGGAAAGAATTGTTCACCATGATGAAGGTTTCAAATTTTTAAGAGCACTAAGAGGATCACCCCCATATTTTGAAAAGGCTAAAAAAGATCTCTTTGCAATGATAAGACAATTGGGTCCTGCAACTTTGTTCTGTAGCTTTTCCTCAGCCGAAACAAAATGGTTACATCTCCTAAAAATATTAGGGCAACTTATTGATCATAAAGATTATACTGATGATGAATTGGAAGAATTAAATTGGGAAGAAAAATGCAGACTCATCCAAAGTGACCCAGTGACTTGTGCAAGACATTTTGATTACCAATTTAATAAATTCTTGAAAGAATTCTTGATGAGCAACATTGCCCCTTTGGGAAAAATTAGAGACTGGTTCTATAGAGTTGAATATCAGCAACGAGGTTCACCTCATATTCATATGTTAATATGGCTAGAAAATGCTCCAGTGTTTGGTGTTGCTAAAGATGATGATGTCACATCTTTTATTGATCAGATAATCACTTGCCATCTACCAAATAATGAGCCTGACCTAAGAAATCTTGTTAATCGACAAACACATAGACATTCACATACTTGTCGCAAAAAGTCGAAAAAGGAATGTAGATTTAATTATCCTCAACCACCAATGAAGTCAACAAAAATTCTTTATCCACTGGATGATAATGTTTCTCAAAGTGAAGTTAAAAAACTAAAAGTTTTGTGGAAAACTATAAAGCAGCAGCTAAATGACATGAAAGAAGGTGAAAATATCACATTTGATCAATTATTAGCTGATCTGAATGTCTCTGACAATGATTATATACTCGCAATTAGATCATCTCTCAACTGTCCCACAATCTTTTTAAAACGAAATCCCAATGAACTCAGAATAAACAATTATAACACTGCATGTCTGAGTGCCTGGAGAGCAAACATGGACATTCAATTTGTTCTTGATGTGTATGCATGTGCAATGTATATTGTTTCATATATATCCAAAGCACAAAAGGGAATGAGTGAACTGCTTCGTACTGCATGTGCTGAAGCAAGAGAAGGAAATGCTAGTATTAAGCAGCAAGTGAGAGATATTGGTAATAAATTTTTAAACAGTGTTGAAATTAGTGCGCAAGAAGCTGTGTATACATAGTTCTACAATTACCAATGAGAAAATCATCAAGAGAAGTTGTTTTCGTACCAACCTCACCACCTAATGAAAGAGTTCAATTGTTAAAACCACTAAGTGAAATTGAAAAAATGCCAGATGAATGTGAAGAAATACATTTTGGTGGACTTTTAAAGAGATACACTGAACGACCTGCTAGTCTTGAGAATGCAACCTTAGCAGACTGGGCAGCATGGTATGATAGTGTTAACAACAAATCATATCAAAAGAAAACAACAAAACCAGACATTGATGATCTGCCATTAGAAACATCAGATAATGATGACAATAATGATGATGAACTTTGTGATGACACCAACACAATTAATAAGTCCAAAAAATCAAATAAAAATAGTGAACTGAAAAAACGAACAAAAGCCAGAATCATAAGGTGTGTCTGGTTTAATAAAGAGGCCTACCCAGAGAAGCACTATCGGGAATTAATTATGCTTTTTACACCATGGAGGAACGAGGAAAGTGATTTAATTGGCAATTATTCATCTTATGAAGAACATTATTTAACTTTACAAGACTCAATAAGAGATCAAATGAGCCTCTATGCAGTTTGTAATGAAGAATTAAATAATGCCCGGGAACAATTAAATTCAGCTTTTGACAATGATGAAGACCAATTTGATTTAATTGCACCAGTAACTCAAGATGCTGAACACCAAGATGAAGATGAAGGGGCTATAGATTTACATCCTGACTTGAATGAAAACTATGATCTGTCACACGACATTGGCATTCCTTCAGCATCATCAAATAATGAACCACTTATTCTAAATGAAATGCCAGATGACGAATATAGAGAAATGGTACAAATGTTAAATAAAGAACAAAAGGAATTTTTCTATCATACTCTTCACCTAATAAAGACTTCAGACAAACCATTTTACTCATTTCTTAGTGGAGGTGGAGGTGTTGGCAAATCACATCTTACAAAATCAATCTATCAAGCAGCATTGAAATACTATAATACCAGGGCCGGTGATGACTTCAGTCAAGTTAATGTTTTACTTCTAGCTCCTACAGGAAAAGCTGCATTTATCATTCGAGGCAATACAATACACAGTGCTCTTGCAGTACCTGCATGTCAGTCCTTAAGAAATTATAAACCACTTGATTCAAACAGATTAAACACTTTAAGGTGTCAATTAGGAAGTGTAAAACTGATATTACTAGATGAAATATCTATGGTTGGAAACAGTATGTTTAATGTTCAAATAAATAATCGATTAAAAGACATTAAAGGTAGCAAGGAAGATTTTGGTGGTGTAAATATAATTGCAATTGGTGATTTGTTTCAATTAAAACCAGTCATGGATGGTTTTATATTCAAAGATTTTGATAACTCAGAATATGGTGTTCTTACTCCAAATTTATGGAAACAACACTTTCGAATGTTTGAACTACATGAAATAATGCGACAACGAGAGAGTAAAGCATTTGCAGAAACTTTGAATAGATTAAGAGAAGGAAAACATACTGAAAATGATATTTTAAAGATTAAAGAAAGAATAGTTTCAGAAGAAAACTGTCCAAAACAAGCACCTCATTTATTTATACAAAACTTGAATGTTGATGAATTTAACAACCAAGTTTATAAAGCAGCAACAGGGGCAAAATACACAATAAAAGCTCATGACAGTGTCATAGGTGCTAATTCTGCAGAACTTAGAGACAAAATAATGAAGCAAATTCCAAATGACCCACGAAAAACTAAACAGCTTGCTTCAAAGCTCCAGATTGCTGAAGGTGAAAGAACTGAAATTGCCATAAATGTAAGAACTGATGATGGTTTGACAAATGGTGCCAGTAATATTGTTAAATTAGTACAGTTACATCAACCTGGAAAACCTTCAGGTATAATATGGGTAGAGTTTGATCAACAAGAAGTTGGTAAGAAAACAAGACATGAAAACAGGCAGCTTTATCGACAAAATAATATTCAAAGTACATGGACGCCAATTAAACCAGTCACAACACAATTCGCTGTTGGTAGAAATAGAACAGCTCAAGTTGTCAGAAAGCAATTTCCACTGCGACTAGCTGCTGCTAAGACTGTGCATAGATCTCAAGGTGATACTCAAACTGAAATTGTTGTCAACCTTAACACTCGAAGAGCAATTCCCCACATACATTACGTTGCATTGAGCAGAGTAACTACGATTGAAGGATTGTATGTCACTGACCTTTGTGAAGACAAAATTTCTGTTGATCCTAAAGTTGTAAGTGAAATGGAAGAGTTGAGAACAGAAAGAAGCCTCCAACTTTGTATCTCTCCATTGTATAAAATAAATGATGATTCAGTTTTAAAATTGTGTTATTTAAATGCGCGTTCACTCCATAAACACATTGAAGATGTTCGTAAAGATTTTAATTATCTCTCTAGCGATATAGCAGTATTTACAGAGACAAGATTCAATCCGATAGAGCCAAATGAAATGTACACCATTGATGGTTTTGAGTTATTTCGTAACGACAGTCACTCTTGTGTAAATAATGGACGACCCTATTACGGTACAGCGGTATATAGCAGAGTGCAATTGGTTGCTGGTTATCCTTACAGCCACAACATTAATTCTATAGAATTCACAATGATCAAAGTAACAAGTCATCCAAACTTGACAATCGTTGCCGTATATCGTTCACCAAAAGTTCCTATTAGTCAACTGTGTTCCGCATTGAGAGAAATTGTCCTTGAAGTTGCTGGTGAGGAAAGTGTAATAATTGGAGATTTCAATGTAAACTGGCTCAGTGAAACTGATAGAAGACCTCTCTACAATGTGTTGGTAAGGGACAATAGCTATGTACAATTAATATCAGACTACACAACAGATAATAAAACTCTCATTGATCATATATTCTCTAAAACCACTTCTCAAAATGTAAATTCAGGCATTTTAGAAACCTATTTTAGTGATCATAAAACAATTTGGGTATCATTCAAATGAAGAGCAGACAAATAATATTGCTATCTATATACAGTAATGTATTTAGAGACACAAATGCAAATAAAATATGTATTACAAATAAATTTTTTTATAATGATCATTAATACTTCTAAACTGGCATTTACAAGAAAAACTAAGAGCAGAATATTTTTAAAAGGAACACTTTAAAGTGCATAAAGTATTAATTATATAATACAGTATTAAAGATGCAATTGATCAAACATGTTGTTTTGCAATTATCAAAAATTATGAATTTAATATGAATAAAAATGATTAATTTCTCAAAATAAACAAATAAGTGCTAAAAATTACATTGTGAATGTTCCCATGCAATATGGGAACAACTTCACATGAAGTAATTTTATTACTTCAACAGAAGCAGGGGCAACAGACCCACACCATGATTGGACATACTATATAGCAGGTAAGTTATTTTTTTTCTAATTTACTCTGATTACTTACATGTAACTAGTCTAGTCAGTTATTCAGTTATTATTTCCAACTGTTAATTAAAGGCTTTGTCTTTTTATTTTTTTATAGAAATTGACCAGACTGTGTACAATATATGGAATGTCCAGTTATGCAGTTCAAGTCTCAAATTGTCAACTGCCAAAAAAATGTTATTCCACTTACTGACAAAAGTATATGGTACTTCTTCCAAATTCTAAACCACATTTTCACCATTCAAGTCCATTAAAGTCTGGCTACTGTTGCAGATGTTATGATGCAAAATCAGAATATTGCAACACTTTTACAAGAGACATTATTTCAAGACTTTTTCCCTTGATATTAATTCTTCAGCATTATAATGGTAAAGGATAAAGCATTGAGGATAAAGGACGGGGGACTAATTATCTTTACTTACACTGCTGGTGGCTGAATTGCAAAGGACACAGATCAATCTGGCTGTGTTGAGGCATATTAAAGGTGCTCCAAGCAGCAATTGTATGACACACTTCAGATCACGAATCACAGCGAAGATGTAGGTGTTGATATACATCATGTTTGGATATGCATAATCATAAAGAAACATTGTTTAATCACCATGATGTCACTACAATTTTCCTGTTATGGAACATATTGCAAGTTCCAAACTGAAAACACCGAAAGATGCACATATCCTGATAAATATTTGATATACGATAACTGTACACCTTTTAATGGCTCAAGAATGCAAAAAATTCTATGGCTGGTGGAAACTTTATTATCAACAAATCTTCTCCATTAATTGTTATTTACTCTCAATCCAAAATATGAATTTTACAAGCTCACTTCATGCAAACTGTTCAAGGTGTATATTACTAACAGTATATGATGCAAAGATTTGGATTCAGCCAGTAATGAATGAAATTGAAGAACATTATTGTAGCTAGTTCTTTACATGTATTGCTGTGGACCTAAATTTTGTGGTGTATGCTTTGCCTTTGTGTGTTTGAATTTTTTGAATACAAATGATAAATAACTAGGTCATGTTCAGCTAAAAGAACAAATTGATGGGTTTGACTATTCTAGTTCTCAAAATAATTAAGGTCCATATTTTACACCCATGTTCAATGCATAGATGTATAGTATGTACTATGTTGAAATGAACAATATATATAAGACACATTTGTAAATTAAAAGAACTATCAATTGATTTGTGTCAGTATCTGTTTGCATTTTACTCATTTTTCATGCTTTTCGTCTTTACAGCCAAACTGGGTGTTCGTTTCCACGCGACCTTGTTCTGACTTTCAATAGAACTTCATATTGTGTGAAGTTCGATATTTAAAATTGAAACCCTGTCAAAGCTCCGTAGCAACGTCACGTTGTGCCCTTGGAAACAATGCGTTGCGGTCCAATGAACGCAGAGTTTCAAACGATGAAACAACGTCTTAATTTAGCAAGCTGCAAGCTCAACTGCAAATCGCGGTAAAGATGTCCATAAGAAAAGATTGCACCTCGCTTCAGTTCACGAAGCTCACTGAATTATAAGTCATGTCTTTGCTGTATTTCTGCCATTTCAAACATCTGCGATTTATCATTCACTGACTCTGTTTATAGTGCTGGTTGGATGAATGACAAAAATATATTTGCCGTGTGTAAATTATGCATTACGTCACAGACATAACAAGCCGCTCACGCGTCCAGCCGTTCGTAGAGGGCGGGTAAAGTCCCGCGAGTCGAGATAAGGCTGGAAATCGAGCCTAAATTTATGCGGGTATCAGCGGCTTTCCCGAGGGGGCGACCCCCGGGGACCCAGGGGGATTTGTCAAAGTACCCTTGACAAAAGGATGCTAAAGCCCCTGGGTTGGGGGGAAATATTGTGACAAATACCCCCACCCCCTGGGGGAAATTTGGGAAACAATGTTTTCCAAAAGGAGACCTTCCAATGGTCATTTGCAAAGAAAATGCAATTGTGCTAATAGAAAGTCCACAAGAAAGCTTCAAAACTCGAAGAAAAGCCAGTTTAATAAAGAAATTTAATTACTACAAAGTAATACTGACCACAACGACAACAATATATATTAATATCAATAAAGTACAGTGTGCAATTAGGCTATTAAAATGACAACTTTTTTAATAGACTTAATTTTGTATCAGCTGCTTGTACAAACAAAAAACACTTTTAGTCATTACTGATATTCACAAAAGTTTTCATCCTTAGTTTCAAACAAATATTCTTTTGTTTCCAACATTTACTGGTGATGGATGACTTAATTATTCATCCAAATATGAAGGATTCTTCAATTACAAACACTTACCTGACTACAATGCAAAGACAGCTCCTGTTGTTCGTTTCTCGACGAATCACCGCTGATCCATGTAACAGCAGGAGATGTGCAAATCCCGGGGGTATGTCCCCGGGGGTAATTTGACAAAATCCAAAAGTAGGCTAAATCCCCTGTCTCTGGGGCGTGATTTTAAAACAAATCCCGTGCCATGCCCGTGGGTTGCCCGGGGGTCGCCCCCTCGGGAAAGCCGCTGATACCCGCATTACATGTGATGCGCCGAACTGTGTTTGTATTTGGCAAAGTTATTTAAACTAGAAGTGTAATTGTAATATATCACTTTGGATTTGTGGAAGAATGTCAATGGAATGGAACGACTCAGAAACAGAAACAGAAAGCATGTCTTCGAATAGTACGTCGAGTATCAATTCAGACATGTCGAGCCAGTTTGAAGAAGTCTTCAATTCGTATGAGCCATATGCTCACGAACCATTAGCAGATAGTTCCGATGACGAAGAAGAGGATGAAGTTGATCTGGATGGCATTCTGTTAACAACAATTCAAGACCGATACGAGGGAAAAGAAACTCATTGGTGTACTTGTGGCCATTGCGACTCTGGTTTCTTGTGTGGACCAAGGGAGTATCGTTGCTGCAATGAGATTGAAGCTGCTAAACAGCTCCAGCGCGAGCCAGCATTAGTAGAACAGGTTAATTGTGTAACCGAACATCCTGATTTTGATGCTGTTGTTTTGCACCCTCGAGTTCTTAGAGTTGCAGCAAATGGGTTAAAAACGAGACGTGGCACAAGGTATCGACAACTTGGCAGTGACGAGAAAGCTTTCTTGAGAGCAGTGGCTTACAGACTTTTTATTTCGATGCATGTGCATACACGAAAATTCGAAAAACTTTCTCAGAAGAAAAGCATGTAAACTTTATTGGTTATAAGGCAGTGGAAGAAAGGTATGAGGCATAATGGGAGGATGACATACTGACACATGTATATATGTGAAAATATTGAGATGGAGTTGATTGTAATTTCATCAATAGTTACTATTTTACTATTAATAAGCCCTTTAAGCAAGTACCATGTATATATATATTTTTTACTATTTATATATATTTAATTAACACCATTTCTTGAACTACTAAAGTGTGTTTTACTATGAAAACTTTACTAAAGTTAGTATGTTTACTAATGCAAACTTTGGCTTGTAATATCTACACTATATACATGTAATAATAATAAATGAATAAATACTTCACATAAGAAGCTTCAACTATATTGGGCATGGAAAAGATTCTAATCTAGTTGCCAAGTGGATTGGGATGTTTAATTTTCACTCACCCACCTAAATTTTATGTGTCTAGGAGCACTGGGCTATTTATTTTACTTGCCCATTGGACTACCATACTTCCATTTACCCAAACCCAAAATTAAATTGCCCCGGGCAATCAGACTAAAGTTTTTTCCTTGCCCTGTAGTATATACAACATGAAAGGACAACCACATGCTTTCAACTAAAAAACCATCACATACTGTAACCTGATAGTGATTTATCATTGAAAACATTTTGTCGTCTTATTCAACCATGTTTACAATATATAACTTGATAAAAACACAATAATGTATGAGAAATATTTGAAACATATATGTGAATCTGTAATGAAGGCCCTGTGAGGGTTGTGATTGCATCAAGTTATATTATAAACACAAAGCACTCATTCTCTGTTTCAATGTTACAAAGCACACTATTTTGTATGTACTGTACTATAAAATAATACAAAAAAAGTTCGAAATGACAGTCTGCACAACTATGTTGTGCATTGTCCACGTTTATGTCCTTTCATAGGTTTCTTGCACCTTTGACAGCATCGTGTTTTCTTTTAAATTTTCATTTACCCATTTTAATCCAGTTTCTTTTGGGCAATTTGTCATGAACACATTGTTCAAACAGTAGGTCTGGGTGGATGTATGTGATATGCCTTGCATAGGATTTCCATTTTGCCAGTAGAAGTCCTCCATAGCCAGATTTTGTGGAGCAGGCGCACCAAATATAAATGATTCCGAATTGGCTTTATCCACTCAGCAACAGCCTCATAACCTTTCTCTTTAGCCAACTTGGTCAACTTTTTGGTAATGCTTTTTGATACATGCCAAATATCATAAAAGTGCTCCACCAACATGTTGTTGTTTTGGTCATCTTTAGATTACCTTGCAGACGTTTTATTGTCTTTCTATAGTATGAGCATTTCTGCTGAGCAGTTTTTAATTTATGCTTACAGTTCTGAAGCTCGTTTACACCATTTATTGATGTTTCATCAAGAGGGAAGACAGACGCGGACTCTGTTGGCAGGGTATGTTCCTCGTTTTTTTCATCTCCGACTTCGTGATCGTGGGTACTATCATTCTCAACTGCTGTATGGCTCTCTCCGATTTCGTTGACGTTGACAACTTTGGCTCGCTCGTTTGAATCGCGAGTAGTTTCTCTCAGAAGCTGTCTCTTAGCACGAAACTTCGAAGGTAGAGGTATGTGTGGTGTCGTTGGAGCTGGTGTTGTCGTATTGGGAAATGTTTGCGAAGCAATATCGTAGTCGTCAATTGTAGGTACTGCCTCGGACTTCAGGAACCTCTTATACACGAGATACTGCTAGGAGAGCGATCAGGTGCTGGTGGAACGTAAATACCAACTCTTTGCGTAAAATCACTTCCACAAAAATGGGCAGAACACAGCGCAGATGTCGCTGTTGTATTCCAATTCGGTCGATGTTTTCTCACGAATTTCGTCCATGAAGTACGTTGCTTTTCATTACGTGGAAACATATGCATCGAAATACCTTTCGATCGAATCGAATTGCGACAAGACCTTTGATGACTAAAGCCAGCAACGCAGTACTTTCCTCCTTTTCCAGGCATGGCCAGGAAAATTGGAGAAAACAATACACAAATCAAACTAAAGTATGCTCCTTGTGTGCTCTCTTACTTGTGAAATATCGTGTTGGCTTTGTTGAGAGGTACACCTTCCTACGTCATAGCTCGGGCCCAGGTCTCCTGTGTGAATTGGGCTCGGACAAGTTAGAATAGTGAATTTCGAATGCTATTTTGACTGTTATAACGAAGTTGAAGTGAAAAATAAAGTGCTTCATTGAAAAGAGGGCATTTTAAAGTACTAAAAACATCGAACAATTGTAAAACCAAATTTACATTTCATATGCCCTTTAATCTATACTTATTATACCAGCACGTTTTTGAGTCCCGTGCCCAATGTCATGACTCACCTTACTGAGAAACAGAATAGGTATAACTCCGACCTGCATTTTAGTGAGAATATCTTCAGATGTTAAGCCACTAATCAATACATAAATTAACAGTGAATACCCAACTGGAAATGCTAAAGCTCTTGCTAAACTTCCACTGTAATAATAACACATTATGATCAAAATAGATGTTTGAACACTCATGAATAAAGACTCTCCCCAAGTGCTACAAAAAGAACAAAACATTTAAAGATTAAGATCTAACTCGTATACTGCATGGCCACTGTAAGAAAAACATCACCATGAAGATTTACCTGAATGGAAATCCTTTCGCCAAATTATAAGCATTACTCACTGTAAATGCTAAGAGTTCTGCATAAAAAGACAGGATGCTTAATCCTTGAGTGCTACCTGCTTTCACAACTTTTAAAATCT
This sequence comes from Corallium rubrum, assembly GCA_964035015.1. Taxonomy (NCBI): domain Eukaryota; kingdom Metazoa; phylum Cnidaria; class Anthozoa; order Scleralcyonacea; family Coralliidae; genus Corallium; species Corallium rubrum. Next base: position 95,963,520 of record OZ035997.1, read on the forward strand.
GAGGCACTTTCACTAAAAAGGTAAAACCAACAATTGGTTGAAGTGTGTTTACATTACAAATTAATTCTTACTGTACAAAGTAACAAATTTGGCATTAAGGAAATAGTTTTAGCAGACTCGTCAAGTATTTTTAAAACTGAACTCAAAAACTACATTTAAATACTTTTACTTCTCTTTAAAATGTTAAGGTTAGGTATACTACAGAAACAGAGAACGTAGGAGTCTAACGTTTCGAGCGAAGGCCCTTCGTCAGAGAGAAACGTAAGGAGTGTAAAAAAACAACGAACTTATACAAAAAATGTCGGATTGCCTGGAGATCTAAAATCAAAGCGTGTTGTTAGAATTATGCAAGCCCAGCTTTTTATAAGCTTGGAGTAAAACAAGACCATTGTCATGAGCTCGATTTTAAAGATGAAATGCAAATTTGTTTTATCTTAAAGCATATAATAAAGTATACTTAGTAAACTGACAACATTTTGTCAAGAAATTAGGTGTAGTTCATGAACTAATTTGATGTAATACATATTTTGGCAATCTGGCTTCCTGGCATTTTTTGCTATAGCTACTTCTGGAAGCTGGCGGCGGTACATTTAACCACAATGCTTTGCGACCTCAAATCAGCTCAAATAACAACTAAACATTGTTGATCATGTTAACGTGGATTAAGTAAGCAAGAACTTCACTCCTACTAAAATTGATCTTTTAAAGATCTATCTTCCGATAATTCTACAAGAAACAATATTTACTATGCGCAAAGGATTGTGGTTAAATGTACAAGTCGCCATCTTTTTCGGTATGGTCAATTACTATTCTCTTTTTTTTATTAATTTTGTAAAATAATCCAAAAAGGTTACAATAAAGTAAGTTGTTGTTGTTGTTGTTGTAACTATATAAAGCTTTTTAGAACTTCAGAAATCTACTTCTGACGACAGTGAAATATTCTTCCAGTTTTACTCCGATTATTCAGACTATTTTTAGATTTTGGGGAAGTAAAAAAACTAACTATATAATTGAATCGTTATTTCAATTGAAAATTATACAGTATGTCATTTTTGAGTGATAAAAAGAAACGTCTAAAGAAGGTAAATTTGATGACAATTTTGATACAATGTCAACTGTGACGTCACAGATGACATTTTCCGAAAGCATTCCCGACCATACGCGATTTTGAATTTTTCACAATTTCCAGTTACAAAAACATCAATATTCAATATCCTCAATATCCTTACGTAATTTTCTGTCGAAATGTTGTTAGTGTGTTTGCACTATCGTCTAGTTTAATAAAATAATTAAAGGGGAAAATTCAACCTTGCAATTCACCTTTAACTACAGACCAACTAAACAGGGGTATTGATTCTTATCAAAAATTATTTGATATCTACAGACTAGAAATACATGATCGCAACAACCCCTCGCCCGCTTTACATGCATTTTTTAACCCCCCTTCCCCCCCCCCCCCCCCCCCCCTCCTCCCCTAATTTCTGTTTTTGTTGTATTAATGAACACAGATCAGAAAACATCCAGAAAATTAGCTAGCAAGGTTCATCTGTAGTCGTGTATTATTTCTATGGTATTGACACACCGAAAGGACATGCAATGTCAGTATTAAAAAAAAACAAAACGAGATGAACCAAATGACAAATTTTCATTCAAAAATATATATAAACAGTGGCCAAGAAAAGACACAAATCACACAATGTCAACGTCCTAGCGTTGAAAGACAATTCTAGACAATATATTATTTATATTAATTTTCATCTTCAAGATTTCTTCTGTTTTAACTCAGCTAAACTGTTAAATACGAATCTCCTACCGTTAAACTTTCTTCTGCTTTTGTGACCACAAACACTGCCAATTCAGTCTACTCTTTTCGGATTGTTTTTCTCGTTCGTGGTTTCTTACTTTTTTCGTTGTTGACACATAAATATGACAAGGCATCATTCAGTTCTCTTCATGATCTAAAAAGCCGTTTGTTTCAAAATTTCTTCATCGTTCCCTCTCGAGTTAAGTAGAATACACCAGAGCAAAATTCTTTACCGGTTTTGAACAGTTTCAGGACACATCCTTCTTTCATTTAGGTCGCCATCGTTTTCTGTCTTTATCGTATTAGTTTTTAGGATTTTTCCAGTGGTTTTAAGTCGTATTTATTGTTGTCTTTTTCTCGCTGCCACATCTCTTGTTAGCTTTCTTTCCTTGTTCTTTTTTCATAGTAATATTAATGTACATTTTAGCTGAAACCATTTTTTCTGGCAAAGATTTCTTTCGTCATGATCGTTGAAAAACTATTTTGTAATCCAACCGAACTTATAAATTATAATTTGCTGACGTAAATTTAAATAATTTGAATAATTTAACGGATTAGTTACCAGTACCCTGCTATTCGAACAGCGCAAGTTGTGGATTTGATAACATATATATATATATATATATATATATATATATATATATATATATATAAACATCTCGCAGAATTTCTTTCCCACTTGCGTGTAATTTCGCGTGTACTACACGCGTGTAAAATGGACTCCACGCGTGTCGAGATTAGCACCCTCACCGGGCTCCGGGCCTTCGGCCCGTCGCCCGGCTCGGGGATAAATCAGTGTTGACTTGAGAAGCAATAAACACTGATTGACCACAATAAAAAATAACCTTATATGCCCTAGATTTAAAATCAGTTAAATTATGCAAATGACTTATACGGAATTAAGGGAAGCGGGTGGCGAAGAGTTGCCCCTCACCGCTGCGATCCAAACGGCTTAAGCCCGATTGGACGGGGTTAGTACTTGGATGGGTGACTGCTTGGGACAAACCTTGTCACAGGCTTGAGCTTCGAACTCATGTGAGTAGAGTTATTGTAGTTGATCTCTCCTGTGCTTCGAGGGTTTTTCTCCGGGTTCTCTGGTTTTCCGAGAACAACCTTGTAAGGGGCCTCGAGTCCTATTGTTGTTTCTCCGGTATCAGTTAGATGCAAATGTTAATAAATAAATAAATAAATAAATAAATAAATAAATAAATAAATAAATAAGTAAATAAATAGAAACCCTCAACACTTTTATAGCAAAACAATTTTGTAATTGTACATGGCAGACTTACCCATCACAGACCCAGCAATAATACCATAACCCAGTACTTTGCTGATCAATAGTTTCAAACAAGGAACTGAAAAATAAAAGTATTAAAATATTGTTACACTGTAGATATTTGAAAAGTCACACTTACTGTATCAGTAATCCTGACAATATCTTATTGAATGCATGATTATACCGATATGGACCATATTATTGGTCAAATTGTTCATGGAATGTTTACCTCCACCAAGAAGTTATGTTTTTACCTCTGCTTGTCTGTTCTTCAAAAATTAACCGTTTTGAAATTGACACCGTGGCATTGGCAAGAACACAAACATGTACGTATCGAAGGGAAACATAATATGTTTCGAAGGAAAACGTTTATGTTTGATGTGTGTTTGACGTTGAAATAGAACATGTTTTGACGGGCAGTCTTTCCACTTAGGTGCAAGCAACTGTAAGCGGGACGGAAGGATTTTGCGTCTACGGGTTGCTTTTATGCAACCGTGTAGCGCTAAGTCATCAGGTCGGATGTTTCTATCAACTGACTATGTCTCGTCAAGCTATAGTCGCCCAAGCGCGTGATATGATAAGTGACCAGTAAACTCATTCTCGCGGCCACCGTGTAACACACAGCACCTTTAAAGGCTGGTTTTCATATGTCGCCGATGGTCGCCGGCGATTTGTGATTTAGATGCATGTTAAAACGGAAAGTGCAGCAGCATGTTGAGTAATAAAGAACAATGCAGAAAAGCAGTGCTTTTATTCTTTTACTTAACATGCATCTAAATCATGGGTCGGCGACATAGGAGAACCAGGCTTAAAGGCCTGTAGACGCATGTACGCTGTGCGTACCTATGTTTTTATCTCGGGTTTATACGAGAGTGTTTTCAAGAAAGGCAATTGCGACCGGGACGTTTCACAACACATAAAAAGTTGTAGAAACAAAAAAATAACAGAAAAATAAATAGAATTTGTTCACCCGTTAGCCACTATAGCTATCACTCATTTGTATAAAAAAACCAGCTTAAACTTGAGAATAAGCTAGAGACGGTCTATCGTCCCAGTTAGGCGGGACGGAGTATTTATATGGCGAAGATTGCCTCGTCAAACTGGGATTCCAGTTGAGCAAACCTCCCCATCAGTGCAAGAATTTTTTTAGCAAGCACATGTTGGAAAAATTTGGTAGAAATGGAGACAAATCGGAAATTCGGATGTCCTATATATATATATATATATATATATATATATATATATACGGTGGCCCATTAGGGACACGCTTCTTCCGTAGAAAATATACAGCACTTCCGTAGAAAATGTATAGCCATTCCGTAGAAAATGTAGAGCGCTTCCGTAGAAATGTATATATACAGCTGTTCCGTAGAAATATACATCTGTTCCGTACAAAATGTATGGCCGTTCCGTAGAAAATATATAGCTCTTCCGTAGAAAATGTATAGCTCTTCCGTAGAAAATGTATCGCTCTTCCGTAGAAAGTTAAAACTGATGCGCGCGCACGTTAAGCATATTCGTATTACATGAAGTGTTGGTACGGTCTATTACGAATTCAATATGGCAGCTTGTCAGCAATGTTCTGCGGAGTTTCCTTCCCAAATTTACATTCAGTTTTGTCCATAGGCGTAGAGTTTTGTTTTCGTCTAGGGGGGCTGAAGTGCTGAACAGGGCCTTTCTAAGAATTTTCTTGTGGGGGGTGTAAAAAGGGACTCTTCTAGCGGGGTCCGGGGGCATGCCCTCCCGGAAATTTTTGAAATTTAGAGTCTTTGGAAATGCCATTTCGTGCATTCTGAGAGGTGATTTTTAAGAACATTGAAGGTCATGAAATGTCATAAAAATTAGTTAAAATACAACACATTTCAACAATTTTTCGATGTTGTGTTTACTGGGTTGACTTACCACTGTATATGGGTGATTTTTGCTGACAGGAATGAGGCTGTAACAGTTACTTTACCCTAACGAGTAACCTATAATTTGTGAATGGTGATTGATGAGTCAGTTGTTGCAAAATTTCTAGGGGGGCTCAGTCCCCCCCCTCCCCATTGAGATTTCTCCGGGAGCTAAAGCCCCTCAGCCCCCCCCCCCTACTCTACACCTATGGTTTTGTCCTTCTTGTGGCTTTGAATGAAACAGTAAGGTTCCATTAAATCATTGGGTATTGTTTAGTGATTTAAAGTACAGAATATATATATACTCAGAGGTTAAATAGCATATTATGTTTACAATTTCTCACAGACTGTATAAACGTCAGTATTCACACAATATCTTTTCATTTTATTTTATAAATTATATTGCAGTGGTTATCGAACGTAGAGTCATAGCCGAGCATTATTTCCATCTTGGTTATAAATACAAACTTATAACTCAGCTACTAAAAAATGAACATGGTACAGACTCAGATGATCATTCACACTTTAAAGAGACGTTTGAATGATTATCAATTATCACGTCGAAAAGAAAACCAGAATTTTAATGAAGAGCATGTCAGAAATGTTATAAATCAAGAAATGCAAGGTGCGGGATCTTTGGCTGGTTATAGAAAGATGTGGCACATTCTGCAACTGAAACATCATCTACATGTACCACGGAAGCTTGTTGCAAGGGTTCTAAGAGAACTTGACCCAGAAGCAAGCAGTATGAGAAGAAAGAAAAGGCAGAGAAGGCGTCAGTATATCTCCCAAGGTCCTAACCAGTGTTGGCATATTCATGGTGTGTATGCAATGATCGAGTATTTATTGTCGGTTTTGTTACTGTATTATTGCCTGTAGCCAAATTATTAACCTTTAATGGGTTATTCTAGAAATTTCATTTTTTTATTAACAGGTTATGATAAGTTGAAGCCATTTGGCTTCCCTATTCATGGTGCTGTCGATGGTTTTAGTAGGAAAGTTCTGTGGTTAGAGGTTACAAGATCCAACAACGCTCCAGAAACCGTTGCTCAGTTCTATTTAGATTTTGTAAGGCAAAACAGAGGTTGTCCTCTACAGACAAGAACTAATTGTGGAACTGAAAATGGTGTAATTGCTGCTGCACAATGCTACATTCGAACGAATGATGATGGTCCATTTCCTGGGAAAGAAGCTCATGTTTTTGGTACTTCTACACATAAGCAGAGGATTGAAAACTGGTGGTCTCATTTAAAAAAGACATGTACAAGTTGGTGGATTCAATTTTTCAAAGATCTGGTTGAGGAAAGGCAATTAAACTTGGATGATGAGTTCACTAGTGAATGCTTGTGGTTTGCTTTTAATGGTGTTCTTCAAAGTTCCCTTGACGAAGCACAGAGTTATACTGGAATACCCATTACATCAGACCATCTCACCATGAAACCGTGGCTGGAGTACCGAATATCCTATTTGCTATTCCAAAGCAATTTGGAGGCTTTGACTTCTGTGTCCAAGTTTCTGATGATAAGTTACAGGAAGTGCAACTTAGATGCTCACGAACAAACAACGAGAATGAATTTCAGGACTATTTTCAGCACTTGATGGAATTTTATGAACTACAGTATCCATCAGATTATAATGAGGCTGTTCAAGTATTTAATATTTTAATGAGACACACAAATTAAACACTTTTTTAACACTGAAAGGACCTTGTGAGATATACTGACGCCTTCTCAGCCTTTTCTTTCTTCTCATACTGCTTGCTTCTGGGTCAAGTTCTCTTAGAACCCTTGCGACAAGCTTCCGTGGTACATGTAGATGATGTTTCAGTCGCAGAATGTGCCACATCTTTCTGTAACCAGCCAAAGATCCCACACCTTGCATTTCTTGATTTATAACGTTTCTGACGTGCTCTTCATTAAAATTCTGGTTTTCTTTTCGAGGTGATCATCTCTGTACCATGTTCATTTTTTAGTAACTGAGTTATAAGTTTGTATTTATAACCAAGATGGAAATAATGCTCTATGACTCTACGTTCGATAACCACTGCAATATAATTTATAAAATAAAATGAGAAGATATTGTATGAATACTGACGTTTATACAATTATACTGTGAGAAATTGTAAACATAATATGCTATTTAACCTCTGCAGTACTCTGTATTTTAAATTACTAAACAATACCCAATAATTTAATGGAACCTTACCATTTCTTTCAAAGCCACAAGAAGGACTGAAAACTGAAAACTTGGGAAGGAAACTCCGCAGAACATTGCTGACAAGCTGCCATATTGAATTCATAATCGACCGTATCAACACTTCATGTAATACGAATATGCTTAACGTGCGCGCGCATTAGTTTTAACTTTCTACGGAAGAGCGATACATTTTCTACGGAAGAGCTATACATTTTCTACGGAAGAGCTATACATTTTCTACGGAAGAGCCATACATTTTCTACGGAACGGCTATACATATTCTACGGAACAGCTGTATATATACATTTCTACGGAAGCGCTCTACATTTTCTACGGAACGCTATACATTTTCTGCGGAAGTGCTGTATATTTTCTACGGAAGAAGCGTGTCCCTAACGGGCCACCGTATATGTATGTATATATATATATATATATATATATATATATATATATATATATATATATAATATATATATATGGGCTTATTTCAGTCACAGCTTATTTTGGACTAGCTTCAACCCTGGGCTTATTTTAGTCGCGGCTTATTTTGGACTAACTTCAACCCTGGGCTTATTTTAGTCACAGCTTATTTTGGACTAACTTCAACCCTGGGCTTATTTTAGTCGTGGCTTATTTTGGACTAACTTCAACCCTGGGCTTATTTTAGTCACTTTTGGACTAACTTCAACCCTGGGCTTATTTTAGTCGCGACTTATTTTGAACTAACTTCACCCCTGGGCTTATTTTAGTCATGGCTTATTTTGGACTAACTTCAACCCTGGGCTTATTTTAGTCGCGGCTTATTTTGGACTAACTTCAACCCTGGGCTTATTTTAGTCGCGGCTTATTTTGGACTAGCTTCAACCCTGGGCTTATTTTAGTCACAGCTTATTTTGGACTAACTTCAACCCTGGGCTTATTTTAGTCACGGCTTATTTTGGACTAACTTCAACCCTGGGCTTATTTTTGTTGTGGCTTATTTTGGACTAGCTTCAACCCTTGGCTTATTTTAGTCGCGGCTTATTTTGGACTAACTTCAACCCTGGGCTTATTTTTGTTGTGGCTTATTTTGGACTAGCTTCAACCCTGGGCTTATTTTAGTCGCGGCTTATTTTGGACTAACTTCAACCCTGGGCTTATTTTAGTCGCGGCTTATTTTGGACTAGCTTCAACCCTAGGCTTATTTTAGTCACAGCTTATTTTGGACTAGCTTCAACCCTGGGCTTATTTTAGTCGTGGCTTATTGATTACATGACCGTTTATACGAGCTGTTCGCGACTTATTTAAGCCGTGGCTTATTTTGCCTCGTATAAAAGGCCTTTTCGTTGCTTTAAAAAATAGTATGATCAACTATAGATGCATTAATACTAAAACAATTAGACAACTCGTCCTCGTTGTCTAAGAACGATAGTCAACTCGGCTTCGTCTCGTCGACTATCAGCTCATAGAGAAATCGCGGGCTTTTTGTCTAATTGTTAAATATAGACAATAACTATATTCATTTTTTTTTTGAAAACTGTTACATTTTAAGTATTAAATATGGCGTTTCCTAGAGCTCACTAGCTCAGAATGCTATAAAACCGTCCCAAAAAATGCAAGAAAGGACATTTTAGAGAGTCTATAGGTTTCAAAATTTCCCGAGATAGCACACCTCCGGACCCTTAGAAATGACCCTCTCCTTGATGAAATCCATAAAAAAACGAACCTAAAACAAAAAAATCATCCAAGCAAGCGGGAAAACTCGGTTACCCAGATTATCAGTATAAACGTGCCATATGCAGCAGCGTTGTAATTTGATAAAAATTCCATTTTTGTTTACGTTTTCTAAGTTAAACAGAATCTATTATGACTACTGCCAGTCTATAGGACTATATAGGTTTCTATAGGCAATGGGAACATTTCCTATAGGGAATACAGGCCTATAGGCAACCGACCTATAGATCCCTATAGGCACCAAGAGGTTCTGTAGGCAATTGGAACTTTCTCTATTGGTTGCCTATGGGCACATATAGACCTTTTTCATAAGTTAAGCAATTGTTGTGAAATTTTCTCAATAAGTAGCTGACTACTTGATTGCTACTGAAAAAAATATAATCCACTACAGGTACAGTTCTATTGTAAAAAAGTAGTCAAAAACTATTACATGTATATTCGTTTTTGGAAAATTCAGTAGTTTGCTACAGTAGAGGGGGAGGTATTTTCGTGAACCTGTGATTTAGAGCAATAATGTCCCGTGAATCATGATTGAATTGTTGAGAGGCCAATATTTCATAGTTGAGTCAGGTTGTTTTACATGTGGCCGTGCTTGACCATCTTTCAATTCTCTTTTTTTTGTTTGTATAAAAAATTAATATGAAGACAAAAGCTTGGACTGGCCCTAGATAAGCCTTTTGGCTTTTGGGGAAATTGTCTATAATGAAATATCATTTATACAAAAAGAAAACTATTTAACAAAATCTACACTACATTTACTATGGCAACATTATTTGCAATCTCCAAAGTGCAGCAATTTTGTAATGCATATAATATAGTTAAAACTTAAATATATACATGTAATAATTAATCATAATTTAATAACAGTAAATTGTAATAGGTGAGTTTCAGGATGATGGCATGTAACACACTGAAACTCACCTATCAATGTAATTTATTTAAATCTACAATCCGGATTCTGCATTCTGCATCTTAACTACATCTAGTTTTATCAGTTTTTTTCAGTTTTCAATTTCCAATTTTTATTATAACCACCACACCCTAACATACACACAGTCCTAACAGCTAATTAATGCACAATTGCTAGATCACACACAAATTTGTAAATATTCAGCTTGGTAATCACACTCACTATTTTACTATTAAAACAAGAAAATAAGAAAATACTGAGCATTAAAAACTGTTTTAACAATGATGATTGGAGGAATTTATCGCTAGTCATTTAGTAATCGTGATTAATCATTATAGCACACATTTGATCAAATTATGCATTATGTTTGACCTCACACATACTGTCAGTGCTAGTTTCCATATTGAGAAATCTGCCTAACACATTACATACAGTATAATTCCAGCCTGACACTACTAATAGCACTAAGGGACTGTTCACAAAATATGCAATGGTGTTTTCATGGATTTTTTACATCCCCCCTGTGACAGATGTAATCACCCCCCTTCAAAAATATGTGACTTTGAGCTAAAATGCACCACCACCACCCGGCCACACATTCCCACCCCCCCCCCCCCCACCACCCCCATACTCCAATATAAAATAGTATCGGCTACATAATAGACTTTTCTTCATGTAATACCCTAGTAAGAAATCTGTATACAGTACATAGATAGCATCTAAATTTTTAAAAATTGAGAAAAAAACAACACATTGTGAACAGCTCCTAAATTTGATTCTGAATCACATAAATGATCATCATATAATACAAATAATTTATAACAAGAGCAATAGTGTATTAAAAAAAACACTTTTTCAGTCTATCTGTCATGTGACTGTGTTTGTTATACCCTCTCCCCCCCCCTTTTGATGTTATGTGACGATTCAACAAACACCCCCCACCCCCAAGTATCACATATTTTGCGAATGGCCCCCCGTATTGCCAACAATTCACAAAGTAAAGTGTGTGTATTACTTGTTTCTCAAAAATGTTTGCCAAATCCTGTTTTTTCATATTTTATGAATGGACTAAGCATTTACAAATTGATTAAATTCAAAGCAGGGAGCTTCATGCTCAGCAAACTTTCATTAAATGACTCCTTAGTCCTTCATATTTTGCAGTATGATATTAATATGATAGATCATTCAAGTAAAAGCCTCCCCCAAGTTTCGTCATAGATTTTGAAACGTTTTCGTACGACAATAATTGGCGTGAGAGTACATGGTCTGGGAAATTTTTCGTGGGACGGAATTACTCAAGTTTTAACGATTGCGGGACCGATATAGGTGTAAGTTACATGTATGGGATCATTTTAATTGAGACCAGAATCCCAGAAGTTTAGATCAATACTTAAAAATAATATTTAAAAGCAGTTTTATATTTTGAAATTAAGAAATAGCTGTCATTAGCACTTACCATGAAAAAAATTGAAAGCTACAAAGAATTCGTCGTGACATTCTCGTGTTATCAACAGCAAAACCCAAGGAGTAAAGAAGAAGTCCCCGGCAGCCATATTGTACAACTGGAAAACACGCGTGTTGCGTGTTGCGTGTCGTAACAAACAGGTTGTAAGTTCATCCAAAATAACCTGAGTAGTAAGTACTTCATGAAAGCCTTACCCCCCCCCCCCCAATCCTAACCAATAAATTCGTGCATATTGGACATGGACTTATTACTCTCAATCTCGTACCCAGACTCCAAGAGCCAATACTGGCTTCTTCTTTGTCAATACTGTAACCCTTTTTTAAAACACAAATGAATAGTGCAATCTTTATTACTCTTAAGGTGAAGTAATACGAGCAACAAGTTGCATGCAACATTGTTGCGTTGCAAGTTGAAACCTTAAACATTGTCACGCAACAATGAATTTGTTGTAAGTTGAATCAGCATATTGCAGCACCAGAACTAGAGTCTACTTTTTTCAACAATTTTTTTTCAACTTGCAACAAAATCATTGTTGCGGTAGGTACAATGTTTAAGCCTTTAAGGTGCAACTTGCAACGCAACAATGTTGCAGCAATTTGTCTTCACGGTCTTGTTGTAGTTGCCACGGCTAGTTCCCACTTCTCCAGCAATGTTCACGCATGCACAAACGTTTGGCAGCGGTGTTGCCTAATCCCAGACCCTATCGCACAATCTATATAACGCAATCCAGTAAACTCTGTTTCTGACTAGGGCCGTTACTGAGGCTTACTTTTTGTAGCCTGCGTAGCAGAAGGTTTTGGAGGAAGCGGGCGTGCTTTCCGCCTTGCGGGTTTTCCGCCTTGTGGGTTTTCCGTCTCCCCCAACCACCGTCTGCTACGCAGGCTATACTTTTTGCTGATGGTTAGGTCTGGCAGGCAGCCATCTTGAATAAGGCCTGGTTACAAGGAAAAATCTCAAAAAATGACCTTTTATCATTGCGAACGGTTATCGAAGATTTAAATTTGAGTCTGTTTCCTTTGTTCTTAATTATAGAGATGTAAATTATTATTGTACACAGTTTTAATTGCACGAAGAAAAGCTTTAATTTGACGAAGAAAAGATTTTGAACATGCATACCTTGAGTAAGAAAAGCTAATACTGCTAAAAGTACACACTAATTTGTACTTCGGCAAAATTACGATCGTGTTTTGAAGGTCAACTAAACCTTTTGAACTTATATTTTCTTCTGAGTGGGTTATCATCTAACTTAGCAAAAGTAAAGAAAAATATGAATTTCGAGGTAGAGCAAAGAATTTATCTTCTTAGGTCCTAATGCCGGGTACCGGTGAAACCCACCACTAACCTAATTCGTTACCGGTATACTTCGACGCGGTCGACGACGTTCACACGAGTTCAGCAAAATTCAAACGTAGACATTTCATACTGAAAGTGGAACCGAGTGACTGGTTTCCATTATTTCTTCGGTTTTAGATCGAACTTTTCCGACTTTAACGGAAAATAAAATAACCTGTATAGACTATAGTTGCCCTTTAACCAGAGTAATTTTTAATAAAACAGTGACTTTGTCGTGGTGACAAATTTATATATAACATGAAAAAACGTATTATGGTCCAGTATAGCCATTCACCGTGGTTAATACGTATTTCATGCCACAGTAACTTGCGAATATATTATTGTAAACACGACGTCCATTTCAGGTTAAAGTTTTGCACGATGGGCTGGAATAATTTTTTTTCATTCGTGCGCAGTATATATGCGCAATCGCCGCAATGAAAAACTGACGAGTCCACGCATATATACATATAAACTACACAAACGCTCCTAATGTAACTATGTTCACGTAAATGACTAAATCCGATGAGAATTATAGCATTGTTTTTGAATGTAAAGGTATACAAAAATTGCGGATTATAAATCCATATCCAACATAACCCAGAAACTTGTCGGTTTGACTCCATCACAAACCCTAACCTTAATTATAGTGAAGGAATACAACTGTGAATTAGTGCATTGCAAATACGGTGGATATCGATTGCTCCACGTTTATTTTGGTATGGCAATCTATTTGTTACTTTATAGTGTGATTGAATTACCACTATTGCCGAACTGTGTGGTATATATATATATATATATATATATATATATATATATATATATATATATATATATATATATATATATATATATATAATGAATGTTAATGAACCAATACAACGAGACCACATGGTTTAAATCAAAAAGATTTTTTGTAATAATTTTTAATTTTTGAATTTTAATTAGTCTGTAAATATATAAATATAGGACCTTCACATCTTGTACACTTGTATCTTGATAAAGGGCCAGAAACGTTGATTAATAAAGCTTTTGAAAATTATAGTTGTTTTGATTGAAATATATATATATATATATATATATATATATATATATATATATATATATATATATATATATACATATATACATATATTACCAGGGTTAAGTCACGTTGGCCTGAAAAAAAGAGAAAAATCTTCTCGACGTTTCGAGCGAAGGCCCTTCGTCAGGAGAAATTAGTAAACAACTCACATGTGGTCACGCGTATTTATAGCAGAGCTACAATGGGAATCACGTGAACACATGTAAGCCAATAAAAACAAAGTAAACAAATAAATTAATATGTAATTTTAGCCTGTGTGCAGGTGCTGACCCAATTTGTGGGTCAGCTACCTGCAAATAGGCAAAGAAACAGGTTATAAATTACTATTTAAATCATCAAAAAAAGGTTAAGGAAAAGGTGTGGAATATGGTGGTGGAGTGACCTAAATGAAAGAGAATCGCTCATTGAGGCCGTGAGGGTGAATGGTACCAAGTTTGTAAATGAGACGCATTTCTTGTTTACGACGAGTATCGTTACAACCTGTAATGGGCTGAATGGCACAGATTTTCATGTTGGAAAAGGAGTGGTTGGCACTGTTGAAGTGCCTGGCAACAGGTTTGTTTTGCACATTGTATTTGACATCACGAAGGTGTTCAACAAACCTGTCACCTAAACGTCTTCCAGTTTCTCCGATGTAAAGCATGGGACATTTACTGCAAGAGATACAGTAAATGAGGTTGGAGGAAGTGCAAGTGAAGCTGTGAGTTATGTTGAACCTACATTTTGGAGCCGAAATTGAAATTGAGGAGTCTAAATATTTACAGGTGTTGCACCTACCACGACAGCAAGAGCTGGTGCCAACATGTGATACCAAGGCTTGCTGCAGTGAGCTGTGAACAACGTTTTCCCGGATGTTTTTGCTATGCCGAAAAGATACTAGGGGTTTCTCAGAGAAAATGGAAGATGTTTCTGGGTCATTTTTAATGAGGTCGAAATTGCGGTTAATGATGTCCCTTACTTTGAAATTGAAGGGATGAAAAGTGAGAACTAGAGGTACTTTTTCATTAGAAATGGTAGCCAAAGGTTCGCTTAAGGAGTCTGAACGGGAAATGTTGGAGACCTTGTGTAAGGCAGTGTCTAAGAGGTGGGAAGGATAACCGCGATTAACAAAAAAGTTTCTCATTTCCAAACATTTGGCATTGAAATCGTCATCTTCACTGCAGAGGCGGCGAAGACGAAGAAATTGAGAGAAAGGAATGGAAGTTTTGGTGTGTTTAGGATGATGAGAGGAGAAGAGGAGGTAGCTATGAGAGTCATTGGTCTTGTAAAAGACAGAAGTGCTCAGCTTATTACCATTGATGCAGACGAGAATGTCTAGGAACGACACACTAGTCTCACTGATCTCCCATGTGAACTGGACTGCTGGGTGGAAGTCATTAACATAGTTAATGAAGCAAACCAGGTCAGCGCGCGAACATGATGCAGTGCCTAAGCAATCATCAATGAACTGACCATAGTAGTCAGGTAGGAAACCAGTGTATTGTTCAAAGATTTGTTTTTTCACATAGCCAACAAATAAGTTGGTATAGTTATAGGGCCCATTTTGGTACCCATGGCTACACCACTAACTTGTTGGTAATGCTCACCATCAAATGAAAAATTGTTGAGGGTGAGCACTAACTCGGCCAGGCGTAACAAAGTAGTGGTCGATGGCTCCCGAGTTGTGCGTTGATCAAAGAAATATTTAAGTGCTTGAAGACCATCGTGATGCGGGATGACAGTGTAGAGTGATTTAACATCCATGGTGAAGATGAAATGATGTGAACCCTGAAAACTAATGTGGTCACAAATTTTCAGAGCATGTTTGGTGTCCTTGATGTAAGAAGGTAAATTCTTAACCAAGGGCGCCATGATGTGGTCAAGGTAGGATGAAATGGCTTGGGTAGGGCAACCACAAGCAGACACTATAGGTCTACCTGGGTTGTTGGGTTTGTGAATTTTGGGAAGGAAGTACATGACAGGTGTGCGTGGAGTGGTGGTTAGGAGATTGCTTGCTGTATCAGGCAATTCCCCAGTGGTGATGAGGTTGTTGATGGTGGATCGAATGGTGGTGTTGCGTTGGGATGTCAAATCACCATCAACTCTGCTGTAAAAAGCAGTGTCGTTTAGTTGCCTTTGAGCCTCTTCGCGGTACAAATCAGCTCTCCAGACAATGGAGAGAGAAATATATACATATATATATATATATATATTTGTGAAATTCATTACTAATTCATGAGTTTTGCAGCCAATCCAATTTCAGAAATTATGTCACATGTATACCCCTGTAAACCCCATACAAACTAAAACCAATGATGCTAATTAGTTACAACCACTAGTGGATGTATACTCTTCTGATACAACCACTAGTGCTTGTAACTAATTAGCAAATTAGCATCTCAATATCCCAAAGGGATTTTTGCTATTTATTCATTTCACAAGTTGTTTACAACACTCGCGTCCTTGTTGTATTGAATATACAATCACTCGCCTTCGGCTCGTGATTTTATATTCAATACAACACGGCTGCTCGTGTTGTAAACATTACATATATATATATATATATATATATTTAAAACACTCATTAATAATTCATGAAGAAAACACAAAAGAAATCATGACCGTGAAGGAGGTTGTATATCTGATACAAACCACACGTGGTTGTATCACATATACAACCACTAGTGGTTGTATATCAGGTCACTATCTCCGCTCTAAAACATTGAAATTGAGCTTTTTCTGAATTAATCTGAACAAATATTATTCATATTAACATCAAAGACTCGGCGTGTTTTAAGCTGTTTACAACATTCGCGTCCGTGTTGTATCGAATATATATAATCACTCGCCTTCGGTTCGTGATTGTATATTCGATACAACACGGTCGCTCATGTTGTAAACATTACATATAGACAAGTTGCGCATGAACCATTGCATATATATATATATATATATATATATATATATATATATATATATATATAGACAAGTTGCGCATGAACCATTGCATCCAAATCGTTGCGAGACAAGTTGGCAACAATCGTTAATTGCACAAAGTAGAATCAGGTTCTACTTTCTGCAACGATTGCAGCAATTTGCTTCAGTGTTGCACCGTGTAACACCCCTTCGACAACTTCTCTCTCAATATTTTGTTATGATTTGCCACTCAATCGAGCTTCTCCCCAGCCTACCCGCTTTTATCGAATTATCCAAATCATTGGGAAATTGCATAAACGCGTTGCAGCGTGTAACACCCCCAGTCTTGCAACTGCAATGCTGCATGAGTCATCACTGCGAGACAAATTGCATGAAAAATTGTACCGTGTAACAGTTACATTTAAAAAAAAATAACATGAATACGGAATTAAGTCAACCGGTGATTTCAATTTCTGTGGCATTAACCATTGCAGTTACTTGACGCAGTGTTATTTCTTCGGAAGTTTTTAGTATTCACATGTCTTGATCTTCCGATAAGTTTGCTGCATGTGTACAATATAATGAGAACAGTACTAGTATAACCTGGTTTGGAAGATTGGCAGGGCCGTAGGCAGGATTTTTTAGTCAGGGGGGCAGTAAGAGTGTCCAATTAGTAGGGGGGTCCGGGGATATGCTTCCCCGGAAATTTTTTGAAATTTGAGTCTCTGAAATGGCATTTCTCGCGATCTGACATCATATTTGAGCAAAATTTTGAACATTTTGACACATTCTCTAATTTTTACAAAAGATTTTGTCTAAAACTACAGTATTGCATATTTACAAAGACAACTACAGTCATTTGCAACTCACTTGCCACTTTTCACCAAAATGTTCAGAAGTTCGTTACGACGTTTGTGGTAAAATGAGCTTTGAACTTCCCGAACGAACTTGTGAACTTCGGAACGAACCTCCGAACATTTTCGTGAAAAGTGAAATGACTGTAAAATAATAGTTAGGGATAAAGCGCGAACACACGAAAACTCATTGTCAGAGTTATGATATTAAACGACCATAGTTAGTTCTTTATTCTGTGACTCTGGGAACAAATGTGATGTCGGTGACATTATAAAAATCATATTTTGGATTTTCTCGGGGGGGGGGGGGGGCAGTTGCCCCTGCTGCCCCTGCTGCCCCCCCCCCCCCCCCGCTATCTACGACCCTGAAGGTCGGTAAACACAGCGCGCTCTAACAAATTATTCTGAAAGCGTCGAGAATGCGAACACAAATCTTTTGTTTTAAAACACAAACATATATAAACAGTTGACTTCCTTATACAAAAATACACTAATGCGCTTATGGAGGATTACGCCATTTTTCTATTTTTAACACAAAGCCTGGTTTTGGAGTTAATTTTGACTTGACATCAAAGCGAGGCTCATGCAGTGGTCAAAAATTGAAATGACAATATTATGACGGTATCTCGCATAAGTGCCATTGTTCAGTAAGTGTGAAAGTCAGTGCAAGAATTTACATAAAGGTCAAAGAAAAACGTCATAGAATAAAGACCTTCCAAATCAGGTCTATTGTCATATTAACCACAGTATATATAATACATGAAATAAATTAGTTTAATGAACTGTATATGGCACCGGTTGTATTTCCAACAGCTTTGCAATTTATCTATGAATGCATGATTGTTGAATTCAATGGTACTGGTTCTTTTATTCAAAATTGATTGTCGCGAAGCTGAATTGTATCATATCTTGCTTCGTAACTTAACGCTTTCATTCGATCAGATTTTCCAGATTTTATTGAAAGAAAAGAACACAACAATGTTCCGACTGCTCCAATAGCAACCAAGAATGCGGCCCAACCAAACTTACAATCTCCAAACTTGTACTTGTCCGCAACATCTCCACACGCTTGACGAACTTCGATATTATCCCAGCCAAATGGAAATATTACACACGCGATAATGAGAAAGAAAGCTGTAATAAAACAAAACAAAATTTAAACATCGTGTTCGGGGGTATAGTCTTATATTTTGTAGGTACGTATAGGTGGTTTTCACTGTGACGTCACAGAATTCTAATATGTTTATTATTAAACCTACAAAGTTGGTTATTTTATATATTTTGTAGATCATTATTACGAGTTTTCCTGGAAAATTTTAAGTTTATACAACCATTCCTTCTTGAGTTATAGAGTTTTGAATTATATTATTGCTGACGTCAGCATAATAGACCTTTTCACCAAAGCGGCGCCATCTTGAATTCGCAATGCATTGTGGTCTATCCAGGCTGGACTGCGGGTCCACGATGCTTTTGTATTACATGAAGTGTCCCTAATTGAACGGCGCCATCTTTGATTTTCTGGTTTGCTGATTGGCTAATTTTAGACCTAACAAGATGGCGTCCTGTCGGTCATCTGTGATCAAAATTTAACGCGTTGTCTCTCCATACTAAGCAATCACCTTTTTAATTAAGCTTGCTACCCTGGATAGACCACAATGCATTGCGAATTCAAGATGGCGCCTCTATTGGTGAAAAGATCTATTTTCAAATGTCGTTAAAAACCACTTTGTACACACAGTTGAACGTACAATGCTTCATTGAGCTTTAGAAGAGATGTCTAATCATATCTGATGTACAATCTAAAGATTCTGGTTGAAACTACACTTTATATGAGCATTAGTTTTTTGGCCGCCATATTTGTACCTCACAGACGCCAATTAGGTACACAAACATGGCGGCCGAAAAACAAATGCTCGAATAAAGTTTAGTTTTTGCCGGAGTTTTCAGGTTGTACATCAGCTGTAATTAAACATCACTTCTAAAGCTTAACAAAGCTTTATACGTAGTAAAATCAGTTATATCTCTAAATTTGTTCAACGAAATCACTTGAAACTGTGCACATAATAACGCCTTATGCCACTGAACATTTCATAAGTGATTTTGCTTTGTGTAAAAATACTGTACCCTGCTCCTGACGTCAGAGCCCAACTCATTTAGATATTAAACAAATTGAAATATCTTGCAAACGAAGAAAGATACGAAAAAGTTGTAAAAGATCTTCTATTACAATTTCACGAGTTCTTTCAAATTAAACAAACTTAGTTTTTTATTGCCAATACCCTTTAACGACTAAACTTACAGTAACTTTCTAGACAGAGTATACGTATATACTATCTTTAACGTTAGAAACTTCTGATGATGGGGTTGAATATATGGTAAATGCTAATGACAACCACGTACCCAGAGTTCGCAGCTTGGCGGTGCCATGGAGCGAAGAAAAGACCTTACCCTGGGTATGAAGTTGCGCCAATAAAACTTTTAGAAATTAATTAACCTCGTTCCCAGGGCTTTTTTAACATTGGGAGTGCGGGAAAAGGCCTGCCATCGGCTGTGAGAGCACACAGAAATACTAATTACTAGAAATACCAAGAAATACTAAATTAGTAAAAAATAGGTAATTTAGTTTATTATGCAAAATCATTCTGACTAATAGCAGTCCCGTGGGGGACGTTCATTGTAATGGCGGTCCCATTCGTCCCGATACGGTCCCGTTAAAGCAAATTGATCATATAACTGGCACAAAATTATGCATTGTCGCTGCCCCACAATAATCTTTAGAAATCGTCATATTAGACTATTGTCTAGATATTGAAGAAACTGGTCTGCTTCGAAATATCAAATAGCCTGAGGACTGTCATTCGACCTTCAGCTCCCAACTTGACCTGTAGCTCAGTTGGTAGAGCATCGGACTAGTAAACCGAAGGTAGCGGGTTCGAATCCCAGCCGGGTCAAGTCGAGTTTTCTCTATGACTTGTCCGGTATGGTTCGTCATTCGAAGTAACACATTATTGTGCATGCATAATTATGTTTCCCAATAAATGTTTAAGAAAAGCAATCAACCATGCAGCCGATGCCAAGGCCTTTTCCCGCCATCCCAATTTCAAAGCTGTAAGTGAATTACTGATTTAGTAGTGTTTTAACACTAACAAAAAATCCGTAATTTAGTTGCAGCTTTCCATTTAAGAATTTAAACAATTTATTTGATGAGTTTATACTAGGTATTGAAGAATACTCTAACTTTTTGGTTGGTGAATGTGTTTTTTCCACCCATAATGACAACAAAGCAAAAAAGAAGTGAACTGCGGATATTTTTAGGAACGAAAAACTCACGTTTTGAGCGAACACTTCAATCAAAGTAAACATTAAGCTCCCCGACCCCCTGTCCATTCTCTGTCGCCATGCATCCGCGTAGTAATGTACTTTTTTAAGGACAACATTCTGAGAACAAGTTATTAAATTTCAGAGCTATACGGAACTGATAACTATACAAACATTTAAAACCGGCGCGGTGTATCTTGATACATAATAATCAAAGGTACATGAAGTACTTCTAAACTAGATATCATCGTCAAGCTTGGTCGAACTTGGTCGTGGGTTCCCGTTTCTATTAAACACACACTTTTCCCGTCAATGTGTTAATTATCAGGCGCAAATGCCGATATCAATCTTAATATATCCTATATGTAATTTCATTAAATCTCATTAGATTACTCAAATTTACACTGTACATAAAATTAATCAACTCTATACAAGCGGCGAGACCGTCTGGAACAAGGTGTCAGTTTTCCACCCATTTTGTTTGAAACAGGGTTACAAAAATAGTCAATTCTTTTGTCTGGAACGCCGCTTAACATTGAAACCTATAGCTGATTCTGTTACCACCCTACCCTTAATTTCAAAGAATAGTGTACCCCGGATTTAAACTCCGTCTTCGACGTCTTGGTACTGATTTTCTTTGTTTTTCATATCATGAATTATTAATGAGTTGAGATTCAATGTTCTCTTTCTTCGCATTGGCGATACTGCGAGACCCTATGGACAGGAAGCTATTATTTTAGACATTAGTCATGAATTAGTTTTATTATTAGATTATTTTACACGCTGATACGCTGTTACATGGTACTGATTTCCTTTGTGTTTTCCTCGTGAATTATTAATGAGCTTTTGAAGTAAATATAAGAAATTTAAGAATCCGAGCGCTGGAAGCAATAAAACATATTGTTTTCTTGTGTTTGCATCGCCTGGTAAAATATACTGTTTATATCAGAACGTCAACAGATTGACATTATCAAAAGAGTTCATCAGACTGACAACAGCTGATGCGTGTGCGACTAATTCAAGACCAGGTGCGTTTACTCGATGTCACTCGCTGTTGATACAGAGCTGTTGTTGATTGGGAAGAGTGTAGACATGGAAACATTAACTGTGCGGCCATATGTTATACATTATATAAACAGGAAATCAATGATCATACCCCAAAATAACATAATTCGATCAGTATCTTATCGCTTTCAAAGTCTGCTGTGTTTTTATACATAAGAAATGTTACTCAAGAACTATAAGAACTTTGCACGTAATCCATTTTTTAAAGTTTTATTAACAACATCCATGCACGACATCAATCAATTTAACAGGTTGAAGTTCATCTCTTTTTCGAAGGTACCAAGACAAGCGAATGTAAATTCAATTAACAGCCAATAGCTATTAAAAAAATAATTACAAAAGTTTCGGTATAACTACATGTTAAGAACCAAATTTTAGATTAATGTTCTAGTACAGAAGTCAAGCCATTTCGGCGTGATTTCGCTACTTCGTGATGCCGTAACAGTGACTGTGCTAGCTATTGCTAATGATTATGCTCATGCTGGTGATAGTGCATGATGCTGATGCTGGGGCATCGTGCATGGTGCTGATGCTGGTGCGAATGATGATGCTAGTACATGGTGCTGATGCATCGTGCATGGTGCTGCTGCTGCTAATGGTAATGCTGATGCTAGTGCTGATGCTGGTGAATCGTGCATGCTGATACTGATGCATGGTGCTGATACTAGTGCTGATGCATGGTGCTGATGCTAATGCATCGTGCTGGTGCTGATGCATGCTGCTTATACTATTGCTGATACTGATGCATGGTGCTGATGCCAATGCTGATGCTCGTGAATCGTGCGTGCTGATACTGATGCATGGTGCTGATGTTAGTGCTGATGCTGATGCATGGTGCTGATGCATGGTGCTGATGCATGGTGCTGATGCTAATGCATCGTGCTGGTGCTGATGCATGGTGCTTATACTATTGCTGATGCATGGTGCTGATGCATGGTGCATGTGCTAATGCTAATGCTGATGTTGGTGCATGATGCAGTAGTGATGCTGGTTCGCAGTGGTGATGCTGGTTCATGCTAGTGCTAGTACTAATGCTAGTGCTGTTGCTGGTACATGGTGCTCATGCTAATGCTGGTGCTGATGTTGGTGCTGGTATATACTAATGCTAGTGCTGATGCTGGTGCTCAAGCTAATGCTAGTGCTGATACATGATGCTGCTTATGCTAATGCTTGTGCTTGTGCTAATGCTGGTACTTGGTGCTGCTAATACTGGTGCATAGTGCTGGTACTATTGTTAGCGCTTATGCTAATGCTAGTGCTGATGGTGATATACATGGTGTTGCTGATGTAAATGCTGGTGCTCTTGCTACAATGCTGGTGCATAGTGCTGGTGTTGATGTTGGTGCTGGTACTAATGCCACTGCTGATGCTGGTGCTTCTGCTAATGCTAATGCTGGTACATAGTGTTGGAAATGGTAACGGCAAATGGTAATTAAGCCTTAATTCTCGCATCATTTGTGTCTTACAATCAAATAGTAAGACGACCAATGCACAAAATGCACAAAAGTGATAAAATAATATCTAAAGTTTATAGTTTATACCGGTTGACTGATATGAAAGACGTGTGACTGTAATAGCATGTAACTTAATAATTAATAAATATAACGTAATGCACATGGCACAGTGTAAAAATAGTTAAAAAACACTATAATTAAGGTGCAAGATGTTACAATTAAATAAGCTGATTATTATCTATACCGACTATACAAACTAGATAAGATAGACAAAACTGATATGAGAGTCCAAGACCTGTTATCTGATTATACATGAACACAAATCATAATAGTGTAAGTAATGACTTGCGGCTGCATGCATGCAGCTCATTGATAGCGCCAAACTTCAGCTGTAAAAGTTTTTAATGAATCCGCAATATCATTTCAGATTATTAGTGCACATTTTTGTCCTTGTACTAAAATTGTACTATATACGTGAATGGCAGCCACTTGCATCCGAGTTGTTTCACATTTGAAACGTTTCCGATTTGAATAAGGCTTTAATCATCTTTCAACCACTCTACATCTGACGCCGACTTCTATATACCGTTGGAACAGAAAATCTGAAATCTGATTGGTTAAATGGTGCTAAAAGCCCAATTCAAACGCTACATTTGAAACGTAAAGCAACTCAAAAAAATGTTCCGGATTTGCGCTTAGATCGATGCAAATGCCTGTATAGCTTGTTGCCTTCTGGAAACTCGGTGAATATCTGATTTGTTGCAGTTCTGAAATTTTTGTTTGATGTTTATGGGAATTAATGCACAGTTACGATGACCAAACATAAAACTCAAAACAAAAGTTTTTAATATATAATGAAACAATCATGTGCCAATAGAAAAGTTAGAGTTCAATGGATTGCTTAATTAACTCCGTAAATTTGAATATCAAGTATCTTAATTCTTACTAAACAACGCTAGGATTTGCGCATGCATATATGGACATATGACATGATGATTGGGTTTTTCTGATAACCGCAGCTCTTTTGTTATGACCACCTTGATGTTTATCAAGTTTCCAAATCATTATTGCTGCAAGTACAGTGACTCTACTACATGCACATACAAGTCATATAGTTATCATCTTGAACTCATTTTATTTCTTCCTTGAACTCGATCACGAACTCACCTCCTATGTACGACAAAACATTCAGGCTCAGCGTTTTTTTTTGTTCTAACAATAATCACACCATCACGCATGTATGCTGTGTTATTATATATACATGCATAAAAATGTATTTCGTGAAAACGAATATAATGTAAACGCTAGTTCATACTAATTCGTGAATGTTGTGACGATCTTCGACTTTGTTGGCGGTGGGGGGTTACCATAAAAATGTCTGATATTGTTTTATATTGAATTATGTATTGATATCGATTTTTATAACTTTATGTATCATTTAATTTACGCAGGACCTCCCTGGCCTGACGCATGGTCTGCAAGTTGCCTTTTTCAACTGAGTTCTGGCTACAAGTGCATGGCTATATATAGTCTGTAATTTAGATATCCTTTGTATTGAATCAATCTTGCCGACTAGAATAAATACGTTTGTCTTATCGTTTCATGACATGAATCGTTCATTCCATGAATAAAATGCAACTGCATGACTAACAATTCAAGTCAACACAATAAATGCATGGTAAATACCTGTACAAAGGCGAAGGTCATTGACTGCATGCATGCATGGTGACATTGTTTTGATAAACAAGCATGCGTAGTGTGGAATTCACTCTTTTTTAGCCGGCATTCATTATTGTGCACAAAAGTCGCTATTAAATATCAATATATAGTTTGAACTATATGACCCAGGGCAAAAGAGAGGCATGTCATGCAAGCGAGACGCAATTACTGACCTGCCAGTTGCTTATACGTATAGAGATGTTCAAAACTGGTAGAAAACCTGGTAAAAATACTCCAAGGACAAGACGTACTGTAACCATGTTGACCATGGCCACTAAGTTAAAGTGAATCTTTTGGGGCAATATATACGCGTTTAAATACTATATGCTCCAGTGCAAGTGCGTAATATTGTTGTTACTTGCCGTCTGTGAAACATCATTAGGGACCTTAAGATGCAAGGACGACAACGGCGGTTAAAAAGCAATTCAAATTTTACCGTTAAAAAGAAGTCACAGTTACCTGACTATTGTATTCAATACTTCAAGCTTGTTTTATAATTTTCAAAGTGTTAAAACCGTTGCAGTGTCTATGTTAAGGCAATCTCAGAGAACAGTTCTCATCATCCCACGAGTCAACGTCGTCCTGAAGACGTGAAAATGCTCCAAGTGGCGTTGTATACAGAGCGAGGACGGTGTTCAGATTACTATTGGGACTAAAAATTATTCATTATCTTTGTTTTGAAAGAAGAATGGCTTTGTTTGAAGGACGTCGTCCTCGAAGTTGCCGTCGTAGATCTTAAGGTCCCTAATGATAATTGTGTTGGCGTATGTTCTACTGTATATTATAAATGTACAGTAATGACAATGTCGTGCACGCATGTGTTCAAATAATCATCTTAATCTGTATGTGTAGAAGCTTATGATATACCCTAAATTGATTTCAAGATCTAATCTGCTCCATTGATTTGTGTGGTCTCTTATCTTATGTTTGCCATGCTGTCTCTGTTTTTACCAGATGTACCAGGAGTGATCAACGTCAGTCAGTCACCACATAAATATTTGACTTTCGGAAGCGTTGTCACACGCATGAATCGAAACTTGATACAAGGTCAAAGCACGGTCAAAGCAGATCAAATTATCAAGATTTCCTTACCAACAGAACTAAGTCGATGATGAATTGTTGATAGCAACATGCATTCTCTGTATAAACTAACACGATAGTTATTATAAGTAACATGCAGCTATTGACTAAACTGACAAAATAAAATCAGTTAAACGTATTGTAAATATATCGTATATAAACGTATTGTGCACTAAAACATTCCGGTGCTAAGCAACCCATTCATTGACAAACGGTCAGGGGTTTTTTCAACTATAACAGCAACGAGACGACGGTGACGTGAAGTCATGGAAGTACTATAATATCTAGTGCATGACCACTGGGTCAAGTCCGATCTTGTCCGATCACTAGAATATACAATGCCAAATGTGATGAAATTTTTGGAGGAAATAAACAGGAAATTAGCCGAATGACCGAATCGTGAAAATTTTCATACTGGTAGTCTGACCGATACCAAATATATTCTTAGTAAACATGGATTAAGATTTGTTAACCGAAAATCACTTAACATTATTTTAAATTAAGACTTGATTATTTGTCAAAGGTTTAGCGGAGAAACTCAAGATAGATCGGTAATGGCGCGTTTGCCGGAACTACAGAATATAAATTGTGAAGATATTGAAAATATAAATACAATTATTTGCAGTATAAGTTACTGTTTATCTATATATATATATATGCATGCCAGAAACGTTTAGGATTACTATTTTTCCTCATATGTACAAACGTGAAAGCATCGACTATTACAAACAAAATACGAGTATCCTGCCCGGCAGATCAGAACGATTAAAATTATAATCGTTCTGTCAGTATTTAAAATATTTAAAACTAGACATTGGCCATGGTCTTAACTGTTCAACTTTCTGTTTTAAAACATGTAGTGATTCACAATTTACCTGCTAGTGCTTGAAAGAAGCCACATACTCTTGCTGTTTGCTTCGTAATAATATCTTTGAAGCATATTGCCAGAAGAGATATCAAACTGATAAGAACAAGAATGCCACAAGCCATTCCAAGCAGAATGGTGCTTCCTTGCCACGCAGTTGAAGGAATATCGTCAAAACTCTTGTATCGACCACAGCCTTCATGAAGGTAGAAACTATTAACGGCGTTCTTGTTTTTCGCAAAGTAATTACATCGTCGGAATACACCAAGGTGAACAGTAACGTTCATGATTTGTCCTTGCAACCAGTAAGGTAAATAAAAACCAGTAGAGCATACTATGGCGACGATAAATGACAACATTGACCAAACTAGCCCAACTGTTGTTAGACTGTGCATGATGGCATCTATAATATAGTATATACAATGACTATCGATAGTCAGTCAACTCATTCAACTGTCTCGTCTGACACTTATAGCTGCATGCCTACTCAATATGCTTCTTCCAAGCTCTTCAGTTCTAAATGTGATTTAAACGCCCCCCTTGACCAATATCAATAAACCGCGTGTGAGTAATTATATTACGTAAAAGAATTTCCATGTAGGAAATTGTTCAATACGGAGTATCTGCCAGTGGGAAGACCGGCAACACGCTGTCATCCTTTGCAAGACAGTCAATATTTTGAAATAAAAGGGATATCTCAAACAATAGATATTACAGTTGTTTAAGAAAGTCGAAGAAAGAAATTCTAAAGACAGTTTAAACATGTTAATGGTGTTATTAAGTTTACTGTCGATTTGGCAACAGCAGTCGCAACTGGTGTCCAGTAATCAGCACTGGTATATCATGTTTCTACGAAAACAATATATGTGAAGCAGAAACAGGATATAAATACATAATACCAGCTGGATAGTAAGCAATATATCTCCATAGGGAATAGGATTCCTCTCTTGCAGTTAGGCCTGCAGCTGGCGCACGATTTTTATATCGGTCGACTTTACATAACCTGAGTAAACAGTTTAATAAAAGTCAGCCAATGAACCGGTCGGAACTGGTCTTGAATTATTAGTGCGGTTCCGCCTGTTTACACGGCAATATAGGACAAATTCGAGACCGGTCTCCAATTTGTCTGATACCGTCTAAACGTAGCCTAAATTGGTTACAACAATCGAAATGAAGTAACAATTGATATACTGCCGGAACAGAGAACGTTAGGCCCTTCGTCAAAGAGCAACGGCAACGTCACGTTTCTCTCTGACGAAGGACCTACGCTCGAAACATTAGACAGGACTCCTACGTTCTGTTTCGGCAGTATATATATATCAAACGTTAATACTATATTTCGATTGTTGTTTCAACACTGCCTACGCAGCACGCTGCTTTTATTTCACTGTTTAAATTGGTTATAGTCCGCCGCGTAAAGTTTGCATGCACTGCGGCGCATCACTGATCTCTAGAGTGCAGTAATCGTAACTCATAAGATGGCTCGACCGTAAATTTGGATATCCTCGGATTTAACAATTCAAAATTCATGCCATGTAAGCATATATACCCAGTGTGAACACAATTATAAAATCAAATTGATATATTTTTCGTCAATTTAAATTATAATATATAATATTAATCATGAACACAAACTATTTCCCCCCAGTTTTATTAATAATTAGTGTTTCTTGTAATTCTGTAGCCTATAGGTACTTTATATTAGGATTGTTTTTATTTTGTATTATCTAACTGTGTCAATACCTGTAAATTAGCTCAGTGAAGCTCGTGCAAGTGTGTTTGTCCACGTTATAGAAAAAACAGGTACGCCCAGGCGTGCATGTATCTACTGCGTTTAATGCCTATAGCCAGTACTGGTAAAAACAATGACGCAACTGTGTACTTGTTACAACAACCTTGTATTCATAGTTGAACAAAATTCTTGACAAAATTGATGGAATTGTATATTTGTAACAACCTTGTATTCAGATCTAGATTCTAGAGCAGGATAAGAGTTTTGACAAAATTGTCTATGCTCAGAGGCCATGCTGTGTTTTAACTTGACATGAGTTCAATTGGCATGAGTTGCAATGAATGGTCACCCATTCAAATACTAACTCAATCCAATTGGGCTTTACTCCAGCCCTCAGTGTTGAGAAGCATGGTACGAAAAGCTATAGTCATAAAGTATCAAACTCGTCCCCAGGGCATTTTGCCTCCACGTTGGGAGGTCGGCGAAAATGGCCCTGGCATCGGCTGGTCGATTCTATAATCGGATTGGCCGGTTTAAAAACTTGATTAATTCAGATACAGTGTAATTTATTCATCAAAATATCAATTGCAATAAATCCACTCTGCGAAGTTCATCCAAAGAATTGCAACGATAGCTTTGGTTAAAGTCAAGAACAACATTAGATATATGTTTCTTCCCGACATTTAAATGTATCCTGGATAATCGTGGGGAGTATCATGATGAATAATGCTAGCCAGTTGCATTTATGATAAAGGTTCACATGAGTGATTCGGCAGAGCGTTAAATATTTCTTATTTATTATTCATGTATACGTATTATACAAAAACGAAACACAAAGACCGCATAAATTTTCTTGCCAAAACACCCCAAAATTCTGGGTGTCACGTGACCAGCCGATGCCAGGGCCATTTTCGCCGACCTCCCAACGTGGAGGCAAAATGCCCTGGGGACGAGGTTGATAAAGCATGGTAGCAGGAGTGCCACCAGGAGTTCCCTGACACAGGGGCTAAGTTCCTCGACAGGGGGTCCAGGCGCGTTCTCCCC
Source organism: Corallium rubrum (assembly GCA_964035015.1). Taxonomy (NCBI): domain Eukaryota; kingdom Metazoa; phylum Cnidaria; class Anthozoa; order Scleralcyonacea; family Coralliidae; genus Corallium; species Corallium rubrum. The sequence goes on from OZ035997.1 coordinate 95,993,218, forward strand.
CAGAACATTTTCAAAATCTGAACGTCTAGAACAGCTAGCTTTTCCCATCTTTTCAGCGTGAAATTATTGCAACAACCGACAAACTACAGCATTTATTTTCAAGGTATCAACACCTAGTGTGGTCATTAACCAGTTTGCAATTTTCGTTCAATATTGCAGACAGAAAATTGAATTTTGTGTGTTGTAATTATTACTGTTGGCTTCTGCACAATATATACCGTATCCTGTGTTTCTAAAGGAGTTTTATTTCACTATTAATAAATTTTCCCAATGAGGGGGCTAGGGTTCCCCGACAGGGGCCCCTAAATATCTTTGTTACAACAATTTGTCAAACAATAATACAATCTAGTTTGAAGGTAAAGGAACATCTCTAGTGTTACTACTGTAAAATTTAATAGTGAATGAAAAAGATGTCCAGCAATGTCATCAAAATTATAAGAGCACATGCAGTAAAAGGTAGAAGAAATGTTTGCACGTTCATGACATAGATTTTGCATGACATTGACAACTGCAGCATTCAATTTTACTCCATTAATACTGTATATACAGTAGACTTACCAGTTCACGCTCTCAACATAGCCTGTCACTGACATTTGACTATTTGTCATCTACATCGACAATATGCTATTTAATAGCATATTTCGCTCGTGGACTACCATAGGTTTTGGATATGGTTGCTTGACCATGAAGCTAACTTTATTTTCTTTAGAAGAAGGTCATCCATTTCTATTCGGCAACGCACAGTCTTGTCAGTTTACGAAGCTCGGTCAGACATGTTGGCCATATAAATTACCCCATCTGAATATGAAATCGTCCACGCGACGACCCGATTAATTTGCTTTCAAAAACTTTTATCATCATTCCAACAATGTCTAGTATATCACAATTAAGAATTGCCTACGATTCATACTTAAATAAAAACTTCCTCTTGTTGAATATATCCCGTTCCTTGAGTCTTGACTATCTGGCTCCATGCTGTCAACAATGACTTATGAAATACTTGGTGTACAGTAATTATTTTGGCTTCGGTGGTTTCTCGTGAGTCAATCGTTTTATTCTATGTTTTGATTGGCTCCGAAGGCATTCTTTTGTTAACTTAAACTTAACTTAACTTACATTACATTACATTACATTACACGCCCAACAACAATGTATCTACTCGTGCATGAGCAGTAGATACAAAAAGTGTATTGTAAATTGTGTTCATGGCTTTTATTCGTGTTTTGTGCTATTGTTTTTAGAAACGTGGATACGCACTGGGTGCATACTGCGTGTATGCGTGTTACATAGGCTCAAGTCGTATATGAGCTCATAGCCAAGGAGGCGCTCTAGATTTCCAGCCGTGTCTCGGCCCCCAGTACTTACCTTCCCCAAAAATCACGGCTGGACTCGTGAGCTTGTCCATTGTCGATTTGCACCAATCACAAACGGACCTGCACATTTTCAGCAGGCATATATTATTGGGATGATTAGTTCAAAATGGTGTTCAATAGATTGCTGATGAGTGAGGCATGCGATCGCATTTTAGAAACGTTTAAGGTTGATTGTCTAAAAGATTTACATCAGCAAGCTCTAGAGAAACTGGTGATGATTTTTGATATCCTGAAATTAATATATGCAAAACGTCACCGACACGTTCTGTGGCTCACGCGTCCAGCCGTCTCTTTCAGGGAAAGTAAGTACCGGGGCCCGAGATACGACTGGAAGTCGAGCCCCTACGTGTTACACTGTGAAAGTTTTGCGTGAAACCACAATGGTTTGTGAACAAAAGAAAGCGAAAAGTGTTTTACGAGGAGTGAATGTTAGACGGTGCAGATCAGAACTTTTATTGTACCTTTAAGATATACACATACATTATAATAATAAAGTTATTAAATTATAAGTTAAAAGGTACCAACTATTTGTGAAATTTGTCACGCAAAGGCGTTCAATGGGTAAGGAGTTTACTCGGGCTCAGGGACCTTAAGCTTAAGATCTGCGATGGCAACTTCAACGACGATGTCCTCCAAATAAAAGAATTCTAGTCATGAAACAAAGAGATCAGTGAATAATTTGTAATCCCTGAGCCCAGCGTAGGGCCGAAGGCCCGGAGCCCGGTGAGGGTGCTAATCTTGGCATACGTGGACACCATTTACACGCGAAATTACACGCGAGATGAAAACCCGAAAGTAATTCTGAAACCCGTTATATATATATATATATACAGTATATATATACAGTATATATATACAGTATATATATATATATATATATATATATACTGTATATATATACAAAACAAGTAATTGAGTGGTTTGGCAATATAAAAGATAAGGACAGACATAGTTTTATTTCGTTCGACATTGTCGATTTCTATCCGTCTATTTCTGAAAAACTATTGGACCAAGCATTATCTTGGGCTTCGAATTTGGCTACTATAACTGAAAACAATATTTCAATAATAAAACACGCTAGAAAATCTCTCCTTTTCAATACCGGAATTTCATGGATAAAAAAAGATAGCAATAGTTTGTTTGACGTTACCATGGGTTGTTTCGACGGCGCGGAAGTTTGTGAGTTAGTAGGCCTTTTCATTTTAAGTCACCTAAGTAAGAAATTTGGCAAAGAAAGCATTGGCCTATATAGAGATGACGGTTTAGCTATTATAAAAAGTAAATCAGCACGTTTAGCAGACAAAACAAGGAAAGAACTCCACAACATTTTCGAGCAGTTTGACCTAAAAATTACCGCCGAATCAAATTTACGCATAGTAAACTTTTTAGATGTAACTTTCGACCTTAACAATGGAAATTATAGGCCCTATAGGAAGCCCAACGACGATCCGCTTTACATAAATAAGCACTCTAACCACCCACCAAGCATCACAAGACAGTTACCCGCATCAATCAACAAGCGCATTGCACTCCTCTCATCAGATGAACAAGTTTTTCAGGAATCTGCACCCATATATCAGAACGCACTTAGGCACAGCAACTTTGATCATGATCTTACCTACACTCAACACACAGCACAGCAACCACGCAGGAATAGGCAACGCAACATCACTTGGTTCAACCCACCTTTTAGCAAGAGTGTAAGCACAAACATAGGACGTAATTTCCTAAACCTAATTGACAAGCACTTCCCACCACACCACAAGCTCCATAAGATTTTTAACAGAAACACAGTCAAAGTAAGTTACAGCTGCATGAACAATGTTAAGTCAATAATCACTAAACACAATGCACACATATCTAGGAATAACATGCCACAGAATAAGGACACTAGCAGTTGCAATTGTAAGAAAAACACGAATTGTCCACTTAGAAAACAATGCATGACTAGGGACATAATATACAAAGCAACAGTCACAGTAAACAACACAAACACGATCAAGAATTACATTGGCATGACTTCAACCACATTCAAAGAGCGATTGGCCAACCACACTAAATCTTTTCAGCATAAAAAGCATGCAAACGACACCGAACTTTCGAAATACATTTGGGCATTGAAAGAAAACAATAAGGATTTTAGTATTAATTGGCAAAATTTTAAAACATTCTATTTCGTACACGGGAGGTTCAAAACGATGTAATTTATGTTTAGAAGAAAAATTTTATATTTTGAAAGATAAAAACAAGAATCGTTTACTCAACAAAAGAGCAGAAATTATCAGTCAATGTCGTCATCGAAACAAATTCCGCGCAAACAGCGCAACAAAGCCATGAATGCATGTATTGTTTCGCCCCCACACTCCCACGTTCCGACAGAAAGGATATAAGCACCCCCTGTTTTCGAAAATTGCCATCTGCCTAAAGATTCTTTTTTAGATGAAACAGCCTGTAGCAGACTTTTGAGGTAAGCGAAAATATATATATATATATATATATATATATATATATATATATATATATGATAAACTTCAAATAATATTATACGACAAATTTCTTAATTGTAGACATGTTTCGGCAAAACTTATGCCATCTTCAGTACAGATAAACGGTTAACTAATTTACAAATGGATACGAGTGTCTTTATATATACAGTGAAATTCACTGTATATATAAAGACACTCGTATCCATTTGTAAATTAGTTAACCGTTAACGTTTATCTGTACTGAAGATGGCATAAGTTTTGCCGAAACATGTCTACAATTAAAAAATTTGTCGTATATTTGAAGTTTATCATAGCTTTGGTGCTTGTAAGAACATATGTATATATATATATATATATATATATTATCAAATCCACAACTTGCGCAGTTCGGATAGCAGAGTACTGGTAACTAACTAAATTATTCAAATTATTTAAATGTACGTCAGCAAATTATAATTTATAAGTTCGATTGGATTGCGAAATAATTTTTCAACGATCTTGACGAAAGAAATTTTTACCAGAAAAAATGGTTTCAACTAAAATGTACATTAATATAATATTACTATGGAAAGAGACCAAAGAAAGAAGGCTAAGAAGAGATGTGACAGGGAGAAGAGGCAACAATAAATACGACTTAAAACCACTCGAAAAACCCCTAAAAATTACGATAAAGAGCGAAAACGAAGCCGACCTTTCTGTAACTGAAAGAACAAGGATCTGGATGTCTCCTAAAACTGTTCAATTCAAAGCCGATAAAGAATTCTGCTGTGGTGTATTCTACTTTACTCGAGAGAGAACGATGAAGAAATTTCGAAACAAACGGCTTTATAGACCATGAAGAGAACTGAAAGAAGCCTTGCCATCTTTACTCATGTCAACAAGGAAAAAAGTTACCACGAACGAGAAAAACAATCCGAAATGAGTAGACGTTCTTTATACAACGCCACTTAGAGCATTTTCACGTCTTCAGGACGACGTCAACGGCCAAAAGATGAGAACTGTCCCTTGACATTGACCCCAATACAAACTCTACAATCATTTTAGCAATACTGAGACGTTTTAAAAGTCATTAAACTAACTTTAAATATCAAATATAATAGTTAGTTAACCGTGACTTTTTTCCGTTATAGAATTTATGTTGATTTTTAAGCGCCGTCGTCGTCGTATCATCTTAAGCCGGTTTTCCACTAGGCGGAATTTTTCTTTGTCTTCTCTAATTAGTTCCACCCGAGAAATCACAAGACAAAGAAAATTTCCGCTCCGCATGGAAAATTCCGCCTAGTGGAAATCGGCCTTTAAAGGCTGATTTCCATTCAGTGGAATTTTGCGAGCGGGCGGAATTTTTCTTTGTCTTTTGTGCTCTGAATTAGATTAGTTCCGCTCGAGTGCTCACAAGACAAAGAAAAATTCCGCCCGCTCGCAAGATTCCACTGACTGGAAATCAGCCTTAAAATGTATATATTCCACACTCGAATTTTCCTTCACCCTAAATCCTTAGAACATGCTATGAATCGAGTGAAATGCCCAATATCATTTAATATATATATATATATATATATATATATATATATATATATATATATATATATATATATAAACTATTTCCCAGTCTTCGTCTCCCTCGCTTTTTCTACACGCGTGTAAAATGGACTCCACGCGTGTCGAGATTAGCACCCTCGCCGGGCTCCGGGCCTTCGGCCCTCCGCCCGGCTCGGGGATTAAGACAGTTGTCAGCCACATCTGATCGCTATTCTATAAAGACAGTCAGTCAGTTTCGAAAGCTACCAACAGCGTGCAAGAACACCTTGATCAAAAGGAAAAGCTGTTCAACTTTTTGTCCAACTTAATCTAAGAGCGAAAGGAGAAAAGAACTTACAACACGTCCCATGGCCTCACTCAGTCACACGGCTAACAACTCACCAGGAGCGTGAATAGTAGCGGAAATCAAAAGTGCAAAATCGTGACACCCAACTGAAAAACCAAGCCGAAACCTAGATTCGGCCTAATGTGGCCTAATAAGGTAGCTCGAGTAATTATGCTTCTCAGTCCCCGCGCTAAACCCGCAAGGCCCTAAGAACGAGTTTTCTGGTCGCTTGTCATCACGCGCCTCAGTGATCCATTACCAAAAATTTGGGTCATTTGTGCCGCTGCTCTCGGTCAGCGGCTATATTCGCCTGGTAGCATAATTATGTATTCTAGAATTTCTATTGAGTGTGATTCTACTGTATTCTAGTGTTTCTCATTATTCAGGTCATTGAGTTCTTTAGAATTCGCCTAAATCGTGCATGTATGTATATATAAACAACCTGTAAACGACGATAAGGACTGTGAAATCAAGCAAATAGGAGAGTTTCAGGGTGTTGCGCGCGCATCATTTTTCAAAAAACTGGCAAGCTCCCCTCAAAGTAAACGTACTATTTAAAATAAACAAAGTATAGATACAGTTTCTGGATATTTAACACTGTTATTCTGCTGTTGTTGGCTCGCTAGCAAGTCTGTTTGCCATTGCTTATTTTGTAGAGAGCCCGCCAAGAGCCCGCCAATTCCTTTCCAAAACGATGCGCGCGCAACACCCTGAAACTCGCCTATTCAAACGCTTTTGGAAGTACTATGCTAGAGACAAATGAGGACCTTTATGTGCTCTCGAAGTAGACTGACTCATGCCGAATGCAACGCGAGTCGGGCAATTCGCATCGCCCGTAACGTTGTTGGTAAATTTGGCCAATTTCTAAAACCTGTTTGCAAAGATTACTATGGCTAACACTATGGATAGTGGCGCTTTCAGTGCAAAAATAAGACGAGCTAGGAAAGTATTTTGTCGTCGAAGTAAGAAAATGTTTTTTTAGTGATAACTATTCCTTAGTCCATGCTGAATTCAAATGGAGTCTGGCAAAGAAGAAATATGTCACCGTTTAAGCAAAATTTAAATTATTATATGCTCTCCTTATTATTTACTGTTGAGAATCTCCATTATTATGGTCCTTAATACGCACGCGCGCCACCATCTTGTCCCAAATTTCTGGTAATGCTGTGGCTTGACGAAACAATATATTAACTATGACGAAACATAGTCAGGCACATAAACAGAAACATCCGTACTGCTGACATAGTGCTACATAGTTATGTAAACGCAACCTTTGGACGCAAAAAATGATGAACAATAGTACCTAAAACAATTTTAAAACGCTAAAGATATCAATAGTTTTTCATGTTAACAATGTTAATATATCTTACTTGTTTGCTTTGCTCGATCGCGAAAGTATTTAAACCAAAAAACAATCAAATTCCAAACAGGAAATTTTCAATTAATTTTATCAAATAAATTAGACAGGCTGAGGACCTGCCTGAATTGTAACAGAATTTTACGAAAACTTCTATTGCCTGCACGACAGTAAAGTTTATACTGGTGTCCAAAATTAAAGAGCCACTCATATTTCCGCAGGATTTTCAAATTTTTAATTCGTAAAAAAAATTCGTAATGCTTTTATAGTTGATTTGAATTCCTATATCTCAAAGTGTATGAAAACAAGAAAGATTTTGATTCGTCTAAATTTTTAATTAATTGAATTATTTTTTATTCAGACACATAAAAGGATGGCTGAATGGCTGAATCAAGTGTCTGGTTTTCCTTCAAAAACGTTTTCATAACTTAGAAAGTTAATTGCCAAACATGTTTTCTTCCAACATTTTGAAAAAATACTTCTATTTGTATTTTTATTTGTACGAAATGTATTAATATAATTAAGAGCCAGGCCCTATTAACATGTAGAACCATAGAACTAGTGTAGAAAAATAGAACTGCATGTAGAACCGTACGTAGAACCATTGGCGTACGAGCAAAATTTTGTAGGGGGAGGGGGGCTGAACATAATTTGCCCGAATGAATAGTGACGTCATATGACATATGACGTCATCGTGAAGCTATCAACAACATAACGCCCTGAAGAACAAGAATTTCCATCGTTATCCCTACTGCGTTATACCTAATAGATAATTCCCTTTAAAAGCAAGAACATTCTAGAGGAATTAGGATTAGAATTAGCCATTACAAGGGTCAAAGTTCATTACGAAATTCGTAAAAATAATCTTTATTTAATTTAATTTAATCCATTATCACTGCGTACAAATGTTAACAAATAAAAATAAAAATAAATAAATAATAAATAAATAAGTAATAAATAAATAAATAAATAGATAAATGCAGTGGGGAAGTGGGGAAGGACCAGAAAGGAACAAAGGAACCATACTAGCTACAATCGCGTGCAAAAATAATGAGAATGTTCACATTTTGGTAATTTTTTTCACGTGTATGCCCCCCTCCCCCACTAACAATGTTGAAAACACATTATTTGATAACCCCTTGCCTTAAAATTGTTTTAATAACATTGCACGAGGGGGGGGGGGCAAGAACCACTTGTTATAGGAGGGAGGGGCCCTAAAAACTGCTTGTCTCAATAATTTTTGCACGTGATTGTAGTCCACCCTGAATAATAAAAATATAAGAAAAGAAAATAAATAAATAAAATTAAAAAAAAAATTATACATACACTAAATTGTCCAATATACATGTGGCCTATCGGGGTCGAAAATCTTGGTCTTATAATGCTGTTTACAATTTCTAGTAAACGACAGAAGAGTAGAATTCGAAGTTCTTAAGTCCTGTGGCAGTTTGTTCCATAAGTAGGGTATTCTATTAAAAAATGTTGTTTTAAAGAGTTCAGTTCTACATTTTGCTAATTTTAGTTTACCTTGGGAAAATGACCTCAGCCTAGTGTCAGTACAAAACTCTACATATGATTCAATATTGTAGTCATAATATCCACATTTCATTTTATAAAACGTGGATAAGTCCTTATACAATAACCAAGGTTAACAACAAGGTAACCACATGTTGCATCACAAAGTGATAGAGGGCATAGCATGATACTCGTCATTAGTACACTGGCACGCGAAGTAGACGCACGGAGTCTGCAGCTCGTTAAAAGAAATATTTTTTGACACTATGATCAGTTGGAAACGATAAATCCAAAATTAACCGCCATGAATTTATTTTGGTTTTCTTGGGAATAACGCCGAATCGATTGATATGCAGCGACGTTAACAAGGTAACCACGTGTGGCATCACAAAGTGGCCGGAAATGGGTGGGGTGGGTGAGGGGTTAGCCTAGATAGAGCATGATACTCGTCATTAGTACACTAGCACGCGAACTAGTTGCACGGAAAATTTTTATCTTTTATCAACCACCATCCAACCGATCATTCAACGGTCCAAATAGTAAATTTCTTTCCACCAATCGTTATACTGGTGTGATGGGTGCAAGCTATCCCGAGGGGGTGGTCAGTCCAAGATCGATGTCACCTGCTCGGATCTTGACCTGATTCCAAATACCACTTCTCGTCCCAGGCTTCCCCCTCGCTCAACAGCTTAGGGCGTTAGCCACTTGACCACTTAAACTGTAAGTTAATTTCAAAGTGATTACAATTATTTACAAAGAAAGGGAAAAGGTACATAGCTACATGTTATTTCATGGTTGTCTCACGACGCTAGTTTCGAGAAGTATTTGTTTATACAAATGACGAATTAGTCGGGATTCTGGAATCAAATGTTTTAATCAAATGTTTTAGAAGAAATAAGAACTGCGATTATGTCGCTGTCCGAAATTGTCAATTATCCTTTGCATATCGTTCTTTAGCGTCATGTTTGCATGAGCTCTCTCGATGTTAATAGGAGCGATGCTACTTAACCGTTCTTGGCCCATAATGTGCTTCGAAGATAGGCTTTCAAGCGGCAAAGGGCACTGAACAACCTCTCAGCAGAGCAGGATGTTGCCGGGATCGTGGTCAGAATTGAAAAAACTTTGTTAGTAAAATTTTTAGTAAATGACATGTAGCCGCGCCTAAGCAGTGAAACTACTTCAAATCACAGGGCAAGTTACTACACCTACGAAGCTCTACGCGGAAGACCGGAACACACGGTAGGCCAACATACCAGGTAATCCAGCTGACCCCAGAAAATGTTATATATAACGTTAAAATATTATTGACAAGACTATTTTTGCCCGAATGACCAGACCATTTTTGCCCGAATGGACTATTTTTCTCAAAACTGGGGGGGCTGCAGCCCCCCAGCCCCCCTGGCTCGTACGCCTATGCGTAGAACCATAGAACTACAGAACCATAATAACCAAAGAACTATAGAACCATAGTTCTGTGGTTCTACAGTTCTATATAACCATGGAACAATAGAACCATAGACTGTGTAGAAACATAGAACTATAGAACCATAGAACTGTAGAACCGTAGAACTATAGGAGCATAGAGAGTAGAACCATACAACTACAGAACCATATAACAATAGAACCATAGAACTACAGAACCATATAACCATAGAATTATAGAACCATTGAGTGTAAAACCATAGAACTATAGAACCATATAACCAAAGAACTATAGAACCAAAGTGTAGAACCATAGAACTACAGCACTATAGAACCATAAATAGAACTGTAGAACCGTAGAACCATACAACTACAAAACCATATAACTATAGAACCATAGTGTAGAACCATATAACTGTGAGAACCATATATAGAACTATATAGAAACATAGAACCATAGAACTGTAGAACCATAGTACTATATAGAAACATAGAATCCTAGAACTGTAGAACCATAGAAGTGATAGAACTATATAGAAACATACAACCCTTGAACTGTAGAACCATAGAACTACAGAACTATATACATGAGAAACAAAGAACCATAGAACTGTAGAACCATAGAACTATATAGAAATATAGAACCATAGAATTGTAGAACCATAGAACTATATAGAAACATAGAACTGTAGAACCATAGAACTATATATATAGAAACATAGAACCTAGAACTGTACTAGAACCATAGAACTGCATAGAAACATAGAAATAGAACCACACTGTTAATTCTAGGGAGTAATTTTAACTCCACCGTAAGAGTTGAAATAACTCCCTTTTGGGGAGTAAAAAAAATAGAGTATATTTCACTCCCAAACCAGAGTTAAACCTACTCCACTTCAGTTCATATTAAAACTTTTACTCTACGAAGAGTAAATATTACTCCACTGCAGGGATAAAATATACTCCAGCAAAGGAGTACAAATATTAGAGTACTTTTTACTCCTTTATTATTACTCCAGGAGTAACTTTAACCCCAATCTTACTACTCTGGGAGTCAATCCAACTCTCATAAAGGAGTAAAATGTACTCTTGAAAAGGAATAGACATATCGGAGTAATTATTGTATATTTACTCCTTTATTTTCACTCCAAAAAAGGAGTAAACATACCGGAGTAAGTAATGCATTTCTGGGAGTCAATACAACTCTCGTAAAGGAGTAAAAGGTACTTTCGAAAAGGAATAGACATAACGGAGTAATTAATGTATATTTACTCCTTAATTTTCACTCAAAAAAAGGATATTTTGTATTTTGTAAGGATGTAAAGGAGGGTGTATTTTTTTTCTAAATTTTTACTCCACAAGTAAGTTTAACTTCAACAGAAACAAAGTTACTATCTTCACCATCCTGAAAATTTTACTTTAATACACATTGCATCTCACGTTATGTTTGATTGCAACCAACCCCCCTTTTGGTATATTTTTGACTCCAAAATGAGAGTAAAATTCTAAATTAGAGTAATTTTCACCCCCATGAGGAATAAAATTTACTCCACCCTTGGTATATTTTTGACTCCAAAATGAGAGTAAAATTCTAAATTAGAGTAGTTTTCACCCCCATAAGGAATAAAATTTACTCCAGTTTTGGTATATTTTTTACTCCAAAATGAGAGTAAAATTAAATCAGAGCATTTTTAACCCCCATAGGAATAAAATTTACTCCTGGACCACTTTTGGGTTATTTTTTACTTCAAAATGAGAGTGAAGTTTTAAACTAGAGTATTTTTTACTCCTGCAAAGGTAAATATTACTCCATTAGTGAGGTAGAACGTACTCTAAAAATGGAGTTAAAATGATGGAGTAAAATATACTCCCAAAACAGAGTTAACTGGTACTTTTTTTTTTTACTACTTTTTTGGAGTAGTATCAACTCCTTAAAATTAACAGTGCATAGAACAGTAGAACCATAGAACTGTAGAACCATAGAACTGTAGAACCATAGAACTGCAGAACCATAGAACTATATAGAAACATAGAACCCTAGAACTGTAGAACCATAGAATTATATAGAAACATAGAACCCTAGAACTGTCCTAGAACCATAGAACTGCATAGAAACATAGGACCATAGAACTGTACAACCATAGAACTATATAGAAACATAGAAACATAAAACTGCATGTAGAACCATAGAACTGTAGAACCATAGAACTATATAGAAACATAGAACCATAGAACTGTAGAACCATAGCACTGTATAGAAACATAGAACCATAGAACTGTAGAACCATAGAAATATAAAACCACAGAACTGTAGACCATGGAACTATATAGAAACATAGAACCCTAGAACTGTAGAACCATAGAACTGTAGAACCATAGAACTGTAGAACCATATATATAGAAACATAGAACACTAGAACTGTAGAACCATAGAACTGTAGAACCATAGCACTATATAGAAACATAGAACCATAAAACTGTAGAACCATAGAACTGTAGAACCCTAGAACTGTAGAACCATAGAACTGTAGAACCATATATATAGAAACATAGAACACTAGAACTGTACTAGAACCATAGAACTGCATAGAAACATAGAACCCTAGAACTGTAGAACCATAGAACTATATATATAGAAACATAGAACCCTAGAACTGTACTTGAACCATAGAACTGCATAAAAACATAGAACCATAGAACTGTAGAACCATAGAACTGTAGAACCATAGAACTGTAGAACCATAGAACTATAAAGAAACATAGAACCCCAGAACTGTAGAACCATAGGACTGTAGAACCATAGAACTGTAGAACCATAGAACTATATAGAAACATAGAACCCTAGAACTGCATGTAGAGCCATAGAACTGTAGAACCATAGAACTATATAGAAACATAGAACCATAGAACTGTAGAACCATAGCACTGTATAGAAACATAGAACTATAGAACTGTAGAACCATAGAAATATAGAACCACAGAACTGTAGAACCATAGAACTCTAGAACTGTAGAACCCTAGAACTGTGGAACCATAGAACTGTAGAACCATAGAACTGTAGAACCATAGAACTGTAGAACCATAGAACTATATAGAAACATAGAACCATAGAACTGTAGAACCATAGCACTGTATAGAAACATAGAACCATAGAACTATATAGAAATATAGAACCATAGAATTGTAGAACCATAGAACTATACAGAAACATAGAACCCTAGAACTGTAGAACCATAGAACTATATATATAGAAACATAGAACACTAGAACTGTACTAGAACCATAGAACTGCATAGAAACATAGAACTATAGAGCTGTAGAACCATAGAACTGTAGAACCATAGAACTATATAGAAACATAGAACCCCAGAACTGTAAAACCATAGAACTGTAGAACCATAGAACTGTAGAACCATAGAACTATATAGAAACATAGAACCATAGAACTGTAGAACCATAGCACTGTACAGAAACATAGAACTATAGAACTGTAGAACCATAGAAATATAGAACCACAGAACTGTAGAACCATAGAACCCTAGAACTGTAGAACCATAGAACTGTAGAGCCATAGAACTATATAGAAACATAGCTAGAACCCTAGAATTGTAGAACCCTAGCTAGAACTGTAGAACCATAGCACTATATAGAAACATAGAACCCTAGAACTGTAGAACCATAGAACTGTAGAACCATATAGCACTATATAGAAACATAGAACCCTAGAACTGTAGAACCATAGAACTGTAGAACCATAGCACTATAGAACCCTAGAACCGTACGGTAGAACCTTAGAACTAGCTGTAGAACCGTTTGAGGTTAATGTATGTGTGGAGGAGTAGTAGCTTTCTAGTTTGCCAGGAGGTTTTCTTGTCTGTTCTCCCCATCGCCGCCCAGGAGCTAGTAAAGCGTGGAGGGAGCCTGTTGCATTGGGGCAACGTCCGTGCCGGATTATTGTCACTCAAGAGTTGACCACTTAGCCTCTCCTAGTATCAAGTCTGTAGTCCGTGGTGAAGAGCCACATCCTTTACGAGGTGACCCTGCGACCAGCAAAATGATACGGAACTAAGGGAGTAAACCCTGACAAAAAATCGGCTATTCTTATGGGTAGCTGCATGTAGTTCCAGTGGCGAGCATCGAAAGACTGCGTCGTGGTATCGCAGCTTCGCGGATGATCAAATCTATTGACAACGGGAAGGTGCAACTGCTCCAGTTAGCGGAGTACCATAAGACAATCCTCCATATTGAAGCGGGTATGGAGTATTGCTGGGAGGTGCTCATCAACAGACCGATGAATCAGCTGCCAGCATACGTCTGTTTGGCGGATGAGCTATGTTAAATGGCCAACGGCTATAAGACAAAGCCCTCAGTGACAATAGATACTTGGGGAGCCGCGCCGAAGTAGGTGTGGCGAGCCACGTTCGTACTCAGCTATGGAAAGGATGAGTAGTACAATCGAAAACTGCACCAGGGTTCAAGCCCCTGCCACTCCAGTTCCCGTTTCGAAACTTAGCTTGTTTCACTGCAAACTGATGACCGAAATCACCCCAACTAATGAAGTGCAAAAGAACTACAGTCTACAGGACATTCAATGTTCGAACAATCTCGAAAACAAGTAGACAATTAGAACTCGTCGCTTCCAAACAAAACAATATAGATGTATTAAGTAATATTTCATAAACGAGTGAGAGTGTTTTACCAGGGGTTACAAACACGAGAGGAAAATGAAAATTACGAGGCCGTTAACCGAGTAATTTTCCTTGTCCTCGAGTGTTTGTAAAATATGGGAGGAAAATCACGAGGCTGCAAGCCGAGTGATTTTTATTGTTACTCAAAAATGGCCGCCGAATTAAAATTATTTTATATACATATAAATTAGCCCTTATGAACCCGTTTTCATGTGTGAAACTCAAAAGAATTTTTACTCTAAAACGAGGTCATAAGGGCTAATTTATATGCACATAAAAGAATTCTAATTCGGCGCGGCCATTTTTGAATAAGGTCTATAGCCCGAGTGATTTTTGTTGTTCTCGAGTGTTTGCAACCACTGCTAAAACGATACACGAGTTTATGAAATTAATAACCTCTCAATCGTCAAATATAGTAGGCGGACTTGGTGATATTTGTGCATATGAGATTAGACAATGGTTTCACGTTGAATTTATAATTAAGAAATGTGGTAATAAACGGTTCTTTGTTTGTGCTGTTTATTATCTGATTTCTTAATTGTAAATTGAGTTTGCGCGACTTTTACCGCGTTTCAAAACTCGTGCACATGACCAAATATTTTCCCCGGTTTGGCTAAGTACCTGATCATAACTTATTAATGAGTTTGAGAAGTGTACAAAAACATCGATTTTACGATCAGAACACAGCCTCTATCAACAACTACCAACTTATAACTGCATCAGCGAGTAAAAACATCCAAGGCGCTACGATAGGAGTGGACTCCTACTCTCCCCGAAAGCTGCCGACAATCTGCTGATAGTCGTTGCAGAGTTCGACAGCGTAACCCTGAGACAACTGTAATTGCGTGCTACTGTCCAAAAAATGCCAGTGACGAGGCAAACACTGATGAGTTCTATCAATATCTCAAAGGGGTTACAGACAACATCCTTGATGTACCACAACTTTCTTGTTGTTGTAGGGGACTTTAACGCTCAAATAGGACCAGAAGACGCGCCATTCGCCTACAACAAAGAGACAAACCGCAACGGCCAAAAACTAGTTGATTTTGCAGAAGAATTCCAACTTACTGTGACCAACACCAAATTTATGAAACCATTTACGATGCATATGCAAGTGCCGAAGGGGAATCCATCCAAGGCAAGATCGACAACATCTCCCACCAACATGCAGCAAAACAACACGCAACTGCCTGCATGGGCAACCATAAATTAACTGACCGGGCGTAAACCGAAACCATCAGTCAGAATAAAGGGTGGCTCCCCAGAATATCGGAAAGCAAACTGGCTGACACACTCCAAGCCTCTGCTTGGAGAACCTCCGAAAATACCAGCGGACCAACAGTTGAAGATGATCCAAATCTTCGAGCAACTCAACATCTCCACGGATCCTTTCACACTTTAAAAACTTCAGAATGCAGTCAAATCCCTGTCGAACAACAAATCACCTGGCCTCGATAATATCCCAACAATCATCTGGAAGGACCCAATATTCCACGATCTCCTCCTGAAACTATGCAACCATACCTTCGAATTCCTCGCTCATGTTCCTCCCTCGGCGTGGCTGAAAGTTCGCATAGTGCCACGGTTCCGAAGAAAGGCGACCTAACGGTAACAACGAACTACCGAGAAATTTTGCTCATCCCCATCGCTGCGAAAATCTACAACAAACTTTTCCTGAATCGCATAGTTTCAGCCGCCGACCCACTGTTGCGGAAAAATTGAAAAAACCAAAATGGTTTCAGAAGAGGAAGATCAACTATCTCCCAAATTTTGTCCATACGACGAATTATTGAAGAAATGCGTAGATGCAACAAGGAATTAACGCTTTGCTTTGTTAATTTTTTTTATTTCCTCCCTTTGTACGGCCTATTTTTATCCATTGTTGAAGCAATGGCCCTCTACACCGACACCTCCGCCACAGTCATCACCCCAGACTGAAAGACAACATTCTTTGACAATGTATCAAGGGTGCTCGACACACTAGCACAATTTCCCTTCATCGTGGTACTCGACTACGTCCTACGGCTTTCGTTCGACAGCATGCAAATACGGCTAACGATGCTGAATCCCTTCACCACCAGCCTTGCATGATCCTCCGGAACTGAAGTCCCCATCCGGAACTACCATCAAACGGATAGAGGACTTCAAATACATTGGGGCCTTCATCATGGATTCTCAGAAAGACTTCAGAACACGTAAAGCAATAGCGTGGGTCGCCTGCAATAAACTGGACAAAATCTGGTGCTTCGGCATACACAACAATATCAAACTCAAACTTTTCCGCACAGTGATCGAACCGATACTTCTGCATGGAGCGGAAACCTGGACATTATCATCTCGCCTTCAACAACGCTTGGACGGTAATTATACACCAATCTTCTGCGCTGAGCCAGAACATTCACTGGAGGGAACAAGCAACCTAGAATCTACGGGAAACTGAAACCCATCTCTCTTCAGTTCGCAGTACACTGCAGCCTCAGTGCCCAGGGCGAAGTGATCTCATTACTCCTCCCCTGGAGGCTTACAGGCAAAATTCACTCAAGGAAACCCACATATCCGGATGTCATCGCCGGTGATGCAGGTCTCTCTATCGACGATCTGCATGAGCACAGTTATGAAGAACCATGCCGTATGGAAAAAAGTTGTACAGGGAATCTTGACCACTCACCTGGCCGAAAGATGATGATGATGATGATAACCGTAGAACTATAAATTATAATATAGAATTGTAGAACCGTAGAACCATAGAACTATATTAAACCATAAACCAATTACTATAAAACCGTGCTTACTCGCAAAATTACAGATTATATAGGTTTGGTTCTTAGCCTGGTTATTAATCCCCGAGCCGGGCGACGGGCCGAAGGCCCGGAGCCCGGTGAGGGTGCTAATCTCGACACGCGTGGAGTCCACTTACATGCGAAATTACACGCGAGTGGGAAAGAAATTCTGCGAGATGTTTATATATATGTATATATGTATGTATATATATATCCATCAAATCGCCAACTTTCGCGGCTCAAGCGAAACAAATCTTTGTCAGAAAAATTGGTTTACAAATGACCGAAAAACGAAAGCCAAGAAGAGATGTTGCAGTGGGATGAACCAAACAATATTAAACACGACTAGAAACCATTGAAAAAGCATGAAAAATTGCGATAAAGATCGGAAAAGATGCCGCCAATTGTGACTGAAAAAAACAAAAAGATATTTCTTCGTGTGTCTGTTCAAAGCCAGCAAAAGACTTAAGCACTGGTATATCTTGGCTCGAGAGAGAACATTAAATTGAAAGGAACATCATCACAAACAGCTTTTCACATTTTGAACTCTTTTTGCTAAGAACCGAACGAGAAAACCACAGAAACCAAACGCCGTAGCCCGTATGGCAGTGTTTGCAGCATGTGAGAAGAGCCAAAAGAAAATTTAACGGTAAGCAGTGATTCGTATTTAACTTACCAGCCGTTTCTTTAGCTGATTAGAGTCAGTATATATCCGAAACCTTTTCAGTATTAATTAAACTCAGTTAAAACAGCAAAAATCTTGTCAAATAATATACATTTTCCCAGGCGTTGTTTTCCATGGTTCGAGTAAAACTTTGCATTAAGTTATAGTTCTTCCCTGGTTAGTTTTTCCTCTCTTATACCTATAGTTTTCAGGCTGTTACCCACGTTTTTTTCTGTTCTGATGTTTGTCTTTGAGGTTCAACATTATATTTGGAACATGAGGAATCAAATTATTAAAACAGTTTAATAGGCACCTTGATGTAAGCGTCTGTAATTATTGTTTGTTTTTGCTATCAGTTTCTGCCACTGCTTTATTATTTTGGAATAAAACATTGCTTTGGAAATTGGTCAATAATAGAAAAACTACATTCATAAAAGTGATAAAACAGGATGTAAAGGAGGCCAGGAGGGCAAGGGTGTTTATATTTGTATACAAAAACAGATCAGATGCTTATTTTAATCGGGAGGGGGGGGGGGGGGGGGGGTTATGTATATTTAATGTGTTAAAAGCAGGCGAGGGGGTTGCGTTTATGTATTTCTAGCATATATTTTAAGTAGCCCGAGTTTACGCCTAGCGGGCGTCTTGTTAAATATAAGTTTTGCTTCGACAGCTTCTTTCTTCAACCACTGTTATATAACTATTTTCGACTGGAAATTTTGCTTAAAACATGGGGGGGGGGGGGGGGTATGTGTTTCAAAAATACACGTTAAAGCGGGCGAGGGGTTGTTGCGTTTATGTATTTCTAGTTATGTTAGTACATTTCGTGACTCGTAACATGGGCTTATAAACAACTATAGAATTTGTCGGTGCAGACTGCGGACTGCGGGCTGCGGACTGCGGACTGCGGACTGCGGACTGCGGACTGCGGACTGTTATCAAAATCGTTGAAACAAACAGAAAGAGTAAAATACTGAACAACCTCATCTCTGAGATATTGTAAACATCAAATATATCATAAAAACAAAACTTTGTAAAGGTGAAAATTCTATGTTTAGTAAGTTTTGGTTAGCCCCGTTTCAAACGTCGCTCTTCTCGTGCGCCGAACCTAATTATGCAAATCAGCATAAACAAAGATTTAGCTCATCATCAGGTTCAGCGCATAAGAAGAGCGACGTTTGAAACAGGCATCAGTTAACCCTTTCATGCGCATTGTTGTTGCGGAACAACTTTATCTTTTTACTCTGTCCAACACCAGACGATTTTAATCGTCAAAGGGCGAAGCCTCGGAAAGTCATGCGCGAAAGGGTTAATATAGGTTTTAGCAATGTTTTCAAAAACTATTCATTGAGTGTAAAGAAAAATTGAATGCAAATTAATTGCATGGAAATTTGTACACAGCAGTCAAATACTAGAATAGAGTTAGTTTCACCAATTGTTTGTATGATTGTATATATAGAAGTTCGGTTAGTTTTCTTTATATATAAATTTCTCCTTTTTAATTTTTTTTCTGATGTCAATAAGTTTTATCTCAAAGGGTTTTGAAATTCCCAAAAATCTCGTACGCGTTTCTGGGAGTGATTCACCCCTTGGAATTATTAATGATGAATTTGAAGGGAGCTTGCCGTAGAGAATCTAAAACTGCATGGCTGACATCCAAAAAGGCCTCCATGTTTGGCCTCACTGTTTTGTCCAATGATTGCATGTGACTAGAGTGTAGTCTTCCACTAAGAGTCACAGGCAGCGACAGGTACAGTATATATGTCGACTTCACTACGTTACACGAATCCCCTTGACTTTTTCGCTGTCGCGATTCTTGAACAACACAGCAACATGGCTATACATTATGATAATCTGCTAATTGTGCTTGACAGTCAGTGCATGATGCATGGATTGAGAATTGTGTTAAATGTGTTTCATCTCCTATTTTGTTATTTCTGTTTCCTCACGATCTTTTGTCGTTTTTTGCTTTTCAATTTTTACTTCATGAGGAGAGCGGGTTGAAAAGTTATACATCAACCTTGATGTTAATTTAATTTGCATAACCAGTTCAGGAACAGGAAAAGTCGAATTTAAAACGTGAACAGAGAAAGTTAAAAAGTGTAAAGTCAAATTCAACATTTAGGTTGGCAATGCATGCCTCCTGTAGTTTTATTTGTTTTATGCATTACGGCTTATATCCGATCAGGAAATTATAACAGTGACCCAAATTTTGATGAATTTTTACAAAAGAAATTTCTTTATCCTTGGCTGATGTTTTTTGTTGTATTTTTGTTTGTTTTTTACTATTCTGTATGCAGATGGTCAAAGATGAAAATGAGATGGTTATCAAGCAACCAAATATGTCATCAGATACGTTTTTCAAGGCAGGGAT
This sequence comes from Corallium rubrum, assembly GCA_964035015.1. Lineage (NCBI taxonomy): Eukaryota > Metazoa > Cnidaria > Anthozoa > Scleralcyonacea > Coralliidae > Corallium > Corallium rubrum. Next base: position 96,013,738 of record OZ035997.1, read on the forward strand.
TTCTTATCCCTTGGTGCATCAATCACCACAAAATTGAGTGACTTTGCAATGTGTTGAAAAGTTTCCCAGAAAAAGTTTCCCAAATGTTTTCTGATTTATTATATGCATGACAAAATTACTGCAATCTGATTGGCTAAGAGGAGTGCAATTATATCGTTAATTATATATCCTTCTGTAATCAGGCCCAAATACTGTAATTTCATTGGTTTAGAGGAGTGCGATTTGAGCATTAATTATATATCCTTCTGTAATCAGGCCCAAATACTGCAATTTCATTGGTTTAGAGGAGTGCGATTTGAGCATTAATTATATATCCTTCTGTAATCAGGCCCAAATACTGCAATTTCATTGGTTTAGAGGAGTGCGATTTGAGCATTAATTATATATCCTTCTGTAATCAGGCCCAAATACTGCAATTTCATTGGTTTAGAGGAGTGCGATTTGAGCATTAATCGCACCTCTTGCTAGCTGTAATCGCACACCTGCTTCAGCCAATGGAAATCAAGCTAGCTATCAAAATTGTCCAATCACAGTTCAGCACCTAGGATTTTGCGGGATTTTTCAAAAAATTAAAAAATGGAGGATTTTAAATATTAAAATATAGAATTTAAATTTGTATTTTTTTGTATACATTTTGAAAACAGTGTCGTGTCCCCAACAAATTAAAAACAAAGTATTATCCAGATTGGCACCCGGGTATTTCTTAAATATTTTAGTCAGTAAAGTAGCAACACTCGGTGAAATACAGTAAAGCTTAAACTGCATGAGTGTGTTTATAAATACATGCGTATAAACACACTATAAAGTAAAGACAAACAGCACTAAATTACTCACATTTTTGGTTCTTGTCATTCTTTATCAATAACTCCCGGTTTTACCTCACATATAATTGTATGAACTCCTCATAAATTCACTTTATTATTAAAAAAACTCCTCGACGAGTCTCCGTATATTAAAAGAAATGGCCACCTGACATTTGCATTTTTTGCGAGCCATGTTGAGAGGCCTAGGTCTAGAACCCAAAAGTTGGGCTACTATGAAGTATTTGCTGTCGAAAACAAAGAAGACGAGGACATGACCTGATTACAGAAGGATATATAATTAATGGGTAATAGAACGAATTGAATCGTGCTATTAATGCCAAATCATACTCGTGATTAACAAATCAACCTCCCGCTTCGCGGTCGGTCGATTTTGTAATCACTCATATGATTTTGGCATTAATAGCACTCCTCATCGTTCGATTATCCTCATTAATCGCACCTCTTGCTAGCTGTAATCGCACACCTGCTTCAGCCAATGGAAATCAAGCTAGCTATCAAAATTGTCCAATCACAGTTCAGCACCTAAGCTGTAGGATTTTCTGGGATTTTTCAAAAAATTAAAAAATGGAGGATTTTAAATATTAAAATATAGAATTTAAATTTGTATTTTTTTGTATACGTTTTGAAAACAGTGTCGTGTCCCCAACAAATTAAAAACAAAGTATTATCCAGATTGGCACCCGGGTATTTCTTAAATATTTTAGTCAGTAAAGTAGCAACACTCGGTGAAATACAGTAAAGCTTAAACTGCATGAGTGTGTTTATAAATACATGCGTATAAACACACTATAACGTAAAGACAAACAGCACTAAATTACTCACATTTTTGGTTCTTGTCATTCTTTATCAATAACTCCCGGTTTTACCTCACATATAATTGTATGAACTCCTCATAAATTCACTTTATTATTAAAAAAACTCCTCGCCGAGTCTCCGTATATTAAAAGAAATGGCCGCCTGACATTTGCATTTTTTGCGAGCCATGTTGAGAGGCCTAGGTCTAAAACCCAAAAGTTGGGCTACTATGAAGTATTTGCTATCGAAAACAAAGAAGACGAGGACATGACCCACGGGCTTCAGGAAAGGCTCAGTATGGCTCGAGTGAAAAGTTGTTTCAGCATACGATTATAAACAAAAAATTGTGTATTTGCCTTACCTTAATGTTCAATTAACTTTCTTATGTATGATACAAAGTCTAAGGTATCTTGAAATACGTTACAATCGCTTCGCAGTCTTCCTATATTCACTGATATCCTTCGATTTGAACGGCCATGTTTACTAGGCCCAATCCTTCAAACTGTCACGCGGCTTACAAGTGCTCGAAACCCAAAAAACAAGAGGGTAGGATCAAAGTGGGTGTGGTACTCTTCTAAACCAATCAGCTATTTGGATTGCATACCATGTGATCTGTTTGAATCGTCAAGAGCGGGATGAACGTTCTGACGTCAGAGTAACGGCTTGTTTTAAAAATTAACAGGGACACGTTTGTGCCATATATGGAAGTTGGGGACACGTTCGGTGCCATATATGGTAATGTCCTTTCATCTCGCTCTTGACGATGAAAAAATCCAAAGATCCTACCCTCTTGTTTTTTGTTTCGTTCCCCGCAGGAACGAAACTGTTACTGTATTAGCTTTCCATTGACATCACAAAAGAAACTGTCATCACAGATGAAAATCGTCCAATCGTAGTGCAGTGTTGTTGACATAACTGTGATCTTATCCAATGAAATCAAAATTCCGCATAAAAAATTTTGTTGGAGGCGTGGTTAAACGCCAAAACGAAGTGAAAATATTGCTGATCTACAGTAATTTGAAGACGTAAACAATCCCCTGCGAAGCGAATCATCAATCTTGTGCTGCAGAAAGTAGGAACTTTCCCCTCGTTGAACTCGAGAATGCATTCGTTATGTATGGCAACTGCGGGTTCCAAAAGGTCAGTCGCACTGTTTCACGCGTGTCTAATAATTTTAAAATATAGCTATTTTATGAACAATGTCAATAGTTTGAGGCTAGAAGTTCGTTATCATTCATTTGTGGCCAATCTAAATGGATTATTCTGATTCGAGAATTAAACTATGACCTATGACGACGAAAATGATGATAGTCCGTTATTGACCTAATTTATATTGATCCTTTTGGCCTTGGAAATTTATGGATTTGCTATTGGCGATTATTCAATAAATACCGCGGTGTCATAAATAAATCAGCTGCATCGAAATTTAAATGCGACGTGCTAGCGTCTCGCAATTTTCCAGAGAAAGCAATTATTTTGGTAAAATTTTATTTTCCTCCTACAGACGGTCAGAAGAGTATTGCTACTGAATAGAAGATTTACGTTGCCAAAATAATTGCGTTCTCACGAAAATCGCGAGACCGCTAGCACGTCACATTTAAATTCAGTCGAATTTATGCGACTGCGAATAACCTGAAATAATCAATAGAGCCTGCCCTCTGGACTGCGGAGGAGAGAGTAATCCGTCATGATCAGACGGTACAACGTCTGAAATGTGTGTTCGTTTTATTAGACGAAGCTTAAATTATTTTTTTGTAGTTTTATTATAATCTTCTTGCTTCAGCATATTTCTAGTTTGTCTGTATGCAAAACAAAAATCGTCTAAATTAAATTTGTCGTATGAAACGCAGGCGCGTAGTAAAAATTGTCACGCCAGTCTACATGGGGGAAATAATTAGTTGAGCTAAAATTCGTCATTGCTGTTGAAACAGACCCTCATAAACGACTGACCGGAACGAAACAGCTATTTCTTTTAAGAAATAGTTTCTTGTTGTTTCAAGAACACTCGTGAGCCGCGTGACAGTTTGAAGGATTGGGCCTAGTAAACATGGCCGTTCAAATCGAAGGATGTCAGTGGATAGGAAGACTGCGAAGCGATTGTAACGTATTTCAAGATACCTTAGACTTTGTATCATACATAAGAAAGCTAATTGAACATTAAGGTAAGACAAATACACAATTTTTTGTTTATAATCGTATGCTGAAACAACTTTTCACTCGAGCCATACTGAGCCTTTCCTAAAGCCCGTGCATGACCTGATTACAGAAGGATATATAATTAACGGGTAATAGAACGAATTGAGTCGTGCTATTAATGCCAAATCATACTCGTGATTAACAAATCAACCTCCCGCTTCGCGGTCGGTCGATTTTGTAATCACTCATATGATTTTGGCATTAATAGCACTCCTCGTCTTTCTATTACCCTCATTAATTGCACTCTCCGGAGTGCAAATTAATGTTACCATGGTAACAGTGGTAAAAGATAAAATTCAAAATGGCGGCGTATTTTCAAATTGAACGATTTTGACTTTTCCAACAACTTGTGGAACACTTTCAACTGAAAATTTCATGTAAATATTTGAAGATCAATACAGGTAACATCTGCTCACAATAAGTGAAACTGTTTGTTGTCCAGTTGTAACGAAACAAGATGTTTTCAAACGCGCGAATTACTACGAAGCGTACCACAAGGATTGACACTTCAGGTAATTGTAAATTGGTTTTGAAGTTTGTGATTACAGTACTTATAGTTAGTTGCCAGAAAGAAAAATTAATTCACTGCTTTGAATAACTTCTTAAGATTGTCTGTGGTTGTATGGCCAATAAACATTCAAATTAAGACAAATTTTTTTGACTGTAATTAAGATAGGTATCGTAATTTTGTCATGCATATAATAAACAAGTAATCGTATGATTTTGCTCATGCAATTAATGATTTTACACTACTCGTGATATTTGAAAATTGAGCTAAATTGCACTTGCCTACGGCTCGTGCAATTTTGGACCAATTTTCAAATATCACTCGTAGTGTAAAATCATTAATTGCACTCGCTATCATATGATTACCTATACTTATCACAAAGTCCAATTTCAGCTGTGAATTCCAGTCTGGAGTACAAGGAACTATTTCACGATAATGTTAACGAGCAAAATCGATATTTGACAGGTAATTATGTACTTAAAGTGCCTATGACATGAAAAAATGGTATACGATTTTTTTGTATTAAGTGAAAGATATACCTGTGAAAGGTAATCTCACGAAACTTGGCATCATTTTGTCGCATATTTTTCGAACTACGACTCTTCGAAGTTCACCTGAAACGACTCGAAGAGTGCGAAATTCCATCGCGCGGTCAGACCGGCTTATGACGTAGGCGTGTGGACACATCTCAAGTTGACTAAACAAAATAACAGGTATTACTAGAAGTTACTACCGCAAGTGGAGTGCTGCCTCGAAAGGGGCAAAAACCTTTAGCCTACTCCACAGGCAAATATCTGCAGTCTGTGACCAATGTGACACCCCTCTTGCCCACTCCACCCAAGATTACCCACACCACCCAAGATTGCTCACACCACTCAAGACTGCCCCCTCCACCCAAGATTACCCACACCAACCAAGATTGCCCACTCCACCCAAGATTTCCCACTCCATCTGAGATTGCCCACTCCACCCGAGATTGACCACTCCACACAAAATTACCTACTCCACCCAAGATTGCCCACTCCACCCAAGATTACCCACTCCACCCAAGATTGCCCATTCCACTCGAGATTGCCCACTCCGTCCAATTTTTTTTCACCTCTTCACCATAAGAGTCCACAGAGTTGCCTGCGAAGAAGACTGGGAAGTCCAAAAATGTAATTATATTAATTACAATAGCCAGAGTATTAACACATCTCTTCTATATTTTTTAATTATAAGATTGAAAACAACAAGGGTTTTGACAGGATAATAACACCTCTTGCTCTGATGCTGTGGCAAAATTGTCAATGCAATTCCAAGTGCTTAATATGTTTTGACAAATCTAGAGCTTTAATAAAATTATACAGCAATGTACCATTGAGCCCATCAGATTATTTTGCAGAATTTGTACAAGTAAAAATACACACACGCAGATATATTATAGTAGCGTCTGATCAGAATGCTGATCAGTGCAAACACAATCAACCCACACCAATATTGGCAATATACACCTAAAAATAAAAGAAAACAACCGTGAAATCTCCTACCAAGAAACACAGTTGTCAGTTGTAGCCGTGGTTATAGCCTGCGAGCAGGCTCTCAACGCGGCGCTGTGAAATGAGAGCCTGCAACAATCCTAGGGGTAAATCGATAACGCCCACTTAATTAATATGCAAATGTCGCGAATCAAACCAATCACATTCTTCCGGAAGTCTGTGTAAAATCCCTCATTCAAAGCACAATCCGAAGATGTAAATTTCACACTATCAACTACACTCGTTACTGGAAACTCAAAATCTGTTTATAAGAAAGCCAGAAGCAATGTAACGCATCTAACGATTATCGGGTATGTAGTTAGGAGTTCAAAATATTCAACTTTAGACTAAAAACATGTAGCGAAACAGTTTAGCGATGCATGCTATAAACGTCTCAGTTTGAATCAAATTGAATGTACTTTAAAGATTGGGTCATGACAACCTCAGATCTTAGCTTTATAAGTTTGCTATCTCTAATTTGTGGAAGACGAACATAACTTTGATTTTGTACAGAAACATTGACAAATCGTTATTCGAGATCAGGTGTTTGTGATTCACTGAACGGCATTCACTGATCCAGGTGATGGCGACAGAATATCGTCAAGATAGCGCTTCTCGTGTAAATGTGCAAGTTGCAAGAGGTCAAAACGAAGACTTTCACGAACTGCTGTATACGAACGAACATGAAATGAGTTACGCTCCTTCGTAGCTAGGGAAGGTGCGAAAACCTAACTTAAATGAACATATAGACACTTTCAGACGCTTTCAAAGATAGTCGACATATAGAACCAGGTGCGTATCATTATAGTCTAGTTCAGAAATTCAAGTGTTTTCATCAAATTTAGCAAGACTTTCCTTCAGGCTGTTGAGTTAAAAAACTGGTCATTCTGAACTGAATAACTGGTGGCCTCGAGCCACTCGGCTTCGATAATGTAAATAATACTAGACACACTGGCGCACAAATTGGATAATATATCAATTATAAAGTTCCAGACAATAGCAGACATTTATTAATGGCAGAAAGAAACCTCGTTTGAAAAAGAGCTTACCTCATTCAGCAATAATCTTTATTACACGAATTAAGTGAATGTGTAATCTCCTCTTATTAATATGTTTTGACGTTTTGAACGGCACATTATTATTGAGTCAAGGCGACACACGGGGCTCGATTTGTGATGAAAGTGATGACACTTGCTTCTGTATTATAAAGCCAGACACTGACAGACAGAGAGATTCACGGAGTGTCAACTCGGATCTACTTTGCTATTTCTTTTCTTTTGTTCCACAGCGATGTGTTTTAAAAATATTAAGAGCTACGGCGTCTTTAATAGCCGTCTTGTTGAAATATGTCTCACTCCATGCATTGTTGAAGTCCGTAAACAATAACTTTAAAAATAATTTATTCTGCATTAATTTTGTTCGACCAATAGAAACTCGCGGTCGCTTTATTCGCCCAATAGAAATACGCGGCCTCTGACGGCCGCGAGTGACGAAAAAACATCATGCTTTGTTGCAGGCCCACATTGCACAGCAACAGGAGGGCCTGCCCGCAGGCTACCGTGGTTATAGAAACTGTTATCTTTCCTCGACAAGATAAAATCTCCTCACTAAAATTGTATAAGATCCTAAGACAACAAGTGTGTTCATTTGTAGCCAAGAACAAGTGTGATTCAGTTCAGAAAATCCATCGCCGTCGTGTTGACTGTTGACCAACTTCAAACCATGCTTCGAACGTCAAACGTTACATGCAATTTCAACAAACCAATCCTTCTGGCGTATATGATGTAAGTTGTAAGAAACTTCCCAGCCTCGGTCCCAGGCTCTTCAGTAATAAAAGGCGAACATAGCGCTCAAGCGCGCGGGGGTGCTGGAAAACTTCCTACGTCACAAAACGTCATAAAATGCTCAACAAATAAATAAATAAATAAATAAACTCTCAAAATCTCGATTCCGTTGACTATACATAACTCGGCAAAGAGGTCTGGACACGAGACACAGGCAACCCATGTCAAGATTAGTGAGCTGCCTCGCTACGCTCGGCAGCAATTAGCCGTTTTTGAGCAAATTGGGATGGCTATGATTCTGAATAAAACAACTTTATTTTAGCGTTATAGTGAAATTCTATATTACCGATGTGTTGATGACCTCTGAATATTCATTTTCCCATTGAATCGCGAGTATAAACACTCCTAGTAAGAGTGAAGTTAGGTCAAGCAAAAACGTTTTGTTTAGTTTTTGATCAGCGTTCGAATAAACGTCGTCGCCGTAAAAATGTTGAAGTGATCGCAGCAACGTCGTGAACAGAACCATTATAGAGGGTAGAATGTTGGTCTAAGAATTACGTGTTTTGCGTGCAATCTTTGTGCAATTTTATCGTCGGTCTGATCATGGGATTTGCTAAAAGTTTATAGTATGTTATACTATATTACTATAACAATGATATCAGTTTAGCAGTCATGTTACAGAGAACTGGTTTTCACTATAAATAAGATGTCTTTAGTAATGTTAATGTTGGTCTTGAATGTATACACTATTTACTGTACAGTTGTCCGCATTCGATCCATGCATATATGTTCAACTTAATCCCTAGCGCGAATTTCTTTACATATTATCAGTAATATTAAGTATTTGGTTAACAAGGGTCTGGCAGGCGAATGCATGACCAACACAGTTTTGTCGCCTGCGCTAATTATGTCGTGATTGAACAAACCAGCTGAAATTGCATGAGTCGCTGAAATGTGGGATATATAAACAGTAACTCAGAGCAAATTAGTCATAATAATAGGACCAAGAACCAGAGCGGAAATATTGTAACGCTAGACGACTCGAAATATAAATGTCGTAACTGATCGAAGTTTCGTATATCACAACAATCAGGTGGAATAGTATATTTTAGGGAACGGTCAATAAAATATATAAGATTATGTTTCGCCGCTATGATTATGGACTATGCCCCAAACCCAGCCTTCGAAAGGACGATATTGTGGTATGGATCAGCCGAAAAATGATTCGCATGCACCAGAGCAATCACATGCACCAGAGCAATTTTGGACAGGTTTCACTGAGAAAACGAGAGCAGAAGAACGGAAAGGAAATTATGTATGATGTACAAAAATCATTTGCCTAGGCATCGTCCCGACTTTGGACTCACGTCACATCTTTGCTTGCGCATTTTAAAGACTTTGTGTTATCCGCAGTGCTATTTGCTTTATAATATTACGGGAATCTAGCTAAGACCCAACGTAATTTATCTGGACCCAGAAGCGATACACTATTGTATTGGAGTATTTCGGCAGTCGGCACACATGTGAATACTGGCTTGAGATGTGTGAATATATTGTATATTATATATAATAGAAACATAGGATAGAAAATATTGTTGCTTTAGTTCTATTCGTTTTGTTAGTACTCGGCAATATTCAGAATAATTTACTATTAACTGTAACACTGAATGTAACATCATCGACGAACCTCATCGACGATCGCCTCTCGACTGCATCATGATCTGATGGTTCATGATTATCAGCATCAACCAAAAACTGCTGCTTAATCATATCATTTGATTCTTCGTCTTCTATAGTAGCTGGTGAAACAAAATATTCGTTTTCTGACTCGTTTTCCAAAGCCCTATCTTGCTGTATTTACTGTATCACCACAGTGACATTTACGATGAGTCCACACGCCTACGTCATCGCGGCCTAAACTCGGTGAGGGCTATTTCAGATCCAGTAGAGCACCTAGTCACCAGGACTTCTTTGATTTGACACGGCCATGATGGAAGTGTCCGAGTCAGTTTATTTACATCTTATTAGATGTTTTGGTGTGTAGTATCGCTGTATATTTTTACAAGTTGTGCCGTATTTTGACGAGCCCGCAGGGCGAGTCAAAATGCAAACAACGAGTAAAAATATACAGCGATACTACACACCAAAACATCTTATAAGAGATTTATTATACAACTGCTCTGATCAACAAATTTTTATGGAAAAAGAAAACTCTAAAAAGGCCAGAGAAGTAGCGTGACTTGCACCAGGACAAAATAATAAGCATACGTGAAGTAGTCTCCCGTGTGTAAATTTGATTGGCTAACAAAATCTGTCAAACCGGTTTTCTACTATCCAAATAACTAACTATCCAAATATCGCTGTATATTTGTACTCATTTTTAGCGTTATTTGGACAGTTTTTAATGCAATTGTATAATAAAGACCGAATATCGACCACGTTATTGATGAAAATAATCCGTTTTTCGGTTATGTGAGCACGTTGGAGAGAGCATTGGAAGTTGTGAAAGATTACGAACTAAAAACGACGACGAAATTTACCATATACAAAAAGACAAAGGACTTTGGAACTGCTGGTACGTTTACGCGCGCAAAATATGCAAATTTTAAATTCTCCCGCGAATTATATTAATACTTGAATTTTTAAACCTTTGCATCGGATTGTTATCATTCCTTTTATCGTTATTATTTTACTGACTAAAACTCCAGGAGACTCTTAAAGTGCACCTAACCCCAAATATTTTTTTTCTAAAATCAAATTACTGTGGTTTGTTGAGTACCTCAGTCCAAAATTTTTTTGATTTGGATGAATTCTCGAGTTTCTATGCCCTGTTGAAATGTCGAAAATCACCGACATTTTCGTTCACGGCCGAGTTGCAAGCAAAGTTTCAAAAGGCATGGAACTAGCACATTTGTGACGTAGATTCCGGAACGCCCGCAGTGTTGCCAACCTTGGGATTTTATCCCAAGATCTTGGGATTTTTTGAAGGAGTTGGGATTTTTTTGGGATTTTTTTCTCAGGGATTCAACCTTGGGATTTTTCTTGGGATTTTTCCAGAGCAAACAGTTTCGGTTTTAAAAAGCTGATTTCAATGTTAATCGTATTTTTTTAAAATTTACTTGATCATTAGATCATACTCAGTGATCATACTCCACTAGCCTTAGCCAGCCCCTGCGTTCTTTATGTATTCGTTTGATTTAGACAAGATGAAGTACTCTATTCAAATGAAGTATCACTGACACAGTGGGCTCAGATTGCTATATGTGTGAAACACATGTGAAACATGATGTCGATGCCAACGAAAAAAATTTGGAACATGCATATCAAACGGCGATAGAGACCTGGGAAATAGTCAGTAAATGAAACTGCATTCTCGTACCCAGACCCTCGCGCTCCCCACTTCACGCATCAGCGCGTGGGTCTGGGTACGAGAATGATGAAACTGTTGAACCTTGGGATTTTTTGGTAAAAAATAGGGAATCTTGGGATATTTGCAGACCTTTACTGGGATTTTTACGAAACTTGACTTGGCAACACTGAACGCCCGATTATTAGTGCTTGATACCATCACTTGATATTCTTATTTCAATTCGCACAGTTAGATGTTAAAAATATGCTTCTGAGTTCTGTCTTCTGGCAATTTTGTGAAAAGCTTAAGACAGTGAGATGTCCAAAAGAATATTGGAAGCACGGAGACCAATATAATTATTTTATTCAAAGAACGTTCGCTTTCAGCTTTGAAGTATGAAATCACTTCGTATATATTTTTCACCGAACGTTTCTCAGCTGACTTGGCTGCCTTGACTGTCTTTGGACTGCTTGCAAGAGTTTATAGACATATACTATACATCGGATACTATTCTTGTAGCAATAGTTACGATATCAACAAAGTAACAAATCCAACAAACGGAGAAACCGCCGAAATATAATAAATAGTAATGTATAAAGAATAATTCACGCAAATGAAAACAAACAAATATCCAATTTCATCATATTTTTATTAAACATTATTAAAGAACGTTGTTGACATATACATAAAAGTTTAGAGGCATAAACTGGTGTAAAATCAGATTTAATGAAAGATATTAGAATAATAAATAAACAAGAGAAGACAAACCATAACAATAGACGAACGTTCTCGGCGCTCTCGCACGGCTTTGATATCCGCAGAATCGCAGCTTGATATTCACTTCGCACGGCTTTCCCTTCAGGGGTACACGCACAGCTTTCCAGATAGTAAACCACGGCTGACTTGAAGGAACATCTTATGTTTTTGGCTCATCCTAGTTCTAGAGAAAGAGTCCGTAGATATAGAAGCTATAGAGCGGTATAGTATTTATACCTGACAATGTGTACAAAATACAATAGTATTAAGATCAGAAATTTGTCATTCGCGACGTATAACCGCCTGAAGGGTATAGCTTTAGTTTATATGATCAGAAAAATTAAAAATCAAACGCGCGTACCTGTTCTCATGATAGAGAAAAGTAGACATCCCACAAAATACTAGTCAGTATTAAAGTGAACGAGCAATCTAGGCGTTCCGGAATCTACGACATAAATGTGCTGGTTCCCATGCCTTTTGAAAACTCGGCCGTGAACCAAAATGTCGGCGATTTTCGACATTTCAACAGGGCATAGAAACTCGAGAATTCACCCAAATCAAAAAAATTTTGGACCGAGGTACTCAACAAACCACAGTAATTTGATTTTAGAAAAAAAAATATTTGGGGTTAGGTGCACTCTCCTCCGCAGAGGCTTTTTTTTAATATTCCGTAATGTCCGTAACGAGAGTTCTTGAGAGTTATTTTGATTAATAATATGAGCATTTTCACTCATTCTTATTTAATATTTCGTAATGTCCGTAACGAGAGTTCTTGAGAGTTATTTTGATTAGTAATATGAGCATTTTCTCTCATTCTTATTTAATATTAGTAATATGAACATTTTCACTCATTCTTACATGAAGTTTGCATTTTATCCCTTAGTGTCCCCATGTGTACAACATGCTCCCTAACCCCTAACCTAAAACTTCATGTAAGAATGAGTGAAAATGTTCATATTACTAATATTAAATAAGAATGAGAGAAAATGCTCATATTACTAATCAAAATAACTCTCAAGAACTCTCGTTACGGACATTACGAAATATTAAATAAGAATGAGTGAAAATGCTCATATTACTAATCAAAATAACTCTCAAGAACTCTCGTTACGGACATTACGGAATATTAAAAAAAAGCCTCTGCGGAGGAGAGTAGGTTAGGTGCACTTTAATACTTTCCCCAAAAAGCTGCTAAGCCAAGTAGCCACTATAAACTATTTAAACTTGTTTATGTTTATATTAATAAATATGTCTCGTTGTCGTCGGCGTCACGGCGTGGACAACTTTTTTTTATCTAGACTCTGCCTATCGCTAGACAATTTTACTGTCAAGTAGATATTTATTAACATTGAATCAAACCCATCTTGTTTGTGTAAATATAACCGTACAACAAATCTTGTTATTTCATCACAAGCGACGAATTTAATTACTGACCAACAAGCTAGTGAGAACTTTTGACAGGACCTTATACTTTAAACGTGCATCTTTTTATGTAGTATTCAGTCCGGTTATACTAATTTTTTTCACTTAAAAATTAAGTTTGTCAGGTCTTTGTCATTTAGCTAGAATGAAAATACATGCAAGGGTTTTCCACTTAGCCACTTGGGCAGCCGCAGGGGTTCTCCCTGCGTTTAAAAAATCTTTTAAAAACTTAGCGCATTTACATACTACCTGTTTTAAAGTAGCCTGGATAATTCGCATAATGCTCTTATACAGCAAACATATCTGTACTGTACCTGTATCATATTCTTCACAGACCACCAGAAGGCTTCACATCGTATAGCTTGGGGATCTAAGGCGGGGACAGAGAAAGCTATACCGTCTGATGGTGTTCCATTCTATTTGCTTGGCACACAAGTTTTGGAATGTCAGCATGGCAAGGACAGAAATTCGTACCAAAAGAAGAAACATGCATCAAAGTTTGAGGTAAAGCTAAGCTACCTAAAAAACCTATCTGAATTTTCTAAACAAGCTTTATAAACATACGCCAGATTTTCAATCTCAAGGTGGTGTCTGTGCATGTACAGGCTAGTCCAGTCATTGATCACATAGTAATACAGTTATATATCGATATCATGAGGTACTATAGACACCACATGCATGTATTTATACATCTACTGTGTATGGATATACTGTACACTGCACACCACCCCAATTGAATTTATAGCCATTTACTTTAATAAGTTACTGAATATAGTAAATATAAATTTATAATTTTTTATAGGATGGAGATTTTATGATGAAAAAGAGGCGTTTCTGGAAACACGATAGTAAGAAACTTGACTGCTCTGCTGCTATATATATGAAGGAAGTGATAAAATTCACAGATTATCAGGTACACTACTCAGATATGTCAGTGTGGGGATTATTTTTTATTATTATTATTATTATTAGCCTACTTATTATTAGCCTACTTTTTTTCCTATTACTCAGGACAAGCTGAATGAATGAACAAATAACTTTGTTATATAAAATAAAGTGTTTTATTGATTATCACTGAATCAGCATTATAGTTTAATGCAATTTTCGCAAGGCAATAGGACAATTTTTTTATATAATAAACAGAACAATACATGGATGTGTGGAAATATGAAATTTATTTCTCGTGTTGACCAAGATATCTTACTTGTTCGCTTCGCTCACTCGTGAGATATCCTGGTCAACACTCGAAATAAATTTCATATTTTTGCAATCCATGCATTATTCTCTATTAATTGACCACTCTCCAAAAGGGGACAATTACAAAATTACAGTATTAAATTACTGTACATGTAAAATAATTTAGGTATTATAACTTACAATATCATTCTAATGAGAAAAAAATTACAAGAATTGCAAACTAGTGTTAAAAACAAAAAACAAAAATAAATAAATAAATAATTTTTAGCTTCTGCTTTAAGGTGGCTCCATACAGTTTCTCGAAAAATGGAAAATACAAGTTTGAGAGCTCCAAAACACGTGATTAAACAATTCGGAAAAAGAATAAAACTAAATGTTATGCATAGTTAAAGAGTCTGACAATCAAAAACTGTTACCAATAAATAGCAACAGTTGTTGTTATGGCAACAATGACGTTTCAAAATGACTGCTGATTACCCTTCAAACTAATTTAATTCGAAAAAATCTTTGGTGACCCCCCATTTTTTTTTCATTAAAACTTTTCTTGAAGTATGAGTAATCAATAGGCCGATTTTAAAAGAATTCTGTAGAACTAATTTTTTTAAAAATTAACAAACATGATTTTGGCGGGAAAAAAGTTATTCGTTCTACAGAATATTCTTAAAATCGGCCTAATGATTACTCATACTTCTAAAAAACTTTTAATAAAAAAAAATTAGGGATCACCAAAGTTTTTTTTAGAATTAAATTAGTTTGAAGGGTAATTAGCAGCCATTTTGAAACGTCATTGTTGCCATAGCTACAACTGTTGCTATTTATTTGGTAACAGTTTTTGATTGTCAGACTGTTTAACTATGCATAACATTTAGTTTTATTCTTTTTCCGAATTATTTATGCACGTGTTTTGGATTCTCAAACTTGTATTTTCCATTTTTCAAGAAACTGTGTGGAGCCACCTTAAGTAGCCTACTATCGACTTGCATAATTTAACAATAGTTCAATGTGAATTGATTTGCATTTTAAAACATTAAAAATTTTACAGAAAATACACATTGTGTCAATCTCATTAACATATTTGTAAACCATGGGGACAAATGTCAGTTTTAATTTTAATCTTAAATTTTAATAACATAACCAATAAAATTATTATAGTTACTGTATAAAATACTTCAGTCTCGAGATGCAATTTTAATTCATTAACCCTAGGTTCCTCTTGATGCCAAAAAGAAAAAGAGAGACTTGACCTCAGCTGCAATAAGAGCAGAACTACTACAGCAAGGAAATGTAAACATGGAGCATAGGATCTACATCTCCCTTCCTTATCCAGATGAACATAATACACACAAGCTTGGCCTGGTAGGGATCAAACTTATACAGTAGTGTACACTACTGCTTATTATTATTAGCACAAATTTAATGTTACGGTACAATCAAATTCTGTCTATAGTAAATACATGTACATGTAGTGTAAGTGTTTCATCTTTTACAGGGTTTGTAGTAATTTCTTGTCTCAAAACCTATCTTATCCTACTCACTCACTCACCCAATACAGACTATGCTTTTTTGTTTTTTACTGGATTTATCAATAAATTAAAACTGCATATCTAAAAAAAAAGGAACATATGGAACAATAAAGAAATGTGGTAATTAAGCAGACACAACAGCAATATTATATGCCAATTACTGTGGGCCCATGCAGTTGTTTGAGAGGGGTCATGGTCCCCTGCTCAATACAGCATGTCCAAAACTCTTGGCTATACAGAATTGCTTTAAAATTTTTACAAGTTCATTGCATGCTAAATGCTAATACATGTACTTATATTTTGTTGTCATGGTAACAAATTTACATTACAGCATGGCATCGTTGGTACTGTAGTAAGAACTTCAGATTCTACTAAGTTGTTCTGTTTATTGTATCAGTAAACTGGTTTCTCTTCATCGAGACATTGCTTGTTTATTTCATTTCAAGACATGCTTACAGTGCTGTACTGCAGTTAAAATTCATTAAAAAATGCTTGGAAACATTCTATAACTTTTTTGTTATTGAATGTTGCTTAATAAAAAAAAAATTCTTACCCATAAAAGCAAACTGTTGATTTTTTTAGGGAAAAACCTAAACAGTACATGTATTTCAGACCCAAACTGTAACATATAAACATTTAAAGTCAGCGTTGCTCCCCCCCCCCCCCTCCCCCCCAATCTACAGACTGTACATGTACAGTTGACAGTTCTGCAAATTTGAACTAATACTTTAACCACAGTACCAGGCAGGACTGTTTTGACACTTCCTTAATGGCAGTTTTCTGCATTTTCATTTTAGCATGGAGGCATGATGCAAAGGTTGGATGAAAAGATAATTAAGAAAATTGATGAACTTGTTGGTGAAGGGGTGAGAAATGTTGGGGAGATGAGACGGCACTTAAAAATCTATGTCAAGGATGAACTGTTTCGTGGGAAGCACCAGCCAGCACGAAATAACCGGAGATATTTTCCAAGAAACAAAACAATAAAAAACCACATGTATAATGCCACAATGAGATCCAGGCTTTCTGTCATGGACCAAGATAACATACAACAGCTTATCAACACTTGGAAAAATGAGAAATCTTCTGCAAATGATAATTTTTTTTTCCGCCAATACAAAGAAGGTAGTGGTGAGGATCCAGAGAATGCACAATTCGATAATGACAGTGATGATGACAATGAGGACTGTGCAGGTGAAGAGGTTATCACAAAAGCCAAAAAGCAAGAAGGGCGACTTCTTTTTGTGCACCAAACAGCTTGGCAATCAAGGTTGCTCTCTCGTTATGGACAGGATCTTGCTTTCTTAGATGCAACATATAAAACAACCAAGTACTCATTACCTCTATTTTTTGTTGCTGTCAAGACAAACGTTGACTATATCATTGTGGCCTCATTTATTGTCCAAGATGAGACAACAGAGAGTATCACTGAAGCTCTTTCCATTATAAAGCAATGGAATCCTCAGTGGAAACCACGTCACTTTATGACTGATCTTTGTGAAGAAGAAATAAATTCCATAGAATCCGTTTTTCCAGGTAAATCAGTTTCCTAAAAAATAAAAAGTACTGTATTTAGCAAAGATGTTTGAAGTTTTAGACGTGTACCTTTCCTACAGTACATACAAACTAGTTATAATGTATTATAATAATTTATAAACTATTAATATAGACTTTACTCTCTGATCTCAAATTCATATCAATTATAAATACATGTATTCATAATTTTAATATTTTATCATATTATTCATTGATTCTTACATCCTATAGCTTGTCAAGTACTTCTATGTGATTTTCATCGTGAGCAAGCCTGGGAGAGATGGACATCAAAAAAAGACAATGGGGTTACTGGCACTCGGGAGAGTCTACTGGTTATGATGAGACAGATAGCTCGGTCAAGGACAGAAGAGACTTTCAACAAAGCCCTTAAGATTTTACAGGAAACCAATACGTGGAAGAGCAACCCAAAGCTTAAAAAATGGTTTCAGAATACCTGGCTAAAGCATAAGAAGGCAAGTACTAGTGGTACTACTGCTATAATATACATTGAACTTTATATACACTTTATACTGTACTTAGTAACTCACTGCTATCTGCCCCAGTATACAAATGAAAAATACATGTACAGTACTGTCAGTAACAAATGCAGGATCCAAATAGCCATCAGCAATAGCTGAAACTTTATTTAACTCATTCTTGTCTGGCTCGAAAACCACTCACAGCAGGTGGTCTCAGCAAATTTGTGAATTAGCATGGCATAATAACACAAAAATAATACCACAATATATCATTTGAATCGTTTTTACCTCTACTATTCAAATTTTGGGTTTTCGGGTCTTGTTAGACAACCCATTTTGCAAATTATGCTAATTTATGCTAATTATTATTAAAAATATTATTATAATCTATAACAAAATGTTAAATATTTAAACAATAAATTACTTTAGCACTAAACTTTGGGGAAGTAAAATGAAAAGCACCATTTCACAAATTCAAATTGAAAAAATTAAAGCATTATAATAAAACGCGAATATTATATTGATTTTTTTATTTTTTTAGTATTTTCCATTGGGCGACTCCCCATGGTGCGCCCGCGCGGGATCATCACTTATTTTGGAAATTTACAAATTAAAACAGAATTATACAAGAACGTACGACCATAATACATCATTAAGATCGTTTTTAAGTCAGCTATTCAGATTTGTTATTTTGCATGATATTTACTCCTGTTTGCCATTACAACGCCGACAAGTCTAGGAAAATTTTGTTCGAAAAATGGCCGATCGGCAGAGTTTGTTTCTGTCAAATTTTACCAAATTATTGCTAATCTACGAAATAATTACATCAAACAAATGCTTGTACTTACTTTAGGAGTTGTTACAGCAAAAAATTTGGTTGGTTTCGCTTATATATTGACCAAAAAAGCCATTTTCTTCTTGTTGTTTCACCACACTGCGACCAGATTTCCTGTGTTGTATTTCCTCGCTCAGAGACATTTAGTACTTCATGGCATATCATTATAAAGGTCTCATTTTAAAAAGGGATCTTTCAGGATCATTTTAAGCCCAAGGGGGGTAATTTTGGTCAAACCCCTCAGGTTCACAACGAATCGAAGTGATCCGTCACCAGTGACGGATGACAATAGGGCCGGAAGAGAATGAGAGTGCAGTTTTCACCATATTGTTTTTTTGCCACTGCAAAAATAAATTTTAATCATATTATACAGTGTATACCGTAATACTAATATTGATAATAATAATAATAATAATAATTATAATAATAATTTATAATAATAGTTAAAACAATGCACTTTTACTAAAATAAACTACTGTAACAGTACAGTATATGCAAACTAAACTAAACTAAACTAAACTAACTAACTTAAACTCAACTAGATTTGGATCAGATAGCTTTTGGGGTCTTCAAGTCTAACTGGCATTGCCATACAGTTCTGGTCATTTCTGAGTACCCAAATAAATATTTTTCTTTATGGACCTCAAAACCAGGTAACAACATAATTTTATGTAGTTTGTCTTGTAGAGGTGGGTGTGGGCATTCCGAAAGGAGGGTATCCTGGTCTATGTTGGCACAAACAATGGGCTGGAAAGGCAAAATGGTGCATTCAAACACCAGTACATGTACCTTCAAACACTGCGAAAACATTCACTTAGTGCCATGATCAAGATCCTGATCAATGAATTTCTTCCAGATAAATATGAGGGGTAAGTACTGTATAATTACATACAGTACATGTACATATATGTTTAGTACTCTGGCAAGACTGTGTATAATGTACAGTACAGTACACAGTACAGTACAGTTCAGTTCAAAACAATCCAAATAATTATATGCACAGACTCAAAACAATACAAATATATGCCTGCTTTTCACATTTGTGACCATTAATTAACTCTAACTTACAACTCTGGAGTTCATTAATTTCTAAGGCACTGATTTTTTAGAGATAATTTCTAATAACCCATTTCTGCCGATATGGGCTCAATCCTTACTAGTGATGGATTTGCAGGGGGTGCACACCCCTGGCCTTGGCCAAGGGGGTTGCAGGGGGTGCCAATTGCCTTGTCAAATCCAAGTACATCAAAGCACGCATTCATTCAATGTCCGTGTAAACTTCATAGGACCTAGGTATTAGGTATCATAGCTATCTGCTATCATATATGATTCATTGATATATGATTCATATATTAGCTAATCATATGATTCATAGGTAATAATAGGTATAAAAAATATTTCCTGGTGGACTTCACCCCCCTACCCCCCAGCCACACAACCAGCTCGGCCCCTGGACCCTGCCAGGGGCTGTGTCCCCAGACCACTGCTGTAGCTCCCTCGGTGGCACTCCACCCTGCCTCAGTCACACCCCACGCTGCAGGCCTGATCTCACTTCACTCACCCAGCACCCCCCCCCCCCTTACCAGATCAAGCTGGATCCATCACCGATCCTTACTATACAGTAGTATGCATACTGTATATCTGAGTAAGCACATGCCTTGGTAATTTCACTGATGCACACATTGATGTGACTAGCATGTAATTCTGTTAATTTCTAATAGTTATATAGGTGCCAATACAGAATGTTCTGCAGCTTATAAACGATACAACAAACAAATACCCCACTTTTTGCATAATCGACCTAATTACTTGGTGGAACACTGCATGAAACGCCTTGTATATGCTGAGGAAGCAAAAATAAACTCAATAAATGAAATAACAGGTGTTTTCTCAGTGATCAGTGAAACAAATGAACAGCTTTACAATGTACATTTTGAATCTTCCAAAGATAAAAACATACCGAGTTGTGAATGTATGGATTGGCAAAGAAATTACTTGCCATGCAAGCATATGTTGGCAATTATACAGAGTAGCAGTGAATGGGGGTGGGGTAATCTTCCAGTGGAGTATAGAGAGTCACCTTACTTGACATTGGATAGTGACATTATTTTTAAACCAGTCAATCACATTGAGGATGAAATTCAAGATCAGAGCATGGATAACAGTTATCCACCAACACCCTGTTTGCATGAAGCAGAACCTGGACCAGAAATGCATGGCAACAGCACAGTAACAGCTGAACTTCCAAAACCTGTATTTCCCAAACGAACATCAGTAACTAGGTGCTGTGATTTGCTCTCCAGTATAAAGAATTTAGTACATGAATGTACAAGTGTACCAGCACTCAATAACTTAGAAAAAGTTCTTGCATCAGCATTAAAAGATTTAGAGGCTGAGAGTGACAGTGTCTCAGGCCTGACACTCTCTGCCCTAGACAGGCCATCAAACAGCAAACGAAAAAGGAAAACTGAGCAACCAAAATCCACACCTGCCACCAAATCAAAAAAGAGAAAAGTTACAAAATCAAAGCTTCCATCCGTCCAACTACAGAAAAAGCATCCATATAACAAAAGGGTTGGGCAACATGCACAGATGATGAAGAAATTTTACAAAACAGACATGACTTTACATGACATGATGGCTACCCAGGCTACAACATATGATATTTCTCCAGTTGATGGTACAAATCATTAAATCAAATAGGCATAAGGCCTCTGCCAGAGCGTACCAGTTATGTCAACTTCACACCCACAATCGGAGAAGGCTCTCCAATGATGACAACGCTGCTAAAAAATGGGCCCCATTCTGTGTCACTATTACAAATAAAATCTTTGGAACCAGTTGTGCCAAGAGGAACTGAGATTTTTCTAAAAAGTGTAAGCAAAGCATTCACACCTGGTTGGCTATTTGATGAAGTAATCAATTCCTTTTTTTGGTGCGTACAAGAGAAGTATTCTAACATACTTTATGCACCATCCACATCAATGCTCGCCTTGCAAAAGGGATTACCTTGTGGTAGATTATGGAAAGATGATAACATTACCACCAAACATTTTATCATTGCTCCCTGGAATCCAAGTGGTTCTCATTGGACTTTGGTAGGTGTTGATTTGCAACAACAGAAGATAGTGTACATGTACAGTATATTGATCCAATGCAGGCTGTGGATGTCAACAACAGTGCCATAGCACAGCTACTTGCTACATTCATGTGTCAAGTTTTACACACAAAGTATGGTATGTCTGGCTTTGAAGTCATGTCTCCACCACACACCCTTCAAACAGATTCCAGCAGCTGTGGAGTACTTGTTTGCTGGTTTGCATTGCAATTTGTGCAAGGAAAGTCACTAACTGATTCTTGCAATACAAATGCAATGCGAGTTTCAATTTACCACATGATCCGTGGAACATGTTTGCGATACCGATCAGGTTCACGACACCTGGAGCTATCAAAATGTCCACTGTGCAAAACCCTCATTGAAGTAGAAGAAGGAAAAGCAGAATGCAGAAGATGTTGCCAGTGCTACCATTCCAAATGTCTGATACCAGATGAAGATGATGCACAAAAAAAGGGCTCAGACTGTAATATATTTTATTGCCCACCTGCACATACATAAGTCTGGTACTTATTTATATTACTGTACATAATGCTAAATCAAATTCTGAAAAAATTAACTGACTATTACACCTAAATGTACACCACGAATATTGATGTAATATATATATATAATATGCTCTGGGTATCCATTGAGCACTCTGCCAAATGTTATTATAACCTACTCAACCTATCTATATATACAGTATATATATATATATATATATATATATACAGACACGTGTTTCGCTGTACTACAGCTCATCAATGTAGCCTGGAACAATCTGAATGAATTTCATCAATTACTTATACACATGTGATCGTCGGTGACAACCGCATGTGGGACAGCATTGGTGAAGTACGTTCAGATAGCGTGAAGTGCACATGGGCCCAGAGTGCTCAAACTTCCACAAGGGTAGTGAGCGTGAATTTTCCTCATGAATTATTAATGAGGTTTAGAAAAAATATATATATATATATATATATATTTATTTTTTTTTCTAAACATCATTAATAATTCATGAGGAAAATTCAAAAGAAATAAACCCATTATCCTGTATATAAATGTGATATAGACACTGATGTTTTATTAATCAGGTCTATATCACATATATGGGCAAATGAGGTCTATATCACATATATAGACACTTGTCCCTCAACAATCTCGACAAGGGTATGCGGGTAGCGACCCCATATGAGAGGGAGAGGCAACTTTTAGTTGCAAACAAGGTGTTTCTTAGATGAGAACTTTATTCCTCTTTGCCTTGAATACAAAATGTGGGACTATTAAATATTTTTGTATCACAGTGCATGCTCCAATCACCAGTATGATAATTTATAGCCTCCTACATGCGGTGATTGACTTGCTTTGCTATAACCTTAGGTACCTTTATGATGATGGTTTAGAAGTTATTTAAAAACCTTGTCATCGTGCTTTATTTAACAAATAGATTCCATTTTGCCGTTGTCTGTTCAGTTATAGATGCACAGATGACGTCACAATGTGGTAAGAACAAAAAAGTGGCCCACGAGATGCAGTCAAGTGGGTTACTGATGTTCTTACCACGTTGTGACATCTTCTGTGCATCTGTAACTGAACAGACAACAAAAAATGGAATCTATTTGTTTTATACAATATAAAAATTACACAATACTTCTTGCCAGATTTTGGGGCATGAAGAAAGAAAAAAGCAAGTCAGCTGATGTGATCCATGTGTCTGTCCTCTAATAGATCATGGGCAAGAATCAATGAAAACACGCATAGCAACCAGGGTATTGTATAACATTGTATATTGACGCTCGCCTTCGGCTCACGTCTATATACAATGATAAAGCACTTTGACTCGGTTTTTAAATATTACATATATATATATATTATTATATATATATATATATATATATATATATATATATATATATATATATATATATATATATATATATATATATATATATATATATAAAATGTATGTAATAGATACAATATGAGCGGCCAAACTGTATGGGATCTCACTAAAACTACGATGAGTTTATATCATGAATACTTTGTTTAGCAGTCGTAGAAAAGGCAAAAACAAATTATTTGAACAAGGAAAAAGCTCAATTTGAGCCAATTGTCCTAATTAGTATGCTGTAAATCGGATACAATATTGAATTTTTATTAGGCAATGCTGTATCCGATTTACAACATCTGTTTAAACATTCATTTCTTTTGAATTTTCTTCATGAATTATTAATGAGTATTTTAAGTTTTATTATATATTATGTATATATTCATATGTAACACAAGGACTCAGTTACAATTTAATACTATCAGTTATTCTGTTCCATGTGTCCTTTTGCTGAGTTATACCTATCAGACTCATCACTGGTCAAAAACAGAGTGTAAAACTGAGTAACAAAACGAGTATTTTCATTTTTCATTAAATATAGATTTTAATACGTTTACCTTACCTGTAGAAGGTCGTGTAGTATAGTTTTGAGTTTTCCAAATATAACATATCAGCATTCTCCATCGCTCAATATAATTACGTTCCTTGTTTATAAAACCATGCTCTTTTTATATCTCTATGGCGTAACTCGTGATTTGGCCGTGTCAAATCAAAGAAGTCCTGGTGACTAGGTGCTCTACTGGATCTGAAATAGCGATATAGCCCTCACCCCTAAACTCGGTCCCAGACTTTTCGTACTTTTTATTCGAAAATATGGCAAAATTGGCAACTTCAACGCGTTGTAACTCGAAAAATATTCATCAGAATTACGCCAAACTTTCTGAGACTATTATTTGGCTGAACATCTTTCAGTCTGTGTAAAAAATGCCATACTCATTTTTTCATGTCATAGGCACTTTAAAGGAATCGTATGAATGGCCGTGAAAACACTTACGCTTTGGGTTCATGTTTCCACCGTCATTTTCCGTTTACGCAAACTTCGCCTTTTACATGCAACTCCATGGAAATCACTTTTTAAATGTTTTAAACTAATCTAGGTGTCTACGATTATAAAAAACGAAAATAAATCAAACAAGGCCAAGATGGAGGAAAGAAAAGACTTGGAAGACAAAAGAATGTTGAAGAATTACAGTCGCAGCCTAATGAAAACATAGAAATTGAAGAAGAGCAACAACCGAAGCAAAAAGAAAAGAAAAAACTCAAGGGACAAGATAGACTTGAACAACAACATGCAATTAGATGATAGTGAAGAAAGAAGAAAAAGTGGAAGAACAACTGGAGGGAAAGCAAAGAGAAGAACATGAGGAACAACAACCATTGAACAACACGCAAATAAAAGAACTTGAATAACAACAGCAGCAGCAACAACAACAACAACAACAACAACAACAACAACAACAACAACAACAACAACAACAACAACAACAACAACAACAACAACAACAACAACAACAACAACAACAACAACAACAACAACAACAACAACAACAACAACAACAACAACAACAACAACAACAACAACAACAACAACAACAACAACAACAACAACAACAACAACAACAACAACAACAACAACAACAACAACAACAACAACAACAACAACAACAACAACAACAACAACAACAACAACAACAACAACAACAACAACAACAACAACAACAACAACAACAACAACAACAACAACAACAACAACAACAACAACAACAACAACAACAACAACAACAACAACAACAACAACAACAACAACAACAACAACAACAACAACAACAACAACAACAACAACAACAACAACAACAGCAACAACAGTTGATAGAAAAGCGAGAAAAAAATATTGAAAAACAACAACAACCAGAGCAACGTCAAGAAGAGCAACAACAGCTGCAAGAAAATCTTTAAGAAGAAAAATTATAGAGCAGAAACAAATAAAGCCACCGGTGGCGAAAAAACCTAAAAAATCACCGGCCAAACATACTCGAGAAACCGAATGAGGAATAAATGGGCGAGGAGGATAGAGAAATATAGATTTCAGGAATACCAACAAACGGAAGAACAACGTATAGTAAAGAAGCAAAACGAAGACGTAGAAAAACAAAAACTGAAACAATGTCTGCAAAAGGAACAAACGCAAGACTTTGGAGAAAGACAACAAATGGAACAACAAAGCAAACTCGCAGAAAAGCAAAAGGTAGAACGTGGCGAACACCAAACAATACAACGTCTAAAAGAAAAACAAACAAGCGATGTTAAAAAACATGTACAACAAATAAAATAAACCTGGAAAACAACAAATAGAACAACAACAACTGGAAGGAAAGCAAGAAAGAAAGAAAGCCTGAAAAACAACAAATAGAACAACAACTGGAAGAGAAACAAGAAAAAGAACATGAAAAACAACAATTAAAACGACAAGTAGAAGAGGAGCGAGTAAAAGAATTTGTAAAACAACAAACCGAACAACAAAAACTGGAAGCGGAGCAAGAAAAATAATTTGGAAAACAACAAACCGAACAACAACAACAACAACAACAACAACAACAACAACAACAACAACAACAACAACAACAACAACAACAACAACAACAACAACAACAACAACAACAACAACAACAACAACAACAACAACAACAACAACAACAACAACAACAACAACAACAACAACAACAACAACAACCACAACCACAACCACAACCACAACCACAACCACAACCACAACCACAACCACAACCACAACCACAACCACAACCACAACCACAACCACAACCACAACCACAACCACAACCACAACCACAACCACAACCACAACCACAACCACAACCACAACCACAACCACAACCACAACCACAACCACAACCACAACCACAACCACAACCACAACCACAACCACAACCACAACCACAACCACAACCACAACCACAACCACAACCACAACCACAACCACAACCACAACCACAACCACAACCACAACCACAACCACAACCACAACCACAACCACAACCACAACCACAACCACAACCACAACCACAACCACAACCACAACCACAACCACAACCACAACCACAACCACAACCACAACCACAACCACAACCACAACCACAACCACAACCACAACCACAACCACAACCACAACCACAACCACAACCACAACCACAACCACAACCACAACCACAACCACAACCACAACCACAACCACAACCACAACCACAACCACAACCACAACCACAACCACAACCACAACCACAACCACAACCACAACCACAACCACAACCACAACCACAACCACAACCACAACCACAACCACAACCACAACCACAACCACAACCACAACCACAACCACAACCACAACCACAACCACAACCACAACCACAACCACAACCACAACCACAACCACAACCACAACCACAACCACAACCACAACCACAACCACAACCACAACCACAACCACAACCACAACCACAACCACAACCACAACCACAACCACAACCACAACCACAACCACAACCACAACCACAACCACAACCACAACCACAACCACAACCACAACCACAACCACAACCACAACCACAACCACAACCACAACCACAACCACAACCACAACCACAACCACAACCACAACCACAACCACAACCACAACCACAACCACAACCACAACCACAACCACAACCACAACCACAACCACAACCACAACCACAACCACAACCACAACCACAACCACAACCACAACCACAACCACAACCACAACCACAACCACAACCACAACCACAACCACAACCACAACCACAACCACAACCACAACCACAACCACAACCACAACCACAACCACAACCACAACCACAACCACAACCACAACCACAACCACAACCACAACCACAACCACAACCACAACCACAACCACAACCACAACCACAACCACAACCACAACCACAACCACAACCACAACCACAACCACAACCACAACCACAACCACAACCACAACCACAACCACAACCACAACCACAACCACAACCACAACCACAACCACAACCACAACCACAACCACAACCACAACCACAACCACAACCACAACCACAACCACAACCACAACCACAACCACAACCACAACCACAACCACAACAACAACAACAACAACAACAACCAAAGTCGAAAATTTCGTTCCCTTTGGCTTTGGCGATATGGTTATGGTAATTACATGACTGAAAACGTATATATATATCCGGTGTTAGCTGTGACGAATTCTTTCTTTCGAAGTTTAATCCGAATTAGGTCACAGTTTTCAGTGGGTACTGACATTGGAAGTTTTTTTGGAAAAGAATTATGCGGCCTGGGCGTCCTCGAAAGGAGTTAGACTCTACGAGAGTACAAAGCTCACTTCGCGCGAACGTTCTAACCTTGGTGAGTTATTTGTATATACATATTATATTTATATTGATCATCATTAATAGATGACCTCTTAGCTTATTTTAACGTGTGTTGTCTCTCCCAATGTCCACAGATTACCGACGACCTCAAAGCCGTAGGATGTCGAGCTACATGGAGGGTAAAAGACGACGACGTACAACTGGCTACAAACCAGATTGCTTCGAAGAGATTGCAGCTTGATGAAGCGCTTTCTGCTATACACGGCGTGCAATTTTTCTTTTCGTGTGTTTCAAGCGTGTGTTCCAATGCAAAAGAAGCGAAACGCAGTAACAAGACCCAAGAAGAACCTCCCATCGAGGAGAAAACATATCCGGCAATAGGATATTTCGTCGTTTACCGAAAAACAGAGACGTGCAACGAGAACGCACTATTTGCTGCCCTGCATAATCAGGACGTGGAACCTAAGATTCGCACAATTAGAACCAGAGCGAGAACATCGGCGAACAGGGTTATGGAAAAAGCTGCTCGGGAGCTGTTTCAAGTCCTGAAGGACCATAATAATCCGAGGATCGAAGAGATGGTCAACATGTCAAACACATACTGCTATGATGAGTCCGTTATGAAATCGTCCGACGAAGACGACGACATGCAGCTACCAAGTCAACCGACGCATTTCCCCACAACCCCTTGTCGTCTGGTAGTAGTCAACCAACACGAATTCAACGACAAATTGCACACAGCCACAGCGATACTTCAAACAGACGGGCTGTTGGTAGAGATTGACCCGACAACAAACGTCAGCTTGGAAAAACCTTGCTTTTCTTCACAGAACGAAGTAGCGGCGACCATCACAAAGATTGAGAGGGTGATGAGGTTGTGCGATCACGCCCTTTGTCGTTCGCACGTCTACGCAAAACCACCAGAAGCCAAAATGACTTATTTAAAAATGATGGACGTCAAGAGTTACTTACATAAATTGTTAAGCAACGAAGCAACACGAAATCAAGTTTTAAGGCACTTCCAGGTGCTCGAAAAAATTCTTTCCCATCCCGCGTGCGAAATAATTGAACAGATAAAATTTGATCTGGACCTCATCGAAGTATCTAACGGGTTTTGCTTTTCCATATCATCGAGAACTTTCATAACCTGTCCAATACCAGAATCGAAACGTGGAACATTGTCGCCGAGAACGTTCCTCCCCTACGACTGTACTACACCACCACAACCGCAGTTCTTCCGCGAAGGCATCTTAAACTCGTTCCAGGATACAGCAGTGAGAGTGAACTTCCTGAACAAAATGTATCAGTGCCTGATGCCTTCAAAAATGCCGCACAAGGTAAGGAAGCTTGTGGTAGCCGGACCAAAGGACTCGGGCAAGACATCATGGGCGTCTATCTTCCATCGCATCATCCCCCCTGCATTTATCGCTTCTATCACCAACGAGCGCCAGTTCTCCGCAGCGATGATCAACGACGAAACACAACTGGTGCTTGTCGACGAATGGTCCGATCGCACGTTACAATCTGATCTCGCAAAGACCATCTTCCAAGGTGGGTGGCTAGTCACAGCGGTAAAGCATGAGGCACCTAGGTGCGTCATGAACAACAGCCCGTTCTATATTACAACAAATCATGTTCCGAACTTTGGTAAAGAAGACGAGAACGTCAAACGGCGCATTGCAGTCTTCAATACAACATCTTTGCCGCAAACGTTACCAGGAGTGGATCGCTGGATTTTCGATCACGCGATGGACTGCGTGGCGTGGATGGCAGAAGAAATCAATTTAAACCACCACCACATCCAGTCACACGAGCTATGGTACGAGCCCGGAAAGCCACGTGACGTCACCATCGAAAGCCACCAAGCGGTCGAGCTATTCGAAGGCAGTAAAATGCGACAAATTACAAAGGCCGATCTCGAAG
Organism: Corallium rubrum; assembly: GCA_964035015.1. Taxonomy (NCBI): domain Eukaryota; kingdom Metazoa; phylum Cnidaria; class Anthozoa; order Scleralcyonacea; family Coralliidae; genus Corallium; species Corallium rubrum. The sequence goes on from OZ035997.1 coordinate 96,043,782, forward strand.
AAACAACCTGTCCACCTGAACATCCCGACCCTATACACAGAAGTTTTTTCGCAGAGTCAATGTGCCGGCGTTTTGCGCGGAAAAGACGTGCGAATCGTGCTATGCCCTGCAGTTACAACGTCGACGAGGCGTACGAATGCGAATCCCCGGGTTTTGACGTCTCTTTGGAAAGCAGCGGTGATGACAATGTGAATCCCGATAACGATCCATTTTCCTTAAATCTAATTGAGCCATTTCGGATAAATCCTAACAGAGAACAGGCTTGTTCTTCTCTTGAAGTGACCACTGAGCCACACGCATCGTCGGGAGATTGGGACGAAACCGAAGAAGACCGACCAGCCGAACAGACTGCACAACCGACTTTGTCGACAGACGGGACACACGAGGCGTCTTCTGGCTGCAGCCTGAACAGCGAAATTTATTGCGTAAAGGTTGCTCAGCTAATAGAATCCAAATTTGATAAAAATGTGACGAGCGTCCACGCATTGTCGTTCATAGAACGAAAAAGAAAAGCACTTTTGAAAAGAGACGAAAAGGAGAAGGCATTCTGGATCGAAGCAGATCCATCTATAGACGCGTGGATGCTAGTATTGGGCCTGCGACGGGATGTGTTTGACCTAAAGAATTTCGTTAGTAAGCATCCCGATATCCTTATGCACCTCGAGCGACTACGAGAAGTGGTAAAGGTTCTAGTTCCACCGTGTTGCTGTCCCGTGGTCAAGGCGTTAGGGGAATGCAGAAGAGAAGGGGAAAGGCCAGAACAAAACGAGGAAGAGGAATCAGAAGAAGTACATGATGTCGACAGTCAGGGGCTAGAGCGTCGCCCGCAGCTTAGCTCCCAATCTTACTGGACAAAAGTTAAGGGATGGCGACCGTGGTGACTAAACTGTAAAACATTTTATTTCTCTCGTTGTTGTTAATTAACTTTGACAGATTATCTGTACTAAACTGTAAATTATAATCGCCAACATTGTTTTGAACAATCATACTGAACTGGTATTTACAGCGCGTAGCGAATATTTATCTAAATTACAGTTCTTTTTCACATTGATTATGTCTCCCAGTTTATTTATACAAAATAAGATCTTTCTCTATGGTATTTGATGTGACTTTAAAAAGCGACCATATATGCCTTCATACTACACGATATACCATGTATGGGAAAGCCTGTTTTAAATAAATTGGTTGAAATTTCAGATTAGACTCAGTGAATGAACTGGAGGATACCGAGATAAAGTAGCCGGTGGTTTGCAATATATTACAACGCTATTTAATTGATATTCATGACTACCGTCTTCCCGACTACTAGTTAAAACCTCGTTAAATTGACCGGCTATTGACCGGCTACCATATGGAAACGACCGGCTTTCTAGCTAAAGTAGCCGGTGGTTTGGAATATATTATAACGCTATCTAATTGATATTCATACCCACCGTCTACCCGGCTACTAGTTCAAACCTTGTTAAATTCACCGGCTACTGACCGGCTACCATATGGAAACGACCGGCTATCGAGCTAAAGTAGCCGGTGGTTTGGAATATATTATAACGCTATTTAATTGATATTCATAACTACCGTCTACCCGGCTACTAGTTCAAACCTTGTTAAATTCACCGGCTACTGACCGGCTACCATATGGAAACGACTGGCTATCGAGCTAAAGTAGCCGGTGGTTTGGAATATATTATAACGCTATCTAATTGATATTCATACCCACCGTCTACCCGGCTACCGACCGGCTACCATAGACGGTGGTTATGAATATCAATGAAATAGCGTTATAATGTATTCCAAACCACCGCCTACTTTAGCTCGGTAGCCGGTCGTCTCCATATGGTAGCCGGTCAGTAGCCAGTAAACTTAACAAGGTTTTAACTAGTAGCCGGGTAGACGGTAGTTATGAATATCAATTAAATAGCGTTATAATATATTCCAAACCACCGGCTACTTTAGCTGGGTAGCCGGTCGTTTCCATATGGTAGCCGCTCGGTAGCCGGTCAATTTAACAACGTTTTAACTAGTAGCCGGGTAGACGATAGTTATGAATATCAATTAAGCTACAGATCTAATTTACATATATATTCTCTCTCATTAAATATAACCGTATTTTCTCAAAGAAAAACAGCGATTTTGACAGTGGGAACGCTTTGTTGAGATTCAGTAATCTGAAGTAAAAGTTAGGCACTAAATGCTATACCGTAAGGCCCACTCTCTTCAAGATGTGTACATTTGTGTTATGGAAAATTACGATTACCTTACCACCATACAATGGAACCATGAACCCTAACCCTAATCACAAACAGGGACAGTTTGTGGTATGGAAAATTACGATTACCTCACCACCATACAATGGAACCATGAACCCTAACCCTAATCACAAACAGGGACAGTTTGTGGTATGGAAAATTACGATTACCTCACCACCATACAACGGAACCATGAACCCTAACCCTAATCACAAACAGGGACAGTTTGTGGTATGGAAAATTACGATTACCTCACCACCATACAATGGAACCATGAACCCTAACCCTAATCACAAACAGGGACAGTTTGTGGTATGGAAAATTACGATTACCTCACCACCATACATACAATGGAACCATGAACCCTAACCCTAATCACAAACAGGGACAGTTTGTGGTATGGAAAATTACGATTACCTCACCACCATACAATGGAACCATGAACCCTAACCCTAATCACAAACAGGGACAGTTTGTGGTATGGAAAATTACGATTACCTCACCACCATACAACGGAACCATGAACCCTAACCCTAATAAAATAACCGTGCCATAAACGTCCTCGATTTGTGATTAGGTTTAGGGTTCATGGTTCCATTGTATGGTGGTGAGGTAATCGTAATTTTCCATACCACAAACTGTCCCTGTTTGTGATTAGGGTTAGGGTTCATGGTTCCATTGTATGGTGGTGAGGTAATCGTAATTTTCCATACCACAAACTGTCCCTGTTTGTGATTAGGGTTAGGGTTCATGGTTCCATTGTATGGTGGTGAGGTAATCGTAATTTTCCATAACACAAATGTACACATCTTGAAGAGAGTGGGCCTTACGGTATAGCATTTAGTGCCTAACTTTTACTTCAGATTACTGAATCTCAACAAAGCTTTCCCACTGTCAAAATCGCTGTTTTCTTTGAGAAAATACGGTTAGATTTAATGAGAGAGAATATATACGTAAATTACATCTGTAACTTAATTGATATTCATAACGACCGTCTACCCGGCTACTAGTTAAAACCTTGTTAAATTCACTGCCTACTGACCGGCTATCATACGGAAACGACCGGCTACAGAGTGATTGTAGCCGGTGGTTTGGAATATATTATAACGCTACTTAATTGATATTCATAACTACCGTCTATCCGGCTACTAGTTAAAACCTTGTTAAATTGACCGGCTATTGACCGGCTACCATATGGAAACGACCGGCTATCGAGCTAAAGTAGCCGGTGGGTCAGAACATATTAACTTCTTCATTGGAAATTGCACTTATTATATATCTATATCAATTTAGACTTTGACTACGAATGTCAAAACGTGTTATTCTTTAAAAAACTATCATTATAATCACTTGAAGTTCCTCAAAAAAAAAAAAACTGCATAAAGTTTCTACTTTACTGCAGATTTCTGGAGTTTCGTTGTATGGAAAATTACGATTACCTCATCACCATACAATGGAACCATGAACCCTAAACCTAATCACAAATCGAGGACGTTTATGGCACGGTTATTTTATTAGGGTTAGGGTTCATGGTTCCATTGTATGGTGGTGAGGTAATCGTAATTTTCCATTCCACAAACTTTCCCAGTTTGTGATTAGGGTTAGGGTTCATGGTTCCATTGTATGGTGGTGAAGTAATCGTAGTTTTCCATACCACAAGCTTTCCCGGTTTGTGATTAGGGTTAGGGTTCATGGTTCCATTGTATGGTGGTGAGGTAATCGTAATTTTCCATACAACGAAACCCCAGAGATCTGCAGTAAAGTAGAAACTTTATGCAGTTTTTTTTTTTGAGGAACTTCAAGTGATAATAATGCCCGTTTTTTTAAACAATAACACGTTTTGACATTCGTAGTCAAAGTCTAAATTGATATATATATATATATATATATATATATATATATATATATATATATATATATATATATATATATATATATATATATATATGTATATATAATAAGTGCAATTTCCAATGAAGAAGTTAATATGTTCTGACCCACCGGCTACAATCACTCTGTAGCCGGTCGTTTCCATACGATAGCCGGTCAGTAGCCAGACAATTTAACAAGGTTTTAACTAGTAGCCGGATAGACGGTAGTTATGAATATCAATTAAGTAGCGTTATAATATATTCCAAACCACCGGCTACTTTAGCTCGGTAGCCGGTCGTTTCCATATGGTAGCCGGTCAATTTAACAAGGTTTGAACTAGTAGCCGGGTAGACGGTAGTTATGAATATCAATTAAGTAGCGTTATAATATATTCCAAACCACCGGCTACTTTAGCTCGGTAGCCGGTCATTTCCATATGGTAGCCGGTCAGTAGCCGGTCAATTTAACATGGTTTTAACTAGTAGCCGGCTAGACGGTAGTTATGAATATCAGTTAAATAGCGTTATAATATATTCCAAACCACCGGCTACTTTAGCTGGGTAGCCGGTCGTTTCCATATGGTAGCCGCTCGGTAGCCGGTCAATTTAACAACGTTTTAACTAGTAGCCGGGTAGACGATAGTTATGAATATCAATTAAGCTACAGATCTAATTTACATATATATTCTCTCTCATTAAATATAACCGTATTTTCTCAAAGAAAAACAGCGATTTTGACAGTGGGAACGCTTTGTTGAGATTCAGTAATCTGAAGTAAAAGTTAGGCACTAAATGCTATACCGTAAGGCCCACTCTCTTCAAGATGTGTACATTTGTGTTATGGAAAATTACGATTACCTTACCACCATACAATGGAACCATGAACCCTAACCCTAATCACAAACAGGGACAGCTTGTGGTATGGAAAACTACGATTACTTCACCACCATACAATGGAACCATGAACCCTAACCCTAATCACAAACTGGGAAAGTTTGTGGAATGGAAAATTACGATTACCTCACCACCATACAATGGAACCATGAACCCTAACCCTAATAAAATAACCGTGCCATAAACGTCCTCAATTTGTGATTAGGTTTAGGGTTCATGGTTCCATTGTATGGTGATGAGGTAATCGTAATTTTCCATACAACGAAACTCCAGAGATCTGCAGTAAAGTAGAAACTTTATGCAGTTTTTTTTTTTTGAGGAACTTCAAGTGATTATAATGATAGTTTTTTAAAGAATAACACGTTTTGACATTCGTAGTCAAAGTCTAAATTGATATAGATATATAATAAGTGCAATTTCCAATGAAGAAGTTAATATGTTCTGACCCACCGGCTACTTTAGCTCGATAGCCGGTCGTTTCCATATGGTAGCCGGTCAGTAGCCAGACAATTTAACAAGGTTTTAACTAGTAGCCGGATAGACGGTAGTTATGAATATCAATTAAGTAGCGTTATAATATATTCCAAACCACCGGCTACTTTAGCTCGGTAGCCGGTCGTTTCCATATGGTAGCCGGTCAATTTAACAAGGTTTGAACTAGTAGCCGGGTAGACGGTAGTTATGAATATCAATTAAGTAGCGTTATAATATATTCCAAACCACCGGCTACTTTAGCTCGGTAGCCGGTCATTTCCATATGGTAGCCGGTCAATTTAACATGGTTTTAACTAGTAGCCGGCTAGACGGTAGTTATGAATATCAGTTAAATAGCGTTATAATATATTCCAAACCACCGGCTACTTTAGCTGGGTAGCCGGTCGTTTCCATATGGTAGCCGCTCGTTAGCCGGTCAGTTTAACAACGTTTTAGCTAGTAGCCGGGTAGACGATAGTTATGAATATCAATTAAGCTACAGATCTAATTTACATATATATTCTCTCTCATTAAATATAACCGTATTTTCTCAAAGAAAAACAGCGATTTTGACAGTGGGAACGCTTTGTTGAGATTCAGTAATCTGAAGTAAAAGTTAGGCACTAAATGCTATACCGTAAGGCCCACTCTCTTCAAGATGTGTACATTTGTGTTATGGAAAATTACGATTACCTTACCACCATACAATGGAACCATGAACCCTAACCCTAATCACAAACAGGGACAGTTTGTGGTATGGAAAATTACGATTACCTCACCACCATACAATGGAACCATGAACCCTAACCCTAATCACAAACCGGGAAAGCTTGTGGTATGGAAAACTACGATTACTTCACCACCATACAATGGAACCATGAACCCTAACCCTAATCACAAACAGGGACAGTTTGTGGTATGGAAATTTACGATTACCTCACCACCATACAATGGAACCATGAACCCTAACCCTAATCACAAACAGGGACAGTTTGTGGTATGGAAAATTACGATTACCTCACCACCATACAATGGAACCATGAACCCTAAACCTAATCACAAATCGAGGACGTTTATGGCACGGTTATTTTATTAGGGTTAGGGTTCATGGTTCCATTGTATGGTGAGGTAATCGTAATTTTCCATACCACAAACTGTCCCTGTTTGAGATTAGGGTTAGGGTTCATGGTTCCGTTGTATGGTGGTGAGGTAATCGTAATTTTCTATACCACAAATGTACACCTCTTGAAGAGAGTGGGCCTTACGGCATAGCATTTAGCGCCTAATTTTTGCTTCAGATTACTGAATCTGAACAAAGCGTTCCCACTGTCAAAATTCCTGTTTTTGTTTGAGAAAATAGGGGTATAGTTACTGCGAGAGAACATATATGTAAATTAGATCTGTAACTTAATTGATATTCATAACGACCGGCTATCGAGCTAAAGTAGCCGGTGGTTTGGAATATATTATAACGCTATTTAATTGATATTCATAACTACCGTCTATCCGGCTACTAGTTAAAACCATGTTAAATTGACCGGCTACTGACCGGCTACCATATGGAAACGACCGGCTACCGAGCTCAGGTAGCCAGTAGTTCGGAATATATTAACTTCTTTATTTGGTCCTCTGAGAGGAAACAAACGGAACGAAATAACCTTTAAAATAAGGAACAAAGAGGTCCTATTTAAAGCGGTCTAGCTCATGCGGAACTACTTGTTCCTATGAGAACGAATAAAGGGAACGAAATAACCTTTCAAATAAGGAACAAAGAGGTCCTATTTAAAGCGGTGTAGCTCATGCGGAACAATTTGTTCTTAATTTAAGCCCGTTCCTATTTTTGAATATCGGAACAAAACATTCCTCAATTCAAATAAGAACGAAACGTTCCACTTGAATATATTCCTTTTCAAAAGGTACAAACGCAGCGAGTACCGAAATCTAAGCGGTACAAAAAGTTCCTCTAGATGCCGTTCCTAAAATCAAAACAAAGTACTTCCAACCTTAAGCCGGAATTTAAATTTCGTTCTCATTTAGTCATAACCGCACCCAATATTCTGTTTAACCGATTGTTATAACCCCAGTGGACCCATAAACCTTTCCTATCGACGGTTTATCGTAAAAACAAAGCACTGGCGAACACTACAACACAAAACAACACAACAAATAAGAACAAATATAAGGAAATGAGGACAACAACAACAACAACGACTGCATGAGAAGCAGAAAAATAATTTTACGAGCAAGAACAATTGTAACAGCAATATAAAGAAAACCTAAAGAGCAAATAGACTGAATAAAACAACAGAAATTAGAGGAAAAGGAAAATAGAACATACCAAAAACAACAGAAAATGGAATACTCATCAAAAAGATCGAAGAACAACTTCTGTACGAAAGTCTAAGGAAGGAAATTGACGAGCAAAAACAAATTAGGCCACTGTGGCGAAAAACCAAAGAAAGTCATTTGCCAAAACAGAAACCAAACAAGCCGAAGTTGTGGGCGAAAGAAAATTCTAGAGGGGAGGTTAAAAACCCGAAAAAACAAAATGAACAGTCAATGGAAGAGGAATGATTAAACAAAGAGAAGAAAGGGAGGGAGAAATGTCAACAGTTGCAGCAAATAGATTTACAATGGTTGAATGAAAACCAAAGAAAAGACACTCAAGAGCGACAGCGAATTGAACAACAAGTATGGAAAAAGAAAAAGATAGCACTTAAAAAGCACCAACAAATTGAACAACAGAAACAGGTAATCAAAAAGCAAATAGAAGAACTATGTGTTTTGTAGAAGAAACAAGCCTGGAACAACCCAGATTTATTAAATTTCTATTTAACAATTAGATTATGAGCTCGAAATTTCTGTCAACTATCATCTCATAGAAATTGAGAGCGAATAATCTAATTGTATTTGTAGAAACTAACTTGTGTACCTTAGTTCTTCCAAATTATTTCAAAAAACGAAGCATAACCATTGTTTCTGTGCGAAAACCAAGGCAAAACAATCTGTCACTCCTCGTATCGTCCATGTTGTTTTACTGCATGGCCGCGCGAGTACTGGTACTCAATTTGCTACTCAGTTGTCTATGAGCGAATAGTCAACGAAGGCGAAGCCTGAGTTGACTATTCGCGCATAGACAACGAGGACGAGTTGTCTAATTGTTTTAGTGTACACCCTGTACCTACTCTAAAAAAGACAGTTTTTCTAGGCAAACTGACGAACATGTTGTGTTATTTAACCACTCGTGAGCGGCAAGTAAAAGCAGATTTAATTAATAAAATACGGTTTAATTGTATTTCGTTCCTTACCATTAAAAATCTTCATGCCATATTTTGTGGCGTTTTTAGTTTTCTCAGGGATAGAATTTTTATCAACTCTCAAAAAATTCCTCCGGAACGTCTGCAAAACGAGAGTTTACTGCCATATTTTTCAGGTTTGTTTTCATTTTTCTCAAACGTTGTCCATCACGAATAGACAACGGTTGAGTAGCCAATCAGAATGCAGGATTTGTAATAGACGATGGTTGGGTGTATACTAATGACGAATAGATATCGAGTAGAGTAGCCAATCAGATTGCAGCATTTGCAATAGAGTACTAGTAAGTTTCTACTAATAGCTGCTATTGATATAATAGTGTAGAGAATAGACCTGTTTTGATATAGTGAACTGTTTCTCTTTTTTATTAGTGTAATGAGAATCTATTGTGACAAAGGACAATTTTGTCAGGATAATATACACTTAATGTCTGCTCCCGAGGGAAACAGTTAGTTTTGTTTTCCCGAGAGTCTTGATATTTCTCGAGACGAATTCGAGGGAAACATCGAGACTCGAGGGAAAACAAAACTAACTGTTTCCCGAGGGAGCAGACATTAAGTGTTTTGTTATATAACTTGAGTTTCGCTGAATAATTTCGACGTTTATCAAGGGAAAGTACACAAAAGACAAACGCTACGACTTACCAAAACATTTCGCCTGGCTGCGTAATTTCACTTCAACCAAACAAATATGAGTCTCAGAACAAAAGAACAGCAATACATTTCTCCAGTTAATCTTCACACATTGCTTTGAAGACCTATAAATATTCTTTTCTTCGTACCAAACAAACTTTTGTTTATAGGATGCCGTGAAGAGCTAGTTCAAAGTTCTAGCGGGCAACAATTGAAAACTTATTGACCGCTCGGTAGACATTGAAATTTAGCTAAGGTCATGTGACCACAAACCAACCAATGACAGTCATCGTAGCATCCAGTGAAACCCTAGCTATATAACAATAATGATTTTTGGTGTTTTAAAAAAATATTATTATTATTATTATTATTATTATTATTATTATTATTATTATGATGATGATGATGATGATGATGATTATTATTATTATTATTATTATTATTATTATTATTATTATTATTATTATTATTATTGTGGTCGTTCCTTCGAGGATTCGACATAGTCATTTAACAATTATTCGCCAAAGGCGAGGTGAATATCGGTGTATAATAATCGAGACGAAGTCGAGGTTATTATTCACCGATATTCACTGAGCCTGAGGCGAATAATTGTTTTAGTATAAATACACATTTTCGTACTTTTAGGAAGAGCATTTTCTTTAAAATTGTTAATTTCCTTGTCTGTCGCATTGACAACTTTGGCTGGTGGCCATTTTGAATAAACGCTGTGTAGGTGATTATCGATAATTAATCCAAAGTAGCTCGACTAATCAGCGCGAGTGATTTTTTATAATCACCTGTGTATTTATACTAAAGAATTGATATATACACGCGACTTAACAAAATCAGAAAAATGTGTTATCTGTTACGATTGTATGAAACGAATTTAACACCAACTGAAGGTATCGAATGCATGTCAGTGCCACAGCTGAAAATACGAGAATAGGACCTTCAAAATACTGGAAGTGCCTTTTCAGAGACTCAAGAATTCAAAAATATTTCGGGGGAGCATGCCACGAGACCCCCTAGTAAGCGCTACAAAGGCCCTGGCGTGACGAAAATTATCTGGCTATACGCCACTGTAAAATATATTTGACTTTGACATTTCAAGAATTGGTGTGATCTGGGTTTCTTGTATAGGCGATTCTGTTAGTATCGAAGTCGTGGATAAAAGTAGTACACTACCTTCGATATAATCACAGACGCTACAATGGAATGCTCTGAGTGTGGAAAGGTATTTCTGCTCGAGAACGAAAGCCGTCTGAGAGTTCCGTGCCGCACTTGCATCTCGTCCGCGGACACTTCTGAAGGTACCGTAGCTTTCAAAGATACTATTCATTTACGCTGAAGATTAGTTATTCTGATATCATTTTATCTTTTCGAGGATTATCAGACACCACATTGACGAAAACAAACCGAACAGCTGCTGAGTGTTCCGTGGTATGTATGACAAGGTTTTTTTCAATTCGATGAAGGAAGCCGGACTTCTTCGGCCAATTCCGGTATTAATACGCTGAAATGAATGTGATTGAACTGTGAAAGTAAAAGACGTAAAAGTAACCGCGTAGGCCAGCTACATGGCACTATAAATTACAGTTTCATAACGGTTAGAATGATGTGCTTGTTTAATATTGCTGTATAGATTTAAAGGATTATATGCTTAATGCTAAAACGGTTGTGTAATATATTACATATTATTATTATTATTCACTTTCATTATTTAAGAAACCTGAAACTGGTTATTAACAGCAAACCAAGCGGGGGGTCGTATCAAGTCGTGATTTTTCTCTATAGGAAAAATTCCAAAAATTTACTTTACTATATTTAAAAATATGTGTCGATGTCATGTGATGGTGTACTTACCCGACCTAATGACATACTGAATGACAGCCTTACGAATATGCGTTTCCGTACTTACCCGTTTGGATGGTTGCGTAGCAAGTGTGGTTATAAGTTTCCTTTTAGTGTTTCGGATTGGAGTTGATTCAGTGGCTAGCCTTGTTCTTTGATCCGACCACCATCCACTACACGCCTGCACCGTTCACATCAGTTTGGACAACTGATGGAGTATCTACAAGTATAAGAGGGGAGGGGTGGTGGGTCACAAGAAAAACATCGCTTTGTTCGTACGGTTAACACAACTGGCATCATCTTTCCAACTGTTCATTCATCTTTGCCAGTTGTCCTTCAAATTCAGGGGTGGGGATTATAATAGCGAGGTTCAGATCACATTTCCACTACCGCTACTGCTACCGTAAATGTGGTTAAGCTGATGTAAATGTTCATTTTTTCGTTCTGTATTCGTAGTTGGTTTAATCCTAGCATCGTAAAACGCTTTCTTTTTGCACTAAGTTTGAGACCTGCGACCATTACTGAACGTAAAAACAATTTATTTCACAGGTATTGAGATTTCTTCATAGTAAAGCAGTGAAGTAAAAATCGTTCGCTAACTTTCAACAGCCAATCAGAATGGCGAACGATATTTTTTTACGGTGAAAAAACATCGTTCGTCCAATCAGGACGACGAACGACAAAATTTCACTAGTGAAAAAAATTGTCGTACGAGTTATTACGTAATGCAAAAGGAGCAGCGAACGACGAAAGCCGGAGAGGCGAAGATAGATTTCGAAGACGTTTTACACAAATGGCCGCCGTGTCTGAACTTTGAAATTGAAACGAAATTGAAGCTTTGTTTCGTTGGACGTTGGACACAAACGTATACAGAAAAGCATAATGAAGAAAAGCTGAAAACAGAAACATGGAGATGATAGCAACAGAGCTCGAGCATTATTTTGTCGGAGTTTTGGGGTCAAAGTTCGTGCCAAAACTGAGCCAATATGCGAAGCGATTTCTCTACGAGGTAGAATTTGACCAGTTTTTACCGAAAGATATATCAAAGATAAAATAACGGCAAGAACTATTCATGATTTGGTTTTCGAGATCACAGTAAACTTGTTTATATATCTATAGCAAAAACAAAGTCAACCAAGTGGCATCCTCTGGCTCTGAGCTAGAAAACAGTCCTCTTAAGTTTCGCTTGTCTTTGTTAAGAAATCTCAATACCTATGAAATAAACAAATAACATCATGGTAAATGCTTTGTACGATTTTTATACACTCGGTGTGAATTATAATAAAACTCACTCGCTCGTACCTCGCTCATTCGTTTTATGATACTTCACAACTCGTGAATAAAAATCGTTCGCAAGCATTTACCATGAAGTAATCTCTATATTTGACATGCTTAATTATATTTACGGTAGCGGTAATGAGCATACGTCTGCGACATCGTATTGCTAGCAGACGTGAGATGGCGTTGGGTTGACTACAACTATACCAGAATGAAATAATTGTCAGTTGTTTGCTGTACAAGCTGTGTTAGTTAGTAATACTCAGAAAAACTCTGAGCTCTAAGCGGGACTCGAACCCACAACCTTCTGAATGCTAGCCAGACGCTCTAACCATCGAGCCACCAGAACTCAGATAGCGGAGCAAGGTTAATTAAGGTAATTATACCTTAGACTGTGCCCAGTCCTCCAGGAACGAGTCTTGACCGCTCGGTTACAAGTACTTGTTGGTCTACAAGTCGCGTTGTAACAGTAAGTTTCCAGTTAAACACTGTTAGTTAGTTTCAGAAATTGCAGCTTGATGTTAGTAATAATTGTCAGTTGTTTGCTGTACAAGCTGTGTTAGTTAGTAATACTCAGAAAAACTCTGAGCTCTAAGCGGTACTCGAACCCACAACCTTCTGAATGCTAGCCAGACGCTCTAACCATCGAGCCACCAGAACTCAGATAGCGGAGCAAGGTTAATTAAGGTAATTATACCTTAGACTGTGCCCAGTCCTCCAGGAACGAGTCTTGACCGCTCGGTTACAAGTACTTGTTGGTCTACAAGTCGCGTTGTAACAGTAAGTTTCCAGTTAAACACTGTTAGTTAGTTTCAGAAATTGCAGCTTGATGTTAGTAATAATTGTCAGTTGTTTTCTGTACAAGTTGTGTTAGTTAGTAATACTCAGAAAAACTCTGAGCTCTAAGCGGGACTCGAACCCACAACCTTCTGAATGCTAGCCAGACGCTCTAACCATTGAGCCACTAGAACTCAGATAGCGGAGCAAGGTTAATTAAGGTACTTATACCTTAGACTGTGCCCAGTCCTCCAGGAACGAGTCTTGACCGCTCGGTTACAAGCTTGTACAACAAACAACTGACAATTATTACTAACATCAAGCTGCAATTTCTGAAACTAACTATACCAGAATGCTTTGCCGGTAGTCTAGAGTTTCGGCTAAAAGGGATGACTCAAAAGGACCCGTCCAGTCCTTTAGCGTTTTTTTCAAAATATGTCGTCGAGTTTGTTTTTTTCCAAATTTGTCGTCAAGTTTCAGCGACTCTTAGGATTTTAGCAATCTTTTTGATACCCTAACCACAACATAAACCGTAATCCTAAACAGAAATCTGGTTTACCCCCCAGCCTTTTGGAAAAACACATTTGACGACATATTTTGGAAAAGCCGCGAAAGGACTGGACGAGTACCTTTGAGTCAACCCTTTTAGCCGTAACCCACAATACCAGCAAAGCATTCTGATGGTTGTATAGTAGTCACCCGACGCCATCTCACGTCATCGTGCAAATGGTCTATTAAGGTGGCTCCACACAGTTTCTTGAAAAATGGAAAATACAAGTTTGAGAGTCCAGAATACGTGATTAAACAATTCGGGAAAAGAATAAAACTAAATGTTATGCATAGTTAAACAGTCTGACAATCAAGAACTGTTACCAAATAAATAGCAACAGTTGTTGCTATGGCAACAATGACTTTTCAAAATGGCTGCCAATTACCCTTCAAACTAATATAATTCGAAAAAAACTTTGGTGACCCCCAATTTTTTTCATTAAAACTTTTCTTGAAGTATGAATAATCAATAGGCCGATTTAAAAAAAAATTCTGTAGAACGAATTTTTTCGAAAATTAACAAACATGATTTTTCTGGAAAAAAAATTATTCGTTCTACAGAATTTTTTTTAAATCGGTCAGTTGATCACACATACTTCAAGAAAAGTTTTAATGAAAAAAAATTGGGGGTCACCAAAGTTTTTTTCGAATTAAATTAGTTTGAAGGGTAATTGGCAGCCATTTTGAAAAGTCATTGTTGTCACAGCAACAACTGTTGCTATTTATTTGGTAACAGTTCTTGATTGTCAGAATGCTTAACTATGCATAACATTTAGTTTTATTCTTTTCCCGAATTGTTTAATCACGTGTTTTGGACTCTCAAACGTGTATTTTCCATTTTTCAAGAAACTGTATGGAGTCACCTTAACCGAACCGCTGCGCTCTCCTTTGTTTTTAATCTTTATAACCCCATTTAATGTGCGATATATGTGTATAATAATATATTAAGGAATTAGAGTATTTCTGACCTAAACCAATCAGAAACCTTCTTAGTATAAGTATCAGGCGATTATAAAGGCGTACAAAGTTTATTATTTTATAGTCGTGCTGAAAATCATATCAAGAACTAAGGTTCTATACCATGGTTCTATAGGGCAACGCCTTCTGTAGTAATATTTATGTTTTTTTAATGCAACTTATACAGAATTTATCCTTCGCTGATGGTTTTTGTTGTTGTTCTTTTTTCTATTCTGTATTTAGGTCAAAGATGAAAATGAGATGGTTATCAAGAAACCAAATGTGTCAGATACTTTTTTCAAGGCAGTAATTTCTTATCCCTTGGTGCATCAATCGCTAAAATATCCAGTGATTTTGCAATGTACTGAAGAGCCTCCAAGGTACTATGTTTCTGATTTTTCACATAGTCCAATTTTCGTGAATTCCAGACTGAAGTACACGGAACTAATTCAGGATAATGTTGACGAACAAAATGGATATTTGACTGGTAATCATACGCTGTTTTGTTTTTTCGTCATTTTTTGTTTAACCAAACGTCTCTTAATCTATAACTCGATAAAAACAAGGTTATTTAATTAATTTTTTTAAATATTATTATTTATTTAATATTTTTAAATACCAATCAAGATGTCTGCGATTACAAAGAACGAAAAGAAATCTCACAAGGCCAAAGCGGAGAAGGAAAAGAAGGACTTGAAAAACAAAAGAAAATTGAAGAGTTACAGTTCAAGGCAAATGAAAACATAAAACTTGACGAAGAACAACAACTGAAAAAAAAAGAAATGAAAAAACTCAAGGGACGACATGACTTTGAAGAACAACAATTGGGAGACAACGATGGGAGCGAAACTCGAAAAGAAAAAGTGGTCGAACACTTGGAGGGAAAGAAAAGAAAAGAATATGAGGGAAAACAACACACGGAACAACAATTGAACAAGACGCAAATGAAAGAACTCGAACAACAACAACAACAACAACAACAACAACAACAACAACAACAACAACAACAACAACAACAACAACAACAACAACAACAACAACAACAACAACAACAACAACAACAACAACAACAACAACAACAACAACAACAACAACAACAACAACAACAACAACAACAACAACAACAACAACAACAACAACAGCTGAAAGAAGAGCAAGAGAAAGAGATTGAGAAACAGCATCAATTACAAGAAAATCAACAACAACTGCAAGAAAATCTGAGAAGAAAAATTATAGAGCAGAAAATAAAGCCACCGGTGGCGAAAAAACCTAAAAAATTACCGGCCAAACAGATACTCGACAAAGCGCAACTAAAACATAAACAAATTACGGAGAAACAAATGCGCGAGGAGGATAAAGAAAGAAAGACATTTCAGGAAGGACAACGTATGAACAAGAAGCAAAACGAAGAACTAGAAGAGCAAAAACTGAAACAACATCTACAAAACAAACATACGCAAGACGTTAGAGAAAGACAACAAACAGAACAACAAAGCAAACTCGCAGAAAAGAAAGAGGAAGAACGTGGAGAACACCAAACAATAAAGCAACGTCTAGACAAAAAGCAAACAAACGATATCAAAATAAAACATATTCAACGAACAAAAAGAGAACCTGAAAAACAACAAATTGAACGACAACGAATGGAAGAAGAGCGAGAAAAAGAACCTGAAAAACAACAAACAGAACAACAACTGAAAGAGGAGCAAGAAAAAGAGCCTGAAAAACAAGAAATAGAACAACTGAAAGAAGAGCAAGAAAGAGAACCTGAAAAACAAGAAATAGAACAACAACTGAAAGAAGAGCAAGAAAGAGAACCTGAAAAACAACAAATAGAACAACAACCGAAAGAGGTGCGAGAAAGAGAACCTGAAAAACAACAACAAGTAGAACAACAACTGAAAGAGGAGCAAGAAAGAGAACCTGAAAAACAAGAAATAGAACAACAACTGAAAGAAGAGCAAGAAAGAGAACATGAAAAACAAGAAATAGAACAACAACTGAAAAAAGAGCAAGAAAGAGAGCCTGAAAAACAAGAAATAGAACAACAACTGAAAGAAGAGCAAGAAAGAGAACCTGAAAAACAAGAAATAGAACAACAACTGAAAGAAGAGCAAGAAAGAGAGCCTGAAAAACAAGAAATAGAACAACAACTGAAAGAGGAGCAAGAAAGAGAACCTGAAAAACAAGAAATAGAACAACAACTGAAAGAAGAGCAAGAAAGAGAACCTGAAAAACAAGAAATAGAACAACAACTGAAAGAAGAGCAAGAACGAGAACCTGAAAAACAAGAAATAGAACAACAACTGAAAGAAGAGCAAGAAAGAGAACCTGAAAAACAAGAAATAGAACCACAACTGAAAGAGGTGCGAGAAAGAGAACCTGAAAAACAACAAGTAGAACAACAACTGAAAGAGGAGCAACAAAAAGAACATGGAAAACAAGAAATAGAACAACAACTGAAAGAAGAGCAAGAAAGAGAACATGAAAAACAAGAAATAGAACAACAACTGAAAAAAGAGCAAGAAAGAGAGCCTGAAAAACAAGAAGTAGAACAACAACTGAAAGAAGAGCAAGAAAGAGAACCTGAAAAACAAGAAATAGAACAACAACTGAAAGAAGAGCAAGAAAGAGAGCCTGAAAAACAAGAAATAGAACAACAACTGAAAGAGGAGCAAGAAAGAGAACCTGAAAAACAAGAAATAGAACAACAACTGAAAGAAGAGCAAGAAAGAGAACCTGAAAAACAAGAAATAGAACAACAACTGAAAGAAGAGCAAGAACGAGAACCTGAAAAACAAGAAATAGAACAACAACTGAAAGAAGAGCAAGAAAGAGAACCTGAAAAACAAGAAATAGAACCACAACTGAAAGAGGTGCGAGAAAGAGAACCTGAAAAACAACAAGTAGAACAACAACTGAAAGAGGAGCAACAAAAAGAACATGGAAAACAAGAAATAGAACAACAACTGAAAGAGGAGCAACAAAAAGAACATGGAAAACAAGAAATAGAACAACAACTGGAAGAGATGCAAGAAAGAGAACCTGAAAAACAAGAAACAGAACAACTAGAGGAAAAACAAACGGAAATTGAACAGAAAAAAAGAATAAAACAACAACTACTGGCGGAAAAGCAAAGGAAAGATAATAAAGAAAAAGAAAAAGAACTAGTGGAAGAACAAATACTGAAAGTGCAAAAAGAACAGCAGCAAATAAAACCGCATAAAAAAGAACAACATTCGGAAGAAAACATAAGAAAAGAAATAAAATATTATAAAGAAATAGGACCACCAGTGGCAAACAAACCAAAACGATCATCAGTCAAACAGAAACATAGGGAACCACAGTTGTGGAAGAAAAAGCAAAATGAAGAAGCAGAAGACCAGCAACAAATAAAACAAATTACCAACAATCAAATTTGTGACGAGAAAAAAGAAAACAAGACATTTCTAGGACAACAACAAGTGGAGAAGAAACAAACGATACAACTCAAAGAACAACAGCAACAACGACTGGATGAGAAGCAGAAAAAGAAATTTTACGAGCAAGAACGAATGGAACAACAACATAAAGAAAAACCTAAAGAGCAAATACAAATAAATCAACAGAAACTAGAGGAAAAGGAAAATAGAACATATCAAAAACAACAGAAAATGGAGCACCATAAAAAAGAAGAACAACTTCTGGAAGAAAGTCCAATAAAGAAGCTTAACGAGCAGAATGAAAAGCAAAGAAAAGACATTCAAGAGCGACAGCGAATTGAACAACAACAATTGTGGGAAAAGAAAAAGATAGCACTTAAAAACCACCAACAAACTGAACAACAGAAACAGCTAGACAAAAAACAAATAGAAGAACTCGAAAACCAACAAAAAGAGAAACAACAATTTCTGGAAGAAATGCAAAAAAACAAATTTGAAGGACAACAACCAATGAACCAAAAACGAGAGGAGAGGCAAAGAATAGAACTTGAAGAAACCAAAGAAATAAATCCACAAGTAGAAGAGAAGTTAATGGGAAAACCTAAAGAACATAAATTAATAGAACAAGATCAGGAAAAGAAACAAACGGACGAAATTAAAGAAGAAAAACAAATGGAAAAACGAGAACAATTGACAGAAACGCAATGGAAAGAAGTTGATCAGCAACAACAAGTGGATCAAGAAGATTTAAAGAAAAAGAAAAAGAAAGAGAGAAAAGGTGAGGAACACCATCAAGTGGAACAACGAAAACTAAACGAGAGGCAAAGGAATGAAATCAAAGAGCTGCAGCGACTGATAAAGAGGAAAGAGCAAGAATTGGAAGAACAATCGCGACAACTGAAAGAAAAACAAACAAAGGAAGTTAAAAAACAACAAGAACTGAATGAGATGCAAAAGAAGGAACTTGAAGAACAACGAGAACTGAATGAGATACAAGAGAAGGAAATCAAAGAACAACGAGAACTGAATGAGAGGCAAAAGAAGGAACTTGAAGAACAACAAGAGATGAATGAGATGCAAAAGAAAAAAATCAAAGAACGAGAACTGAATGAGATACAAAAGAATGAAATCAAAGAACGAGAACTGAATGAGAGGCAAAAGAAGGAAATCAAAGAACAACAAGAACTGAATGAGAGGCAAAGAAATGAAATCAAAGAACAACGAGAACTGAATGAGAGGCAAAAAAAGGAACTTGAAGAACAACGAGAAGTGAATGAGAGGCAAAAGAAGGAACTTGAAGAACAACGAGAACTGAATGAGAGCCAAAAGAAGGAACTTGAGGAACAACGAGAAGTGAATGAGAGGCAAAAGAAGGAATTTGAAGAACAGCGAGAACTGAATGAGAGGCAAAAGAAGGAACTTGAAGAACAACAAGAACTGAATGAGAGGCAAACAAAAGAACTTGAAGAACAACGAGAACTGAATGAGAGGCAAACAAAGGAACTTGAAGAACAACGAGAACTGAATGAGAGGCAAACAAAAGAACTTGAAAAACAACGAGAACTGAATGAGAGGCAAACAAAGGAATTTGAAGAACAACGAGAACTGAATGAGAGGCAAAAGAATGAAATCAAAGAGCTGCAGAAACTGATAAAAAGGAAAGAGCAAGAATTTGAAGAACAACAGCGACAACTGAAAGAAAAACAAACAAAGGAACTTGAGGAACAACAAGGGCTGAATGAGATGCAAAAGAAGGAACTTGAAGAACAACGAGAACTGAATGAGAGGCAAAAGGAGGAAATCAAAGAGGTGCAGAAATTGATAAAGAGTAAAGAGCAAGAATTTGAAGAACAGCGACAACTGAAAGAAAAACAAACAAAGGAACTTGAAGGACAACAACAGAAAGAGACGCAAAAGAAGAAACTTGAAGAGCAGGAAAAAGGCTTGGAGAAGCTAAGTAGTAAGGAGATTGCTGAACTACGTCAACTGATCAACCAAAAGAAAGAGTTTGAGGAACAGTTACAAACAAAGTACAACCGTCGAGAACAAATAAAGGTAAAACAATGTTTTTAAAATAGAACGATCGGGGTTTTAGGATTTCCGAATATAAACGATTAGCAGGTTACTCTTATTAAAGGTATACTGCTTAATATGATTAATTCTTAAACCCTGTAGTCTACTCGTGTATTAGCTTCTTAACAGTGTCGTGCCAAGACCGTTCTGGTTGCTAGAGTAAATATTACAAGATATTGGGAACTAGCCATGGCAACAACAACCAGACAGTGAAGACTAACTAAGACTCGACCATTCATTTGTGTTAAAAAAGGGGCATGAGAATTAGGAAGGGGGCATTTCAGAATATGTTACAATATTGACAAAGAAGCCATCCACAAATTACCTAACTTAACTTTTTGGTGGTATACTTGTAATTTTAACTTTTGTGTGACTCTCGGACCAGTCTAAATTTTTCAGTGTTTTCTTGCTCTTTTTTTTTTGAGGTACGAGCTCGGACATCGTGCAGGCGCATAACGTTTGGCAGCGGTGTTGCGCTATCCACCCTTGCATCATGCATGAATGATAAATTCACATCTTTAAAGACTTAAAAGTCTTAAATTCCAAGTGTTCCGAAAATGAGGATCATCTATGAGCAACTTTATCCTCAGTGCCATTCGTGAAGGGTTGGACTAAGATATTACCACATCTGATTGATTGAAATAATGAATGCTGGGCCAGTCTTTGCATAATTAGAACATTGTTGTAACCTGTTAATTCATATTTTATGTTGGGGTTCTTATTAATAACAGCATTAAGCCTGAAGCCTGAAGGAATTACCCTGGCGACTAAATAGTGTGTTTATATCTGTCTATCTTTAGAATGTAGTTTCTCATCTGTTGTTTTGTTATGTTATGTTGAAACAGGAATCAGGACGCTGTCGCTCTTGGTCAACTTTTGATTCAAATTGTGAATATAACGAAGGTGCTTCTTTTACAGTACGTTCTCCCAAATCCCATACATTACCAAGGAACTTTTCAAAAGGTGGGCATGTTTCAATAATATACACTTAATTAACATATATGTTGTAATGGAAGTCAGTCGCATGCTTTAGCGGTCTGCCAAAATTCGACGCTAAGTGCCAACACGGCTACGTTAGTACAGATAAAAGAGCTCCCATGCAAGGAATGAAATCGGTCCCATCAACAACAAACTTGACAAATTAACGTCTAACTTTGAACATCTCAACAAAACTGCTCAATTCTTACTCAATTCTACTCTCAATTCAACTCGCCCAGTAATACGAAGGGACTGCTTAGAAATTTCAGGAATCAAACGAACTAGTGAATGTACTTGCGAGGATATTAAACTCTGTTAGCAAAGCAATAGGCGTGCCTATGGTGAAAGAAGATATATCAATCACACATCCAATTCCTGTATATAACCCCAATGTACCTCCGAAGATTATCGTGAGAAGCTAAGGAAAAAGTTGAAATGGAAATTCATATGGACATACAATGGAAGAATCTTTCTCAAAGAAGGCGAAAGCACATACAGCTTCGTTAAAGAGGAAGACGTCGCTGAATTTCAAAGTAAATTTAACCCTCCTTGATAAGAGAGAAGATGAACAAGATATTACGATAAAAGTAAGATTATTCTTGAAGGTACAACTTGTACTGTCGTATTCTATTATAGTTATTTAACTTATTTAATTACAAATAGCAAATGAAACCAGTTTGAATGAACTACCATTTCATAATTTAAACATAGAAGAATTTCTTGTGGCAACAGGCTTGTGGGTGTATATTCGTCGTGTGGTCGATTGCTAAATGAGAAAGATCTTTTTAAAGATATTATAGAATCACCAGACAGAGATGATGTTTACTATGAGAATTATATTGAATCTAAATATTGTTCAGTTAAACAAACTGGTCAGCATTTTGAAAAGGCGAACAAGCAAAAAAGATTTTCCATGTTGCATTGTAATATGCGCAGTCTAACTAAGAACTTGTCTCTGTTGCAAGATATTCTCCTCTCAGTGAAAGAAACTCCCAGCGTAATCACAAACTCTGAAACAAAATTAAATGATAAAAGCTGTCTCAATATTAACACGCCGAACTATACGTATTTATAAACACAAATTCAAAGACTTCTGCCGGAGGTGTTGCACTTTATGTCTCAGAGGGATTAGAGTTTGTTATAAGACGAGATCTTGAGTTAGGCTTAGATTATGTGGAATCCTGCTGGATTGAACTTACACGATAAAAACAAAAGAATATAATAATTGGTTGCAGATATAGACAGCCTTCTGGCAATCGTGAAATCTTCTCTGAGACATTAAGGACTCAATTAGAAAACCTAAACAATAAAGGACATGAAGTATTTATCTTAGGTGCTATACATATTAATTTTTTAAAATATAATACTGATAATTACACCTCTCATTTCCTTGATATGTTACTTGATTTAGACGTTATGCCGATTATAACTAAGGCCACTAAGAATCAACTCTAATAGACCATATTTATACTAATGTACACGAAAAAATAATTACAGCAGGGATATGTTCAGTTGACATCTCTGACCACCTTCCTGTGTTTTGTACAGTAGCAGTAAACTTCCAGCTAATAATGAAATCAAGTATACTTCAGAGATTTTTCGAAATTTGATCCAGGAGCTTTTTTTAAATTCTTTAACGGACATAGACTTCAAAAGCCTTGCCACCACAGATGTTAACGAAAGCATGAATAAAATAACACAAACACTTCAGGAAATATCTGATACGGAAAGCTAATAAACAAAAAAGAAAACAATTAAGAAAACCCTGGATTTCAAATGCAATCCTTAGCTCTATTAAAAGAAAACAAACGCTTTTCAAGACGCATTTCCATTTTGCAAAGGATCAAGAAAAAGTCAAGAAATACACGATTTATAACAACAAACTCAATAAAATCAAAGAATTAGCAAAACAAAAAAGAAATATTTAAAAACCACATGGAAGCTGGTTGGAATGATCGTTAACAAAAAGGCTAATTCCCATACGACAATAAAAAAACGTTTTTGCAATAATAAATGCTGTATATAAGGGTAGTATAAATGTCTCCCAAGACGAAGTAGAGGGAAAACATCGAGACTCAAGGGAAAACAAAACTAAATGTTTCCCGAGAGATGAGACATTAAGTGCTTTGTTATATAGCTGGGCTTTCGTTGGATTTTTCTTAATGGGTTTAGGCTGTTTAGCTATAGACATTCACTAAACTGTTATTGCCTGAGCGGGCAACAATTGTTGCAATATTGCCCGCTTGGGAAACATTTGATTTGTCTAATACAACGTGACCATAAATGAACCAATAGCAGTCTGAGTCACAACTAGTAAAAATTCGGCTACATAACGAGTTTTAATTTTGACCACAGTCAATATTACTGAAAATACACAGTTGCTAAATTTACCGAAAATTGTTTAAATCAACTGATTAGGGTGATGCCAAAATACTCATAAAGCAGGTCTAATGTGTCAAAGGAAGGTGTTTCACCAGAGATAAACACATGTAGTAAAATAAAAATAAAAATTCTACTTGTATCGTGGAATAATCAATTCAAGTGACAAAAATAGATAAGTGAATTTAAAATACAAACAGGACGCCCGCTAGGCGTTAACTCGGGCTACTGGACATGGGCAACGGGCATGGCGATGACTGTGGAGAACGAGATTGGTGGTGGAGGACATGTTAGAAAGCTAGTAAGAAAGCACACGCACTTGTTTTACAAAGAACAATTTTTTTATTGACTACTATTATAAACTTACATGCATGGACAACTTACATGCATGCACAACATAGAATTCATATACTGAAAGCCATCATGCATGACATTGCTGTAACTATATCTTGGTCTATATGTACGGTATTGTGACATTTTGTGTACATATTACACTTTAATATTTTAGTTTAATATTGTTAATAAACTGTTTAGATTGTGTTCACAGACCTCACATATATAACGACATCTGCATGAAGTCATTAATTTTAAAGGCCACAATCTAAGGACATGACATA
The DNA here is from genome assembly GCA_964035015.1 of Corallium rubrum. NCBI lineage: Eukaryota > Metazoa > Cnidaria > Anthozoa > Scleralcyonacea > Coralliidae > Corallium > Corallium rubrum. The sequence continues at coordinate 96,068,095 of OZ035997.1, forward strand.
TGGTACGTTTTTATTCAAAGTAGCATTATGCAGACTACCGCTGTAACTTTCACTGAACTGCCAATGTTCATAATTTGCACTAGGTGGTATGGGTGAGTTATTGTCGTTGATTTGTTTTTGAAGTTATGTGTCAAAGCACACAAACTCATAGCAACACATTGCTGTCCTGCATTAGGACCAAATATATCAACACTGCCTTGACTACAAGGTACCTGAATAGTTTTACTTGGATTTTTCTCAATGTCTGTACTAAGATTAGCCTTGCAGAAATTACTTCTGTGGTTTTATAAATTCTTGTAAGTACAAGTTGCTGCTTCAGAATTATTTTGATCCAATGGTTTTTTAGATGACTTCCAGGAGCTTTCAATGAAGCAGTTTTTGTTCTACGTCGTTTTGAAGCTTTCTGTAGATATTTATTTTGCTTAGGTAAATACCTTACTTGATCACTCGATAGCTTCGTTCTCGACTAAAAGCATACATGAAGCAATGAATTCGAGAAGACCCGGGTACATTTCTTTTAATGTGCTTTCGAAGCAGTTTACGTAATTTTCTGCTTTTTTTCAAAAGGCGAGAAAGTTTCTTACCTGGGATTCTGCTAGGCTCTCGATCACGTGATTTACGTCGACCAACGTGGCGCTTGTATTTTACTTCAATCACAATATAAAATATCGTAATATGAAAAATCACAGTATCGTAACGAGATCTACAGTCCTTTGTCGCAAAATTTTCTGACTCTGAGTCAATATCAGTAATAATTTGTACAGATAACTGAGAACATTTTGGATTCTCAAGTGAAACAGGGTTATCCGATGGCAACGTGCTTTCCGATTTTATATTAGACAAAACCTGGACGATCGATAATATATACACACTTGATGCAAATATTAACTCTTGAATTGCATTTGTATCGACCATATTTTGCATGACATTAGTACCACAATAAACAAATATACAGGCAAAAATGAAACAAATCACAAATATTACAGTTACCTCAGTACATTTACGTATCTTCATCGTTCTTCGTGCTTCTATTTACACCATTAGAGCAATTCAGTGACACTAAACAAGAGTTTTCATATAGCATTGTTTTCAAGTTTATATTCATGTTTAGTTTTGTAAGTTTGGCATTCATATAGATACTTTCGGCATTCATTTGTAACTTGGTATACATTTGTAACTTGGCATTCATTGTATTAAGTTGATCGCGGACCAACCCGTTTCGAAAACACTCGTATCCTTTTAGTGTAGGTCTACCGCGATCGGCGTGTGTATTTGTAAGTATTGTGAGCGTATATAAAATCACGATACTTGCCAGCGGCGACATTTAATACCGACCAAGAAAGAACACTTCACTTCACTTCGCTTCGCTTCGCTTCGCTTCGCTTCGCTTCGCTTCGCTTCGCTTCGCTTCGCTTCGCTTCGCTTCGCTTCGCTTCGCTTCGCTTCACTTCACTTCACTTCACTTCACTTCACTTCACTTCAAATATACGTACTTGACCACAGACCAGGCGAAGCTGCAACGCTCAGTTTCGCAAAGCCTGACGGGATGACGTAATGATTGCCATTTCAAAACATCGGAGCCGAAATTTGGACTCGATCTACCTAGCCCGAGTAATAACGAGAACTACAACAACACGACAACGACAAGAACAAAGACAAGAACGAAAACAAGAACAAAGACGAGGACAAAGACGAGAACAAAGACGAGGACAACGACGAGAACAACGACGAGAACAAAGACGAGAACAACGACGAGAACAACGACGAGAACAATGACCAGAAAAATGACAAGAAGGACGAGGACGAGGACGAGGACGAGGACGAGGACGAGGACGAGGACGAGAACGAGAACAAGAACAAGAACGAGGACAACAACAACAACCACAACAACAATGACGACGACAACGACGACAACGACGACGACGACGACAACGACGACGGCGACGACGAGGACGAGGACGACGACCAGAACGACGACCAGAACGACGACGACGACCAGAACGACGACCAGAACGACGACCAGAACGACGACAAGAACGAAGACAAGAACGAAGACAAGAACGAAGACAACAACGAAGAACGAAGAACGAAGAACGAAGAACGAAGAACGAAGAACGAAGAACGAAGAACGAAGAACGAAGAACAAAGAACAAAGAACAAAGACAAGAACAAGAACAGAGACAAGAACAAGAACAGAGACAAAAACAAAAACAAGAAAAAAGACAAGTACAAGAACAAAGACAAGAACAACGACAACGACAAGACAACGACAACGACAACGACAACGACAACGACAACGACAACGACAACGACAACGACAACGACAACGACATGACAACGACAACGACAACGACAACGACAACGACAACGACAACGACAACGACAACGACAACGACAACGACAACGACAACGACAACGACAACGACAACGACAACGACAAGAACAAAGACAGAACGAAGACAAGAACGAAGACAAGAACGAAGACAAGAACGAAGACAAGAAGACAAGAACGAAGACAAGAACGAAGACAAGAACGAAGACAAGAAGACAAGAACGAAGACAAGAACGAAGACAAGAACGAAGACAAGAACGAAGACAAGAACGAAGACAAGAACGAGGACGAGAACGAGGACGAGAACAAAGACAAGAACGAAGACAAGAACGAAGACGAGAACGAAGACGAGAACGAGGACAAGAAGGAAGACAAGAAGGAAGACAAGAAGGAAGACAAGAAGGAAGACAAGAAGGAAGACAAGAAGGAAGACAAGAAGGAAGACAAGAAGGAAGACGAGAACGAAGACGAGAACGAAGACGAGAACGAAGACGAGAACGAAGACGAGAACGAGGACGAGAACGAGGACGAGAACGAGGACGAGAACGAGAGCGAGAGCGAGAGCGAGAGCGAGAGCGAGAGCGAGAGCGAGAGCGAGAGCGAGAGCGAGAGCGAGAGCGAGAGCGAGAGCGAGAGCGAGAGCGAGAGCGAGAGCGAGAGCGAGAGCGAGAGCGAGAGCGAGAGCGAGAGCGAGAGCGAGAGCGAGAGCGAGAGCGAGAGCGAGAGCGAGAGCGAGAGCGAGAGCGAGAGCGAGAGCGAGAGCGAGAGCGAGAGCGAGAGCGAGAGCGAGAGCGAGAGCGAGAGCGAGAGCGAGAGCGAGAGCGAGAGCGAGAGCGAGAGCGAGAGCGAGAGCGAGAGCGAGAGCGAGAGCGAGAGCGAGAGCGAGAGCGAGAGCGAGAGCGAGAGCGAGAGCGAGAGCGAGAGCGAGAGCGAGAGCGAGAGCGAGAGCGAGAGCGAGAGCGAGAGCGAGAGCGAGAGCGAGAGCGAGAACAAGAACAAGAGCAAGAGGAAGAACAGAGACAAAAACAAGAAAAAAGACAAGAACAAGAACGAGAACGAGAACGAGAACGAGAACGAGAACGAGAACGAGAACGAGAACGAGAACGAGAACGAGAACGAGAACGAGAACGAGAACGAGAACGAGAACAAGAACAAGAACAAGAACAAGACAAGAACAACGACAAGAACAAAGCCAGAACGAAGACAAGAACGAAGACAAGAACGAAGACAAGAACGAAGACAAGAACGAAGACAAGAACAAAGACAAGAACGAAAACAAGAACGAAAACAAGAACGAAAACAAGAACGAAGACAAGAACGAAGACAAGAACGAAGACAAGAACGAAGACAAGAACGAAGACAAGAACAAAGACAAGAACCACAACTAGAACAAAGATAAGAACGAAAACAAAAACAAAGACAAGAACGAAGAAAAGAACAGAGAAAAGAACAAAGAAAAGAACAAAGACAAAGACGAGAACGAAGACGAGAACGAAGACGAAGACGAAGACGAAGACGAAGACGAAGACGAAGACGAAGACGAAGACGAAGACGAAGACGAAGACGAAGACGAAGACGAAGACGAAGACGAAGACGAAAACGAAGACGAAGACGAAGACGAAGACGAAGACGAGGACGAGGACGAGGACGAGGACAAGGACAAGGACAAGGACAAGGACAAGGACAAGGACAAGGACAAGGACAAGGACAAAGACAAAGACAAGAACGAAGACAAGAACGAAGACGAGGAGATAAGAAAAAATTGTAATAAGAGAGACTCGTCTTAGAAGGTAGAGTAAATTAAACGTTGAAATATTATAATGTGAGACGTCATCGTTTATTCCGCCCATGGTGAAACAAAATAATAATTTTACTCTTGAGAAAAGTTACTAAAGAAAAACGTTCGTTGGGTTACTGTGCTGGTTATTATGACTCTAAGTGTAAAAATAAGGCGCCCTCATGTGACACTCTGTCTGACTGACCATCCATCCATCCATCCATCCATCCATCCATCCATCCATCCATCCACCATCCATCCATCCATCCATCCATCCATCCATCCATCCATCCATCCATCCATCCATCCATCCATCCATCCATCCATCCATCCATCCATCCATCCATCCATCCATCCATCCAATCCACCCATTCATCTATCGATAGATTACTGTAACAGGTCTCGTTGCTAGGTTTCTCAAATATCTTCTGTTTTAGGCATATCTGAAGATGTGGAAGAACAGCAAGCTGAACACCAAAAAGTTCCTGACTCTCGACAAATACAGCAGTGGCCAAGACAGGAGATACAGAGTGAAGTATATCGGTAAGTCAATAATATACCTTTTAAGAAGGCCCTGCATGCGTGTTAGGAGTTGTCATAGTCAAATGGGCATTTTATTTGGCGGAGGCGCAATTTTTGAAATCCTGATGAACGATAATTACAACAGCGACAACATTTTGTTCACTTGCAACGAAGGAAGCACAATACTAAAAAAGAGCAGATACATGTTTGGCTCGTCATGACTATGCTATAATAATTAACATTTTATTCTTAGAGTGACTGTCCGTAAAAAACAAAACAGTTTAAGTTCTAAAGTTGCTGCAACTCGAGACTGGTTGTTTTCAAAGCCTTCCAAACAAGTAGGTCCTTATAATTTTTATGTAGCAGCCTGGAATATACCATAGACTTATATTCCATAGTTTATTTAATATCTCAATCAAATATGATTTATTGCTGCCTAGAAGATTCGGCGCAGTGGCAGTATTAGCAGTATTGATCGCAATCAAGAATTTGGGTTAAGAAGAACACAATCTTCTTCCACGATACCAGTTCATTCTCGCAAATCGACAAGAAATAAAGGTAAATAGAAAACATACAGTATATTTTACAGTTTCACTCAATATAATCATAAAAAGTTGTCATGCACGAGATTTATAGTTGAACTATTCGTCTGTCCGTTCATTTGTTTGTTTGTTTGGGTGCAACGAACGAACGAACGAACGAACGAACGAACGAACGAACGAACGAACGAACGAACGAACGAACGAACGAACGAACGAACGAACGAACGAACGAACGAACGAACGAACGAACGAACGAACGAACGAACGAACGAACGAACGAACGAACGAACGAACGAACGAACGAACGAACGAACGAACGAACGAACGAACGAACGAACGAACGAACGAACGAACGAACGAACGAACGAACGAACGAACGAACGAACGAACGAACGAACGAACGAACGAACGAACGAACGAACGAACGAACGAACGAACGAACGAACGAACGAACGAACGAACGAACGAACGAACGAACGAACGAACGAACGAACGAACGAACGAACGAACGATATGAAGGAATGAATATGTGGTTCGAGGCCTCTTTAAATAAAGGAATATCAATTTGTTGACAACGTTGTGTTGTACTACTACTACTTACGATTCTTGTTATAAATTGAGAAGACAGATATAGGCTAGCGCACAACCTATTATCATGCATTTGAAAGGTTTACTATGTTTTTTTTTCAAGTAAGCTTTTAATGTTGCCGAGTGAATGTGGCCAAATTTCCTGGTTCTAAAATATCTTTAATTGCGACTGTAACTATGTGAAATTTTAATGTAAAATATTTAAAAACAGTTTTCTTCTTTTCATACCAAAGCATCAGCAAATGAACGCGTTAGAAAACAATATGATGATCCGCCGCGACTCAACATGAAAAGTCCAAAGATGAAAAATTTACAGGTGCCTTACAAAGATTGGAAATATGCTCAGCTGCCTACAGATGTCTTGTTGTTGACAACAAACGATGACGGATTCATAGCTTGCTTGTTTTACCTTGACAACGCCTTCAGAAATTTTAAAGACGGTCTTGGAGATGTATACTTCGGCGAAATTCGTACACATGATCGCAAAAAAGTAAACATCTCTTTGATCAGATCTTTTGGTTCTATTAATTCTGATTCTTCGCGGATTGCTGTTGAAAATGCTATCGACCGTCTAATGCCTAAAGTCGTATTTTTGGTTGGATTTTGTGGTATGAGGAAAGAGGTGGCACAGTTGGGAGATGTAGTTGTATTGTCGAAACTTTCAAGATTTGACGGTTGCAAGAATGATCAACAGCAAGTGGACCGCCAGAGTGTAAACCAGAATATTCGGGGGCTTATCAAATCCGCGGCTTCTTGTTGGAAAGCACCACTGCATGACAGGAAAGCACATAACGTACAAATTCATTATAATGAAGAAATGTTAACTGATCTAAAACTGGCAAATCGGTCTTCTCTAGGAAAGCGTCCTACAGCCACTGCTATTGAAATTGAAGACCAAGGTAATAAGCACGATTCTTTGCAAAAATGTCCATAAACTTCTTTATATGTAACACTATTTACGCACGCTGTGACTGGTCAGCTATCGTGTTCATATCAGGCTACGCAAATCACGGGGTTGTATTAAGATTCGTTGTTTATGCATGAGTAAATTCTTTCTGTAACCATTCCCCCGGGCCACTCCCAGGACAACGCAGAAAATTGGATCCCGGGGGTGGGCAATTGTTTTATTAACTTTTACCCCGGGGGTATAGGACGGGATCAATCTCGGTATAAAGAGGAGATAAGTAAACGTTCCTTCCTTTCATAAGTTCAAAATGGCGACGAAATTAAAAGATTTTTCAGGGAAATATTCCGAGTGTGTGGGCATATTTAGACGTACAGAAACAGAAATGAGACAATGTTTAATTTTACATTATTTTGTTTCATGTTCAAAACACAAGTTTGCAGTTGATATAGTGTAAATTATGTGTTATATCTCATATTATTTTTTCAGCCTTGCCCCGGGGTCCCAATTAGCAAAATTCAAAGTTCCGTGTGTGGGAAATTTGCTGAACTTGAGAAAAAATTACGCACCTCTGGGGTATTGCCGGGGGGATGGTTACAGGAAGAATTAACTCATACATTACATGTGCGTCAAAGGCTTAATGCGCGGCTGTGGTTATTTTGATTGTACAGTTAAAGGTACTTTTAGCTTTCGGAGTCTCAGAACTACATTGCATATTAAACTACATTGCGTCTGAGAATTTTGTACGTTTTAACAAACGCTTAATGTGTGCACGCTGTTGCGCTGTTTAGTAGCCCGAGTGAACGGCTAAGCAGGCGTCTTGTTTACTGTAGATTACCCCTCTATTAAACGGCCACCTCTACTAAGTGGCCACGGCCACTACGATATTCTTTTCATGGCATCCCACTCCTGACACCATGTAATGCTTCTGTGGGTTTAGGAAATAACTTTATTCAGCAGTGTGTGATACACGTTGTGCTATAGTTCTAGTGACTGTGCGACTAACATGCAAATTAATATACCTATGTGTTAGTTATTAATAACATAATGTCAATCAACTTAATTAGTGCGGTCAGCATATATTAGCATATATTACACCCTTGACGTTTTACCCGAGTTCGTCGCTCGTTATAAAATCTTGGTGAGCCAGATTGCCATTAGTTTGGGAACAAACCCAATGACTTGAAAACCCTGGTTCATTTCATTCGGATGCCAGTAACACCGCTGCCAAACGTTTGCGCATGCGTGAGTTTGGAAGAATAAATATTGCAAGAGAAGTGGGAACTAATTCCCGCCCTCCCAATTTCAACAAGAAACTATTTCTTAAAAGAAATAGCTGTTTCGTTCCGGTCAGTCGTTTATGAGGGTCTGTTTCAACAGCAATGACGAATTTTAGCTCAACTAATTATTTCCCCCATGTAGACTGGCGCGACAATTTTTACTACGCGCCTGCATGCGTTTCATACGACAAATTTAATTTAGACGATTTTTGTTTTGCATATAAACAAACTAGAAATATGCCGAAGCGAGAAGATCCTAATAAAACTACAAAAAAATAATTTAAGCTTCGTCTAATAAAACGAACACACATTTCAGACGTTGTACCGTGTCTGATCATGACGGATTACTCTCTCCTCCGCAGTCCAGAGGGCAGGCCCTATTGATTATTTCAGGTTATTCGCAGTCGCATAAATTCGACTGAATTTAAATGTGACGTGCTAGCGGTCTCGCGATTTTCGTGAGAACGCAATTATTTTGGCAACGTAAATCTTCTATTCAGTAGCAATACTCTTCTGACCGTCTATAGGGGAAAATAAAACGTTACCAAAGTAATTGCTTTCTCGGGAAAATTGCGAGACGCTAGCACGTCGCATTTAAATTTCATGCAGCTGATTTATTTATGACACCGCGGTATTTATTGAATAATCGCCAATAGCAAATCCATAAATTTCCAAGGCCAAAAGGATCAATATAAATTAGGTCAATAACGGACTACCATCATTTTCGTCGTCATAGGTCATAGTTTAATTCTCGAATCAGAATAATCCATTTAGATGGGCCACAAATGAATGATAACGAACTTCTAGCCTCAAACTATTGACATTGTTCATAAAATAGCTATATTTTAAAATTATTACACACGCGTGAAACAGTGCGACTGACCTTTTGGAACGCGCAGTTGCCATACATAACGAATGCATTCTCGAGTTTAACGAGGGGAAAGTTCCTACTTTCTACAGCACAAGATTGATGATTCGCTTCGCACGGGATTGTTTACGTCTTCAAATTGCTCTAGATCAGCAATATTTTCACTTCGTTTTGGCGTTTAACCACGCCTCCAACAAAATTTTTTATGCGGAATTTTGATTTCATTGGATAAGATCACAGTTATGTCAACAACACTGCACTACGATTGGACGATTTTCATCTGTGATGACAGTTTCTTTTGTGATGTCAATGGAAAGCTAATACAGTAACAGTTTCGTTCCTGCGGGGAACGAAACAAAAAGGCCCTGGGAACGAGGTTGGTAAGACACGAAATCTCATTGTCCCCTCGTGTTCGTGTGGTTCGCGAAGCGGGCCTCGCGACGCGAGGGTACTAATCTCGACGGGGTGGGCGGTAAGTCCGGTCGGGGATTGTACCCATGTTGGCGGTTTGGAGTATCCATTTGTGTGTATATATATATATATATTTATTTATTTATTTATATGTAATGATCAACGGAGACCATGTTGGGGATCCGTGGGGTGATGGTGGTTAAAAAGGTACACGTGTTTCAGTGTAGTTTTTTACGTCAAAAACATCATTTTCGTTCGAGTTTGAGTACAAAACTACAAAAGTTCGGAGAAGAAAAAATGTTTATAGGCTAGCTAGAAGTGTTGAGACGTATTCAAGGGAAAGACAAGAGAAAGAAACAAGCGAACGAACGAAGGGAACAGGTCGAACAGCACTAGGCCAGAGCAAGATACAAGGAGAACTACAGTAAAGCGACTTGAGGACACAGCGTCTAAAATTACATCAAAGTTTTAAAGTCGAAGAAACGAAAAGAGTGACTCGCAATATCAAGGCTAAACACGGTGTCTAGAACTACATCAGCGGAGAGAGGAACAGTGAAGAGAGAGGCTAGAAATTATGCCAGAAAACACAGCAAAAAGAATGGCACAAGAGAAAGAGAGACAGCGAAGAGAAAAACTTGAATTCGTGACTGAGAGATGGTACGAAGGTACAGAGATATTTTTTAAAACATTTATTTATTAATAACAGAAGAAAACGTATTTAAACAATATATCTCTGTGTAGGAATTGTTGGTGGCATACATGTACTGTACAATCATGTATTTGACGTTTTCATACATTCACTGTACTGCAGAGTATGCATACTTATGATTTATTATAAATTCATCAATTGGAGTAATGCCCAGCTATTCCTCCCTGGAATGTCAGGCATAATTTGCAAACTTTTTATTCCCGGGAGTGGGGCATTTATCTACAGTACTGTTCGAGGTACTGTTTACCTAAAGCTGAAAAATTTCTGGTTGCTAATTTAGTCACATACTTGCTGTGGTATAATAAGCCAATTAAACAGCAATACAACTGGGTTGTCAAAATATTGTATTTTGTGAAAAAAGACAATATAATTTGTACTGGTATGCTACAATGGGAGGTACGGGACTCCCATATATTGACTATACACTTGTATACAGGGGTGTGCCACTGGAAAGGGAAAGGGAATGGTTTTCATTTTTAGTTTGGAACAGGGTACCGGTGTAATAATTATCACACTTTTGATCTGGTTGCAAGGTCTGTTCTTATATGCTGACAATCATTTACTCCTTTCTTTCAGTTTGGAACAGGGTACCATTTTTAGCCATTTTGTGTGAAGCCAATTCCTTTGTCTGGAGTAACCAACATAATATATATAAGGGTTCAGTGGTACGCCCCTGGGATTGAAGGCAGAGTGCATTAATAATAATAAACAATGAACACGAGGGGTTTGCATTAATGTATTTCTAGTTTTAACTTGAACTGTACATGAGCAAATAGAACTTGTGAATTGTTTATATGTCGTAAAAAGCTGATAAAAATAAATTTTGTCGCATGTACGAAGCATTTAGTGCCAGCCCTGTTAAGCTAACCAGACCGGTCAACCTGGCGTTTTTTATACATAGGCGAAAACAACCGCCGGGTAACCGAGATCCCGGTCTGACACAAAGCGATATCTTGGCTAGGCGGGCTGACTCGGCTTTCATATAAACACATGTACAAGATAAATATTAACAAGAAATAATAGCACAAGCACGATCTCGGCAGAGCGGGGTACCTGACGTGGCAGCAACAACCAGACAGTAAAGACTAAGTAAGACCAGACGATTCATTTGTTTTAAAAAAAGGGTAATGAAAATTACGACGGGGTCATTTCAGAATACAATATTCACAAAGAAGCCATGCACAAATTACCTACCTTATCTTTTTGGTAGTATGCTTATAATTTTAATTTTTGTGTCGGACTCTCGGACCAGTCCACATATTTCAGTGTTTTCCCGCTCTTTTTTGAGGTGCGAGCCACTGATCTCTATATACAACTGGATAGGCCATTCCCTATGGCCAGCAGTCAAACATTTCGTGCCAGTCGCCGTCATCTTACGTAGTGGAACATATGACGCATTGCGGCCTTAGAACTTGTTCCCAAGCCCAAAGTTGACTGGCATAAGCAATCTTGACGTCAGCACGGTCAGATTATCCGGGGGTAGGAATATTAGAAGTAATATTGGGCATTTCACTCGATTACATAGCATGTTCTAGGGATTTGAGGTGAAGGAAAATTCGAGTGTAGAATATATACATTTTAAGACCAAACCGGGACCAGTTGCGAAAAATGCAACTACACAGGCCTTCCGGCAGGAATTGAACCCACGACCTTGCGATTCTAGTGCAATGCTCTGACCACTGAGCCACGGAGGGCGTTGCCGAGAGCTTGATCGCGAGTTCTGTATATATAATAAGGTGGTAATGCCAGGAGGAAATTGGTTATATTATAAGTAATATTGGGCATTTCACTCGATTACATAGCGTGTACTAAGGATTTTGGGTGAAGGAAAATTCGAGTGTAGAATATATACATTTTGAGACCAAACCGGGACCAGTTGCGAAAAATGCAACTACACAGAGAGCCATGGGTTCAATTCCTGCCGGAAGGCCTGTGTAGTTGCATTTTTCGCAACTGGTCCCGGTTTGGTCTTAAAATGTATATATTCTGCACTCGAATTTTCCTTCACCTCAAATCCCTAGAACATGGTAGGAATATTATGTGTGCAATGCCTGGGGAGTCGGAAAAGCCGTAAAGCAAACAACAGATGCCGGTTCGTTTAGCTTTCACTGTTTAACAACAAATACAGTCAAACGATGGCAAGTACACAATACGAAATATTGTTAAGGCATTAAGATTACTATAAAGACTTGAAATTGAATTCTTCGTAGATTTCATAGTCTGTTTTTCAGTTTATATTATCGTGAAGTTTCTTCGTTGCCGGCACTGAAGAAAAACAACGAAATTTAAAGGTTTTATAGCTCAATAACAGAAACAAATGCAAGAAATTAACGTCTTAAACCTTATTAAGTACTTATTGTGTCCTTACATTCATTTAAATTTTCTTAAAATAACTCTTTTTGTCTGTTTTCAAACTACGAAAGCTATGAACTTCAGTGGCAGCCATCTTGGGTAGTGGTCACGTCATCATACAACTGGCACGCAAAATCCGGCCCAATGGCCCATCCAGTTGTATATAGCGATCAGTGGTGCGAGCTCGGACGTCGCGCATGCGCAAAACGTTTGGCAGCGGTGTTGCTGCCAGTATCGTTTTTTTGCTAGACATACCGCGATGTCGCTTTACACTTTGACCTGATCTAAGACTTCTTCATTTTTCACGAACAACCGCCACAGCATTCGAGTCCTCCTCATTGCTTGTTTCTTGTTTTATAATATGCATGACAAAATTACTGCATTCTGGGGCAAGCGGGAGCAATTTTAGTGTAAACTATTTCTAGTACTAATTGATTGTGTAATATTTTAGACGTTTATGCAGTTGCTTTTGAGCGTAAATTGGATTTCGTAATTGTTAAAGGAATCTCACATTACGCTGATGAAGGCGAGTCTGAAATTATAAAAGAGTGGAAAATTTTCTCCAGCGTTATGGCTGCTTCATTTGTCCAACATATTCTAATGAAAAATCCCACCGTTTTAAAGAATTTACCGCACTATAACGGAATTGACAACAGCAATCAAGGTAAAAATTATATATGTTTTATTGCTGATATTTTCTCAAGCAAATACTAAATTCCTACAAGTGTCTACAGAGACTTTGCTATACTTTAGCAGAAACTTATTAGATGGTAATTCATATTTCATATAGCTAATTTCTGGCTTGTGTAAGATTATGTTTACTGCATGGAACAGACGTTTATTAAATATATTGAGCTTTTGACCATTGACTAAATTTAACGGAATACTTTGTAAACATGCGATTAATTCACACGCAGGCTATTTGTATTCAGATTGGTTGGGTTTGTTCGTTCGTTCTTGTAGATATAAGAAATTTCAATTCCCAGTAAGTGGAAAAATAGTTCGCTACATTTTCGAAATAGTGGCTGTAGTCAGTGGCGAACTACATTTGTTGACAAGTAGCATGCTGTAAAGGTGCTGTTACACGATGCGATTTTTCTTGCAACGTGCAACAAATCACTGAATGTTGCAAGTGCATAAAAAATCGCACAGTGTAACACCCCGTAGCAACTTGCGATTTGGTAAATTTGTTGCAAGTTGTAAGAAAAATCGCATCGTGTAACAGCACCTTAAATGTATAGCTGCATGACTACATTTTTTAAAGTAGCTTTAACTTTAATTGTAGCGAATTACACAATAACAAATATTTGTCACCCGTCCTTATTTACTGAGTAACTATATTTACAATTAACTGCATGAAACTAAAAAAAAGTGTATGCGAGTTCTTGAGGGTCATCCAATAAGTACTTATTGCTTACATTCGATTGTTTTTGAAGCTGGTCAACAATTGAACAACCCTTCTTCAACCATCGGTAACCTGCAGCTGTCAACAAAGCAACTATTGTGCACAAAATTGAACATAAAACATGTTATTGGTGGAGATTATCGTGAACTCGCCGCTCATTTTAGTATGAGTGGAGAGGACTTGGATGTAATATCCCAAGAGAAGAACCCAACAGAAGAAGTGCTAAAATGGACCGAACGAAATCCTGAGAACACCATTGCTAAACTCCGAGAAATACTGATCGACATGAAGCGTGCTGATTGCGTGGATATTCTTGACAAAGGTCATAAATGAGGTATGAACACCAACTACTTTTTTGTTGGCAATGTTTTTGCATAATCCTAAAGATGTTATGGTAGTTGGTAATCGTGCAAAATTTAATTTCAAAATTCGTTAAAGAAAGGGTGATATTTTACGTGTTGAAGTTTGTATTTTGGAGCGCCGCCATTGAAGTGGCCGAGCTTGAGAAGAATGAGTCAAGAAAGCTAGCTTAGGACGTCATAAACTCAATAACAACAATGACCCTTTTGTTAACAACAATGATCTTTTTTTTGTTGAGTCTATGACGTCATAAGTTCTCTCAACTCATTCTTCTCAAACACGGACAATTTAATGGCGGCGCTCCAAAATACAAGCTTCGCACGTAAAATACAATTTTGTTTTGGGGAATTTTGAAATGATACTTCGCACAATTACCAACTATCATAATATCTTTAGGATTATGCAAAAACATTACCAACAATATTATCGCCAGAGAACCACTTACACAAAAAAAATGGTTAACCCTTAAAGTAAGGAATATTAGATTTAAAGGAAATACTTCTTGCAAAAAGAAAATACCACATGTTTCTTACGTTTTTGCCTTAAAATGAGAAGAACTAAGATTTGTTCACAAGCTTTGCATGCATGGACTCTATGAAAATACAAATGAATTATCTAAACCTAAATTCTAAAGTCATGTGATTACTTGTCAATAATATACAGTACACATTGATTAAGAAATATACGCACGTGTGTGACAAAATGTTCGTACATACGTACATGTATCGTTTCAGCAATACTTCGATCAGTTGCACCTGCAACCTTTTTTAAACACAGATAAAGGTTCGAAAAATTCTAATCTATTTGGGTTAGAGTTCTTCAAAAGGTTAAATTAGTTTAAAATATAATTCAACGTTGATACGTAAAAAGAAAACATAAAAACAACAACCCATTTTCTGGGTACTCTTGCAAAAACGTGATTAAAGGTTACATTAGATGATGAAAGCATATTTTTCATTGTTTTGGGAAATTGGCCATTGCGCACCAAATTTTAAGGCTATATATCTCAGATTTTCAGTCGAGAAAGCCAAATGGTTGCTGATTATGGAAATTTAAATTTAGTGAGAATTTACTTTAAACTTGCCTCATCTATAACGAGTTTTCCACCACCAAATTCTGTTACAATTTTGTTAAAAAAATTTGTTAAATTTTGTTAGTCGGTCGTCATATGATTTTTCAATATTTTCTCGTTAAAAGTGAATTTTGGTCTCTTCGTCGTTTTAGCCAACGCAGATCTGAAAAGAATGTCGTGTATCTGAATAACCACTAAAAAGTATAAAACAAGCGGACACGGTTTAATGCGATTATTATTCAAGATTGAAAATATGGTATGCAGGAAAATTTTTAGTTAACGGTAAATTTATTTTTTGAATTTATCAGGAGTGTGTGTATATTCGTTAACTCGTTAAAGGGTATTGGCAATAAAAAATAAGTTTTCGTCAAATGGTATAAGAAGACCTTTTACAATTTTTCCGTATTTGTTTTCGTTTTGGAAATATTTCGACCAAAGACAGCGTGCTGTCCGCCATCTTGTTGTAATATTGGGTCTAATTAACTAGGAAATTGGTGACGTCACAAGCAGGGTAAACCTGATGAAACCACTCCGTGGGTGACCAAATTTCCACGGAAGGCTTTTTAAATGTTGCTGGGTCAATTTAAAATGGAAATAGCGCAACAAAAAATCGAGTTTCTAGCTCATAATGTCATAAGGTTGGCAAGATAAAAATTTCACTTTACCCTGGTTATGTCGTCACATGCATAATTTTGCATATCGAAAGTAATCCCAAGATGGCGGACAGCACGCTGTCTTTAGTCAAAATATTTCCAAAACCAAAACAGATATGGAAAAATTGTAAAAGGTCTTCTTATACCATTTGAAGAGTTCTTTCAAATGAGATAAACTTAATTTTTATTGCCAATACCCTTTAAAAACAGGAAACGTTTGAAATTAATGCTCATCAAATTTATATTTTCACGATCAGCAACTATTTTTCCTATTTGACTGGAAATTTGAGATACATAACGCTACAATTCGTCGCGCACTAATCAATCTCCCAAACATACCTTCATCATCTAATGTAACCTTAACGCTCCTGATCAACCCACTTGTCATCAAGAAGCCTAAAGTCAGCATGTCTTAATGTTTCAAGGGCTCTCGTTCAAAATAACAAACACGGTAAATCTTTTTTGTGAGAAGTGAAGTACAAAATATAATTGATCATTTTAGGAAAACCATCTACCTAAGAATCAAGTACATGGAAGAAAATTGTAAAGGTACATTTTTATTTTAAATGCTTGTGTAAATATTCAAACATCATTTCCAAGAATATGGTTCTTGCAAAATTTACCTGTTGTTAATAGTCTGATACTTTTACCTCTGCAAGAGTTGCAAGAATATCTCATTGAACCGATTTCTATGAAAGTTTGTGGAACTATTTGTATTTGCATGACAGTTTTTTAACGAAGGACAAAAAGAGCTATTTTGCAGAGAAAATTTAAACTTTCTAAATATCATTTCCCACACATGTATAAATATCATACTCACTTTTAAAACTTATGTCGTGGATTAAATTTTGAAAAGCGTTTAGGAGTTCGAAATAGTACAACTACATTTAAAAAGTATATAGCTACGAGTGTTTTATATTTGATCCCAGCTTACAGTTGCAGCGAAGCTGATGGACTCCTCGCCAAGAAAAGGCCTCCGTTTAAAATACCATAGGCGGTTACCAAACACCACTAGAAAGATACGAACAAAACAATACATATAACAATAGAGTTGATGTTCGCGGGCATAAAGGTGTTTTTGGCCCAACTCAGGCTTATTTTAGCCCGAGCCACGATCGGAGATGGCGGCTGTCGAGGCTCGCGAAATACGGGCTGACCCGTATTAGCTACGCATGCGTAGAACGAATATCTTGCGTGTAAACGTCATCAATACACGGCCGACAACTCACTTGAGCCAGCACGCACGTGGACTGCGAACTGCCCCATGAAAGTAGCCGATTTTCTATGCGATTTCCGATCGTGCGCAGGCGAGGGTTAAAATTAGCTCTGAGAAGGGCCAAAAACATATTTATGCCCAAAAACATCAACTGTATTACTATTATAATAATTTTAGTGGGCGTTTGAAAGAAAATCAAAGACAGTACAGTAAACAGTATCTTGAACAGTGCCGCCAACCCGACGGCGTGTATTTCATTGCAATAAATATTTACATAACTCATAACTTGGCAGAAAAACGCAACATTTGTCATCAAAACAATCTTTGCTCCAAAGTATTGACAAGAAAAGTATACAATTCCGTAAACAACAAACCAATAGTGATTTAGAACTGTTAAAACTGATAGGCTCAAATCAGCGGGCTAAAATATATTTTAGCGCGGCGAATTCTTCATTTTAGCCCGCAAAATACCCGACAAAATTATTATAATGGTAGTCAAGTTATAAGTATACTCAGAAAAATGCTGAGTTAGGATTTTACCAGAGTATAATTACAGTTGACTGCATGCAAGCAAACTGAAAACTTTACAAACTAAATTTGTTCAATTTCAAATATATATATAGTAATAGTTTGTTTTTTTCAAATATATATAGTAATAGCACTTTTAATTAATACGATCATTGTAATTAATAGTATTTGTAATTAATAATTCATAAAGAAAACTGACAGAAATTAATTTCAGGAGAGGAGAGATCTTTGTTCTAGTAAATAAATTAAATTTGCATTAAATTTGTATATTTATTAAAATATATATTATCCCTGTCCAGATACCCATATCTTGTAATCCTGTTTTCAAAAATGTACTTACTCGTCTCGCCAGGTTTCAAGGTAGCTGACATTTCATCACATATTTTATCACAAGGATGTTGAGGAGTAAGCACAACCTTACTCCTTCCTTTAATCTAGAAAGTCATTAAAGGAATAATCTCACAACATTGAAAAAGATGACATATTACGACTGCTTAAATAAACTAAAGGCCATATATACTACACAACTACGACACAAGGCAATTTTTCCTGCGACATTTCCAACGTACGCAAGTTGTCGAGAGATCTGAAATGTATATTATTATTTCAATTATATTGAAATGTATATTATTATTATCTGAATAAGAGAGAATTCAAGGACGCGATAAAGTTAAGATATGATTGGGAAATCACTGATACTCCAACAGTATGCGTATGTGGGGACCTGTTCAACGTGGACCATGCTATGGTCTGCCGGCGAGGCGGCTTCATAATTCAACGCCATAACGAGCTTCGTGATTTGGAAGCCAAGCTGTTGAGCATGGTGTGTAATGATGTTGAAATAGAACCGGTCCTACAGGATATCACTGGAGAAGGCTTAAACAGAGGCGCCAACAGAGCCCCCGATGCTCGTTTAGATGCTCACGCTTCTGGGAGAGGCAAAGATCTGCGTTCTTTGATGTTCGGGTTTGCCACCCAAACGCAGAGTCTTATAAAGATCTCAGTCCCAAGCAAATCTACCGGCAACATGAAAATGAGAAGAAGCGCCAATACGCAAGCAGAGTGATGGAGATAGAACAAGGTACGTTCACCCCGCTAGTATTTACCACGACAGGTGGAATGGCTGATGAATGCAAGAAATACCATAGTAGACTTGCTGAATTACTTGCCATTAAGAAGGGAGAAGACTACGCCAGCACAATGTCTTGGTTGAGAGCGAAAATCTCCTTCGCCTTAGTACGTTCAGCTCTCCTATGCCTTAGAGGAACCAGAGCAAGAAGAAGAACTGTAAATATTACCTTAGACAATGACATTACCTTAGAGAATGTGGCGGCCAGAATAGTTTGAAGAAACATTACTTGATATGTAACATTTTTATTATTTACTTATTTTCATTATTATCTTCCTTTCCTTTTAATTGTAATATAATCTTTCTACTGTCATATTGCATAAATTTAAATAGACATTGACAAACATTTTATAAGCTAGTGAGGTTTACCATTGTAAAATTTTAAAAATAATCTTTAGTATATTAGTATTATTAGGTTACAAGGAATAAAATTATTATTATTAAATAAAAAAAATAAATTATTATTATTATTATTATTACTAGGAATTACTATCGCAAGTGAAGTGCTGCCTCAGAAGGCATGGGACATGGGTAGCCTAATTTTTGATAAAATTTCCAAAATAAATCCTGGGGATGATTATATACATTGTAACAGACATACTGCAGCATGTACACATTTTTTTCCATTCTTTTAATTACATTCAAATACTACAGACTTAAATTACAAATAACTATCACTTATCTGAATATATTTGGCAACATTTTTTTGCCTCAACGGGCGATATATTTGTGTCGATCAGTGATCGACATGTCTCAATGGACGAGTTCTTTGACTTGTCTTCTAACCAACGGCAACAAACAACAGTTGGTAAGTTGTTCAGCGACAGAAATCCCTCAAGAGGAACAAGATCATTGTTAAAAACATTCAAGTACATGTTGTCTCCTTGTACTAAGACATTGTCGATGGTTGTCGAGTTCCACTCGATAACTTACATAGCTCGGACAAAGGCCTGGGCACGAGGCAACGTCAAGAATAGTGTGCTGCCTCCCTGAGGGGAGGCAGCAATTATTATTATTATTATTATATTCTAAAACAATAGGCAATCTTTTCTTAAACGTACGCGTTGAAACAGGCACCGTTGAGTTGCAAGGGATATATTACCTTTTGTTATATAGCTAGAGTTTCACTGGATACAACGATAACTGTCATTGGTTGGTTTGTGGTCACATGACCTTAGCTAAATTCAGGGACGTAGCCAGGGGGAAAGCCGGGGGAGCCACGGCTCCCCCCCCCCCCCCCCTTTTGATATAAAACAACAGACTGATGTAACTACAAAACTGATGCAATATGAATTGTGTCAGGAAATAAACTGTAAACAGTGTATTAAATCTACTGAGTGTATGCATTTTGAGTATCTATGTGACGTTTGCGTGTTTTTAGTATTTTATATGACGTTTTTTAACCTTTAGAGTCCGTAAAATCTTCCTCCAAAAGCCAGGAAATGGCATTTCAGCGACTCTCGATTATGCTCCCCCGGACCCCCCTAAAATGTTATTTTGATTTCGGCTCCCCCCCTTCAAAATCCTGGCTACGTCCCTGGCTAAATTTCAATGTCTACCGAGCGGGCATGCAATAATTGAGAACTTCTTGCCTGCTCGGTCAATAAGTTTTCAATGTTGCCCACTTGCCCGCTAGAACTTTGAACTCTTTACGGCATCCTATAAACAAAAGCTTGTTTGGTACGAAAAAAAGAATATTTATAAGTCTTCAAAGCATGTGTGAAGAAACTGGAGAAATGTATTGCTGTTCTTTTGTTCTGAGACTCATATTTGTTTGGTTGAAGTGAAATTATTAATTACGGAGCCAGGCGAAATGTTTTGGTAAGTCTTTCAGTTTGTCTTTTGTGTACTTTCCCTTGATAAACGTCGAAATTATTCAGTGAAACCCAAGCTATATAACAAAACACTTAATGTCTGATCCCTCGGGAAACAGTTAGTTTTGTTTTCCCTCGAGTCTCGATGTTTCCCTCGACTTCATCTTGGGAAATATCAAGACTCTCGGGAAAACAAAACTAACTGTTTCCCTCGGGAGCAGACATTAAGTGTATAGTGTAACAGCGCTTTAACTTTAATAACTTTACAAAACATACTTGTGTTTGTACCGCTTTAGAACAAGACTATGGGGCATGAAAGAATGTATGCATGTGTATGTGTATGGGGTCTAAATAACAGCCTAAATTAGTTTTAATAACGTAAGCTCTGCTCGAAACGTCAGTATTTCGTTTTTTACAACTTGAGAGAAATTCCATCGAAGACATTTCCAGGACTCTGCTGATTTTCAAGAAATTTCCCATCCTCGTCCCCAGGGCCATTTGTGGGGCCTGGGCCAAGATGGCGGCCAAAAACAAAATGGCGGGAACAAATAGCCCTGGTACAGGCTGGGCTATTACCACATCTGATTGGTCGAGATAACATTAGATGTTTTAGGTATTCTGATTGGTGAAAACAAGGCAGACGCGCGGGCTAATTCGCGGGCATTTCTTTAAAGGGCTCAAATTAAAAATAAGCGATGTCGGCAAATTTAAAAACAACTTCAAAATAAATGAAAATGTGAGAAAAGCTGGCTAAACAACCCGTAAAAAACGCTGGAAGAATATGTTATGACGGATCGTGTTGTTTCTGTGCCCTGCAAGTCAGAGCCCCTTTCCGCGGACCTACGCAAGCTTCGGGGGAAAGTGGGCTCTGTCAACAAACTCGATCTTCGCCCCAAACCTGGGGCGGGGGCTAGTCAGTCAGGTTTTGAACTGGTCAAACAAGTTCTAGTTTATGAGCACCTGCAAGCAACACGCTGCCAAACGTTTGCGCATGCGTGAATTCGCTAGAGTAAACATTGCAAGAGAGGTGGGTAGTAGCCGTGGCGAAAACCACCAGACAGTGAAGACTAAGTAAGACTCGACTATTCATTTGTGTTTTAAAAAAAGGGTAAAGAAAATTACGAAGGGGTAAATTCAGAATATGTTACAATATTGACAAAGAAGCCATGTACAAATTACCCACCTTATCTTTTTGGTAGTATGCTTATATTTTAAACTTTTGTGACGGACTCTCGAACCAGTCTAAAAATTTCAGTGTTTTCCCGCTCTTTCTTTTGAGGACGAGCTCGGGCGTCGCGCATGCGCAAAACGTTTGGCAGTGGTGTTCCTGCAAGCACTAAGCAGGAAAATAGCAAGTAACGCGTTAGAGCCTGGGCCCAAAATAGTATCTTGGCAACCGTTCACGCTTACTCAAAAAGAAATATCGAGTTTGTTGGCAGAGCCCGCTTTCTCCCGAAGCCTGCGTAGATCGGAAAGGGGCTCTGACTCGCAGGATAACAACGAAGTCCATGGGACGACCAAATTGTTTTCCAAATCAGGCGAACGAAAGACTTGGTGAACGAAGTCAAAAAGCATTTTGGTATTGAGGTGGCAAAAGTATTTGTAGGAACTGCGAAAGGAAGGTACACCAATATGAGGAATTTACGTGTTTGGTCATTAAAAAGCATGCTTTCTTCAAGAAAGCCCAAGAATTCTTGACTAAACGATGCCTATTTTTTTCAAAACTGAACGCTGCATTAAATCCGAAAAAAAAAAGAGAAGAAGGCAGGTTCCAGACAATGGCAATCCAGTTTCTTGCGAATTTGATACAACGGTGAAACAAATGATAAATACTAAGCAATCACAAATATTTACTAAAAGTCTTTATTTTAATAATTCGGCGACGTATTTGGAAATGAATGTTTTGATTGTTTTCAGTTTGGATCAGTCAAGCTGAACTAAATAATCAGAAAAATATTGAGTCTGACTAGCCGCGATAAAGTTAATGAAGACTGGGTCCGAGCCAAACTGAATTTTTTTCCAACTTTGGGAATCCTAAAGAATGCTACAAGTTTGACTCCGTCAAAAATTGAGAAAATTGGTTGTTTTTTTTTCATTTTCAAGACGTTTGTCAATGAATCACCGAAAAGACGATGCAAAGTATTATAAATTCGGGTAAAATTAATGATAGAAGCTACACTATAGCATGAAATATCAGTTTGAAACAGAAAGTAAAATATTACTTGAGTTATCCAGGTCGCACTTCCACCAAATGTAACCTTAACAAAATAAGACAGAAATTCCCAGATATTAGCATAAGTTTCTGGTTTCACGCAAAAATAGAAGGAAAAGATTAAAGCGTGAAATACAAGCTATGTAACACATGATTGCATAGAAAGACATTGTGATTATTTGAGTACAGTAACTGTAGTTTCAAGTTTCAAGCAGAATGCAGCAGCGAGGTTCAGATCATACTTCCACTACCACTACTTGGAACATAAGTAGAAGTCTGCATAATGTAACTCAAGTCTCGCATCATAACGTTTATTTTTACAACAAATCGTAATTGTAAGGTTTTACATAGCATGTTACTCATTTACGCAAAATAAATCAGTCTTACAACTGATATATTATAAGTAAATTGAGGAAAAAGTTTATGCAAATCAGGACGAATCTGTATGTGATTTACAGATATTGATTATTAAAATATTCATTTCTTTTGAATTTTCTTCATGAATTTTTAACGAATTTGATAAATGCTGATAAAGCTATATATGAAATAATGAAAGTATTTGCAGTGGTGTAGGAACGGGGGGCTACAGGGACTTGATCGAGCTGAGTGGGGGACTAAGCCCACCCCAAAAAAAAAATTTAAAAAAATCAGGCCAAACGTTGCTAAATTTGATGGTGGTTTTGCATATTAGTACGACTAAGGGTTACGAGTGTAGCTATTTACCAAGTTTAGCAAAGTTTTCAGACCGTCTAGCCTCTCTGTATAACTTCTGGTGTTTATCAAATGTGTTTATCAAATGTGGTATCAATTAGGAATTTCAATATATATTGAGAAATTATGAAAGCCGAAATGATACAAACAAGTATATACAGTGTAACATCAAATAAATTACACCTAAAATGTGTTCTTTCAGGTGTTTTACTTGGTATTTTATATAACCTTGCATGGAAATGCCATTTCTCAGAGACTTTAAATTCAAAATGTTCCAGGGGAGCATGCCCCCAGACCCCCCTAGCAAATTCTCGCGCCATCGGCCCTCGATTTCAGCTCAAGTCAGCGCAATGTGTAGTAAATATCAATTCACGTTATAACGGATTTGTTTTAATGCCGGAGTGATACACACGCGAAAAACTATATTTAGGCACATAAATCACCGCACGCGTGCACTTTTGCTCACGAAAAGCATGGATCTAGTGTCACCTCTCAGGCTCTGTACTTGTTTAATAATAGACTTCCATGCATCGTATTATATCTACATAGATCTGATCTGATAACGTCACCCGTTATAAATCTCTTTCAGTAGAATACTTGCTCTTGGCAAAGTACTACAGCACTTCTGGTATAGTGCATATATATATATATATATATATATATATATATATATATATATATATATATATATATATATACATAAAATAATCCTCCTACCTTGTCCCAATTCATGTTACGTTTAGTATCACTTGCTCTATCACGAGAAGCAAAAATCCAATTTTCTGGCGCTGATTCTGCCATTGGAGGCAAGAAATAAGGACGTTTGTAGAACTTCCGAATAATTTTAGCTGCAGAAGGTTCACAGTTCTCCCTTCAGAAAACAAATATCAAACTGTTAACGAAGTGGCTAAAGACAAGAATGGAACCGACTAGCTAGACGGAAAAACCCACTGGCGCTACACAGTAAACCTGGATATTGATAAGGAAGTCTGGGATTAGGGTTTTAATGTGTGTTTAAGGTATGTCAAATTTCAGGCTTTTCTGAGCATAAAAAGTACTGCGTATAGAAAGTGTATTGCATAGAAAAGTAAAAGCACGGTAAACTATTAGAATATTATATGCAATTGAAAACAGTTAACCGCATACCTAAGCTTTGGAATAATCTGCCTTGTACAATAATAAACTCTGATTCAGTTAACCAGTTTAAAACCCAACTTTTTAATCACTATACTAATGCTCTAATTCATGCTTATAAGCAATGTAGATAACTTTTGCACCTGGAAATCTATTTACAATTTAAAATGATGTGCTTGCTACGGACCAAATACACCGTACCTTCTTTTCTGCATAACTCATATGTACTTCTACATTTACGTACTGTATAACGACAGTATTTATTGTATTTTATGTACATTGTTAACATTTTGAAGAGAGTACTTAAATTGAAACCTAGCTCTGTTGTACTGTCCCACACATTCTTGCTTCTTGCACCAATTAGGTGAAAGTGTAATAAATAATATTGTTATATAGCTAGAGTTTCACTGGATGCAACGATGACTGTCATTGGTTGGTTTGTGGTCACATGACCTTAGCTAAATTTCAATGTATACTGTGCAGGCAATACGTTTTCAATTGTTGCCCGCTCGGTCAATACGTTTTCAATTGTTGCCCGCTAGAACTTTAAACCCGCGCGCCTGCGAATAGAAGCCTCTGCGGAGGAGAGAGACTCTTCACTGCATTCTATAAACAAAAGCTTGTTTGGTACAAAAAAAAATTTATAGGTCTTCAAAGCATGTGTGAAGATTAACTGGAGAAATGCATTGCTGTTCTTTTGTTCTGAGACTTATATTTGTTTGGTTGAAGTGAGACTTATATTTGTTTGGTTGAAGTGAAATTACGGAGCTAGGCGAAATGTTTTGGTAAGTCTTAGTACTTTCCCTTGATAAATGTCGAAATTATTCAGCGAAACTCAAGCTATATAACAAAACACTTAATGTTTGCTCCCTCGAGAAACAGTTAGTTTTCTTTTCCTCGAGTCTCGATGTTTCCCTCGACTTCGTCTCGGGAAATATCAAGACTCTCGGGAAAACAAAACTATAACGGTTTCCCTCGGGAGCAGACATTAGGTGTATAAAACAACCCCCAAAAAATTGTCGAAATATAAAATTCAGGAGTGTACAGTATTAAAATAACTTCACTTTACTACGTTCTGCCGTTTAGTTATATGCATGATTATATACGTATAAGTATATAGTGTTTTCAGCTTGAAGTCGCAAGTTTTCTGTGTTTAACTACTTACGACAAAAAAAATATAATAATATAATTAGCTTAGCAAATAAAAAAATATACGTGATGTTTCCACAAAACTTATCTATATTACTTACGATAGATTTAGACTGCAAGCCGCCCTCTCCCCCCCCCCCCCCCTTAAGGTGGCTCCATAGTTTCTTGAAAAATGGAAAATACAAGTTTGAGAGTCCAAAACACGCACATAAACAATTCCAAAAAAGAATTAAACTAAATGTTATGCATAATTAAACAGTTGACAATCAAAAACTGTTACCAAATAAATACCAACAGTTGTTCTATAGCAACAATGATGTTTCAAAATGGCTGCCAATTACCCTTCAAACTAATTTAATTCGAAAAAATTTTGGTGACCCCCAATTTTTTTTTCATTAAAACTTTTCTTGAAGTATGAGTAATCAATAGGCCGATTTTAAAAAAATTCTGTAGAACGAATAATTTTTTCCCCGGAAAAATCATGTTTGTTAATTTTTAAAAAATTTCGTTCTACAGAATTTTTTTTTAAATCGGCCTATTGATTACTCATACTTCAGGGAAAGTTTTAATGAAAAAAAATGGGGGTCACCAAAGTTTTTTCCGAATTAAATTAGTTCGAAGGGTAATTGGCAGCCATTTTGAAACGTTATTTGATTGTCAGACTGTTTAACTATGCACAACATTTAGCTTTATTCTTTTTCCGAATTGTTTAATCACGTGTTTTGGACTCTCAAACTTGTATTTTCCATTTTTCAAGAAACTGTATGGAGCCACCTTAAGCCGGTTTTTCACTTGCGAATTTTTTCGCGCGAAGCGACTTTTTCTTTTGTCTCATGAGCTCTGAGCTGGAACTAATCAGAAATCTATTGAATTCGAACAAAAGAAAGTCGCTTCGCGAGAAAAAAATCGCCTAGTGGAAAACTCGATTTAAGCCGGTTTTCCACTAGCGAATTTTTTCGCGCGAATCGACATTTCTATTGTAAATATTGAACAGATTTCTAATAACCAGCCGAGAGCTCATAAGACAAAAGAAAAATGTCGCTTCGCGCGAAAAAATTCGCAAGTGGAAAACCGGCTTTAGCTCGTATCCAATCCTCGCCGCGTCTGCGACAGCTTGCACAACGAAAACAACCAAAACTCTTGCAGGTTTATATACTTTCTTACCAATACGCCTGCCATTCATCTAACTTTTTATCTTCAATGAGCAAAAATAATTGCTGAACAGATTGAATGTCTGGATTGTAAGCATCAAAGGTACATGATTGCGATGTATCTGAGTACTTGTCATCTAAGTACAGCTAGACATAAAACAAAAAAGACGTTTTGTCAGTTGTTTAAAAAAAAAGAAAAATAACTGAAAGGAAACTTTTGAAAGTTACATATTTTTAGAATGCACGCGTCAAGATCTGCTCAAATATGATATCAAATTCTAATTTTATCCATTGATTTAAAAAATATAATAATTTTTCATGATTTCCAATCAGTGGTAACAAATGAAGTGAATCTTAGTTCGACTTATTCCAATTGGTCTTCAAAATGATTAATGGAGTTTGTATACTATGAAAGTGCATGTTATAATGTGGTTAAATGTAATTTAAGCAAAGCTAACTGCCGATGTAGTTAGTCAGCGAACTACCCCTTACGATCTTGGGGAGTCCCAAGGTCTTGAGGAGGCCCAGGGGCGCACACGCACGGTTCCCATTTGGCGGGGCTTGTGTCTGTAGCGTTGCTGCTATCTTTGCTGGCTTTGCTTGCTAGCTTGTTGCTCAGGTCTCGTGTCTTTTGAATTTTGGATTGTCGCTTGTTCCTTTTTGTTTATTGCTAATAGCTTGCAGTGTCGTTTGGCACAGTAACGCTATGCCTCGACACACCCGTAATAGCCAGAAAAGCGCTTTTTCGCCAAGCACTTCACTAGCTCGAGTGGGTCTACAGTGTCTTCAAACAGTTTGGCAACCTCGTCGAATAGCGCAATTACCCGCACCAGTGGAAAGACCTCTATAAATTGTTGATCTTGCGCACATTTCGCCAATTTCAAGGCAAAGCTTGGTTGCGCTATGATATTGCTTTTCGGCAACATGCTGCAGCCACTGACCTTGTCGATTGGTCGCACATAAATGTTCAATTGTTTAACTTCCACACGGCTGGTTCAACCGTTCGTAGCCAAGAAAACCGACTAACATCGCCCGGCGTGGAAGCGAAAGGGAATCCTGCTGCTACAGTCCTCTGTACCTCGTGGAATAGAGGACACTGTGTTGCCCCATCTAACCAGTGTCGCTTTAAGCATAGTTGTTTGATATGCTCAGCAAATCACCGTTCGCGCGAGTGTACGGCCCCGTATGGGCAGGATCATTCGCCGGATTACCGTATCAAGCGCAAGAAGCATTGAGTATTAACTTTAATACATGCGTCTACGGTTATGTACACAACTGTGCACGGATATTGCTTGACTGTTGGGCTTATAACCCATGAGTTAGTTCTATATGCATGTTATCCCTAATGTTGGTTTTAGAGTTAGACTTGATTGTTAGCAATAGTAGCTCGTGTCTTAGGACTGAATGTTACTCTTCGTTACTACTCACTGTTGTTGCTTAGGTAGTTTATGCCATATATATTATAAAAAAAAATACTACTACTACTACTGGAATTCTTCGTTTGGCTGGCTTTACAGGTTAGCTATCCTTACGCATAGTGGTCCTCTTCGCCCATAATTCCTGTTCTCGCGTGGCTTATTCGTGTTTTGTGATTGTCAGTTATCCCCCCCCCCCCCCCCCTCTCTCTCTCTCTCTCTCTCCTCCGCAGAGGTTAAATTTCGGAGATTGGAAGTTTCGGGGGTCGTCGGAGATGCTCGGAGGCGTCAGCTGGACATAAGTAGTACGGGCGAAACTAGTCCAACGGAAAATTACATTTAGCCTCTGCCAGATTTCTGTATGACGAGTATGCAGTTCTCTTTGTCAGCATCCACCGACACCGAACACAATACTTAGTTTAGTCTTCATGATAACAAGTCTTCTTCACGGTATGCCTTGGTTGTACGGGCGGAGTTCCACGACTTGGAAAACTTCCTCCTGGATTTCTCCTCTCCCATGGGTCATAGTGTCAACGATGGTATTAACCCGGATCAATTTTCTCTCCGGTATATCAAATTCGATGATGTGGTCGCGATAGTTAGTCGTTTTGGACGAGGCGCTTTGGTGGCCAAATTCGATGTCCAAAGTGCCTATCGTAATGTTGCCGTTTCTCCATCACAGCGGGTTTTGCTTGGCATGAAATGGAGGAAGAAATTTTACATTGATCTCGCCTTGCCCTTTGGTTTACGATCGGCGCCATTTATTTTCAATTCGATTGCTGACTTAGTAGAATCGATTCTGCAGCACAACTATTCCATAGCTGATCTCCTACACTATTTGGATGATTACATCGCGGCTGGCCCTCCCAATTTGCCTCAATGCTCGCATAATTTGACTTTGGCCTCGTCCGTTTGCGAAGCATTAGGCTTACCTTTACATCCTGGTAAGACAGTGGGCCCCACTACCTGTCTCGTAGTTCTTGGTATTGAGCTCGATTCCGTGCAGCAAATCGCTCGCTTGCCTGCCAACAAGATGTCTGCTCTCTACTATACTTTGAATAGCTGGCGTTGTCGCAAATGGTTCTCCAGAACGCAGTTAGAGTCACTAATTGGTACCCTTCACCATGCGTGTCTAGTGATTTAGCCTGGGCGCACCTTCTTGCGTCGCATGATCGATTTGCGTATAAGGAATTGTTTCCAGTGGTGGTAGCAGCGCATTTATGGGGGCACAAGTGGTCTCAACAACGTGTCTGTTTTTACTTAGATAATGTAATGTTTCGATCGTTCACGTCCTCAACACTCGCACATCAAAAGATCAACCGATTATGCATTTGCTGCGCTCACTGCTGATGGCGGCTGCGCGCTATAATTTTTCGTTTGAAGCAAAACATCTTCCTGGATGCGAGAATCGTGTTGCTGAAGCTTTTAAGTGGCAGGTTTTTCGACAGCTTGCTCCAGAAGCACTACCGCAGCCGATTGCCGTGTCAAATGGCCTCCTGCGTCAACTGGCGCCAGTTCATTAGAAGAACAATGCCACTCCTTTCTTTTGCAAGGCTTAGCTCCGTCGACACGGAAGACCTACAGCTCGGCGCGACATTTATTCACAAACTTCTGCCGAATGAATGGTCGGGTTCATCCAGATGGCCCTCCCTTTCCTGCTGAAGAATGAACTCTCTGTTTATTTGCTACCAATCTATAGCAGTGCATGTCTCTAAAGCCCGCCACCATAAAAGTCTACCTTTCGGCAGTTCGCTCTCTCCACATTGAGCTTGGTTACCCTGATCCTTTAAGAGACTGTCTCCGCTTGCAACGCGTGGTCAAGGGGTTCAAGCGATCCAAAGGTTCTTCGCCAGACAAACGCCTTCCGATAACTCCGCAAATACTTCGTAGCATTGTTTCTGGCCTCGACCTGTCAATCTACAACGATGTCATGTTCTGGGGAGCCTGTTGTCTCGCCTTCTTTGCATGGTTTTCTTAGATCTTCCGAATTCACTGCACAACCAGGAACGACTTATTAGCCCTCTCGCCATCTTTCAGTCGGTGACGTTACGGTAGACCGTCGCTGTAATCCGTCTTGCATTCAAGTCTGCATTAAGGCCTCTAAAACCGACCCATTCCGCAAAAGATGCGTGATTACCCTCAGTCGCGGTAGTCCTCCAATCTACCCCGTGGATTCACTGATGAGCTACTTGGAACGACGAGGGTCGAGGAAGCCATCCTGATCCTCTTTTCGTGCGGTCCGATGGTTGCCCCTTATCGCGCTCATTCCTGACGGAGAAACTTCGCGGTCTTTTAGAAACCGCTGGGATCAAAGGATATTTTGGCAGCCATAGTTTTCGTGTTGGTGCAGCTACAACAGCTGCCGCTGCTGGTGTTCCCGACCACTTAATTCAAACGTTAGGACGGTGGACTAGTAATGCGTACCAGTCTTATATTCGGACACCTCGGAACGTTTTAGCTAACGTGGCTAGACACATGTGTTAATAAAGATAGGTTGGCAATTTCTTGGTTTTTGTTTGTTTGTTTCTTGCCTATCATGTCTCCTGTACGGACACTTGCATGGGTAGGTGCCTTTCTGAACCGGTGGCGCAGCCGACAGTAGGGACTTTAAGATTCAGACAACGGACTACGGCTACGGTAGAAAGTTTAACAGTGATGTTAAATGTGGTGTATTTATACATTCAAATTTCAAGATACATTATCGCACGGACTTGCCTTAAATTCTTGAAGCGATACACTTGTTCAATCTATGTTAGTCGCGAGAGTAAGGTTAAGTTTTCCCAAGGCTTCTGTGGTGATTCAGGTTCTGCGTTGTCTTTACAACGTAAAAATGCTTTTTCTACGTTGTCAACAGAGTCACGACGGCATGAAAATTAATCTTGGGACCTTCATTTGCAAAACCTCTTTGTATATGACATAAAATTCTATTGTTCAAACACGTTGCCGTAGTCGTTGTGTTTTCTTAAAGTCCCTAGTGAAGATGGTCAGTGTTGGAGTCAGATTCCATGGTACTCTGCCACGGCATCTCCTTCTTCAAGCATGTGATGTCGTCGTACATCCTTAGTGCTTGAAGGACTGGCCAGTTGTTGGGAGGTCTGCCTTGGCAGAGTTATTATGGTGACCTCTTACTGCTTACAATCTTGTCCCGAAGTCGGGATCCCGGTTGCTCAATTGCTTGCTCCGAACGTCGGGACTGCGCATTTACTTGCTATGTTGCTTTGCTCATTGCTTACGGCTAGATTGCGTAGCCTTGGCCACCTATGGCACCTACCTCCAACCAACAACGAAGATCTGACAGTTAAACAACGAAATAGTTAGATATTTTGTTGCCATTTCACTTGATTTCACTACAGCTTCACAGCGTGGCATGCTTTCAAAGTTAATGTATTTTTTAAACCAATAACAAAATTAGAATTGGATCTCATATTTGGGCAGATATTGACGCATGCAAATAATAGTTTTTCCACATTAACAATATTTTTAATGATGGTCACTTTTTTCTGTCCACCCCCTGTATGTTATTAAAGAAGGCATTCATGACTCTAACCTCTTTCAGCATGTTCATATTAAAATGCTTCAAATCTAGAGGCCAGTCTCTTGTAGCATCAGTGATAACAACTGGTACTTGATCAAAGAGATAATCATTTGTCATAATATCCTGACTGACATTTTTTAGCCTTGTACCAGACAATTCCTGACATACTTCACAGTCCTCTTCTGTGAGTTCAACTTCAGCATAATATGGATTTTCAATAAAACAATCCTTTTCAAATTCTGTTGTCCAGTCCCAATACGGCAAAAGCTAAAACATAAGTAGACCAAATCCAAAGTAAATAATACATTATATCATTATTATTATTATTATTATTATTATTATTATTATTATTATTATTATTATTATTATTATTATTATTATTATTATTATTATTTGTCAATCTCTCGATTAGTTCACTTGGTGTTTTCGCAAGAGGGTGTACTTCCTTTATAGCAATGTTAAACGATCTAGAAGTTGATGTGAAGCATCAAAATTATTGTGTCAGAAAAATAATATCTATTGCCATGAGAACAACCTATGAGTCTTTTTTACCTCACAAGGCATCAAGTTGTGTCAGTTGGGCTCCAGTCTTTAATACTTTACGATGTAACATCTTACGTTACGCGAGTCTTTATGTTACGTTGTGACATCTTACGTTACATGAGTCCTTATGTTTATACGTTGTGGCATCTTACGTTACATGAGTCCTTATGTTTATACGTTGTGACATCTTACGTTACATGAGTCCTTATGTTTATACGTTGTGACATCTTACGTTACATGAGTCCTTATGTTTGTACGTTGTGGCATTTTACGTTACGTAAGCTGTTATCAGTGTTACGTTGTGACATCTTACGTTAAATGAGTCGTTATCAGTGTTCCGTTGTGACATCTTACGTTACGTGAGTCCTTATGTTACGTTGTAACATCTTAGGTTACACGAGTCCTTATGTTATGTTGTGACATGTTACGTTACATGAGTTCTTATGCTACATTGTGACATCTTACTTAACGCGAGTTCTTATGTTGTTATGCTGTGACATCTTACGTTACGTGAGTTCTTATGTTACGTTGTGACATCTAATTACGTTACGTGAATTCTTATATTATGCTGTGACATCTTACGTTACATGAGTTCTTATGTTACGTTGTGACATCTTACGTTACGTGAGTTCTTATACTACATTGTGACATCTTACGTTACGCGAGTTCTTATGTCTTACGTCACATCATGCTAGTTCTTATGTCTTACGTCACGCTAGTTCTTATGTCTTACGTCACGCTAGTTCTTATGTTACGTTGTGACATCTTACGTTACGCGAGTTCTTATGTCTTACGTCACGCTAGTTCTTATGTCTTACGTCACGCTAGTTCTTATGTCTTACGTCACGCTAGTTCTTATGTCTTACGTCACGCTAGTTCTTATGTCTTACGTCACGCTAGTTCTTATGTCTTACGTTACGCGAGTTCTTATGTCTTATGTTACGCTAGTTCTTATGTCTTACGTTACGCTATTGTTCTTATGTTACGTTGTGACATCTTACGTTACGCGAGTTCTTATCCTACGTTGTGGCATCTTACGTTACGCGAGTTCTTATGCTACGTTGTGACATCATGCGTTACGCAAGTTCTTATGTCTTACGTCACGCTAGTTCTTATGTCTTATGTTACGCTAGTTCTTATGTCTTACGTCACGCTAGTTCTTATGTCTTACGTTACGCTAGTTCTTATGTCTTATGTTACGCTAGTTCTTATGTTACGTTGTGACATCTTACGTTACGCGAGTTCTTATGCTACGTTGTGACATCTTACGTTACGCAAGTTCTTATGTCTTACGTTACGCTAGTTCTTATGTCTTAAGTTCTTATGTCTTACGTTACGCTAGTTCTTATGTCTTATATTACGTTAGTTCTTATGTCTTACGTTACGCAAGTTCTTATGCTACGTTGTGACATCTTACGTTACGCAAGTTCTTATGCCTTACGTCACGCTAGTTCTTATGTCTTACGTTACGCTAGTTCTTTGTGACATCTTACGTTACGCGATTTCTATGTCATGCTTGTGATATTTACATTACATACACTGTACATCATACATTACATATTAATAACATATGCGTATTGTGTTATTTTTGCAATTAGCAGACTATATTTTATGGTTCACTCGAAAGCTAGAACTTCCGTGGAAACCTAGAGAGTTTAATATATTGAACACACAGAATTCGTTCGCAGAATTACAGGAACGCGCATGGACGCGTGTTCTCCATGCACACCAAATAAGTAACAGTCTGGAAACTCCGTACGATAGGTACTTTGTAACTAACCCCTTTGCTGCATGTATAACCCATTTTTACAGTAACTATGTATATTTGTTTCACATGTAACAGAACTAGTCTGCAGAAAACAAGACCCTTTTCATGACAGTCATGTATATACAGTGGTTGTTAGTAGTTGGTTATAAACATCTGTTATGTAAGCCAAAACTATATAACTAGTGGTGTAAGTCCTACCATGAAAAGAGCCACATTAAGAAAATTCTGCTATTGGTATCAAATAAAGAACACTGTACAAAATATAGAAGCTTAGGTTTTGCATTTGTTGGTATTATTAAGCAGTAAAAGGTGTTATTTTGTAGTTTTTCACTCTGCCCACTAGTTGATAAACTTTGTCTATATCACAAAAACCAACAAAAAAAACAACTTGTAAAATGTGTAAACAAAAACTTGTAAAAAACCAACAAAATCAGTTAATAACATCATTATAAAACTATATCTATACCTAAAAATTGGTATTAAAACATAAGTCTTTACAATAATAGCCTTGAAGTATGTAGTTGACCATTTTTGACATGTATTTGCTTGTATTTTCTTTTTGTTTTCCAGTGGTAATGGTAAATTAGCATCTGACAATTGTTTTACAGCTTTTTCTACTACCCTGTTGAATTTTACCCCTGGTGAATTTTACTACTCTTAAGCCGAATTATCACTTGCTATTTTTATCTCGCGATCTACTTTTTTCGATCGCTTTCTTTTCTCTCATGAGCTCTCAACTGGATCCGTTCTAGTTGAGAGCTGATAAGACAAAAGAAAGCGATCAAAAAAAGTAGATCGCAAGATAAAAATAGCAAGTGGAAATTCAGCTTAAAGCCTACAAGATACACTGGATCTGGAGTACCAATATGGCCACCAGTGCCTTTAAAATGTATACTGCTGACCATAAAGGATCATGAGCAATCCAGTTGTATAGAGAGATCAGTGACCCCACCCCACCCCCAACCACCACCACCACCATCAAAATAATGGGGATGTTCTGCTTCCACTTGTCAATGAGACCTTAAGACAGATAGTTTTTAACTCAATCCTATCTGAGGGAGCTCCCCAGAAGTAAATAATTGAAATCAAACAGAAAAGATTGATGTTAACTAAAGTTACAAGTTGTATAATTCTTGTTGAATATTTCCAATCAAGGTGCCGGCTCTGTCATCAGAGTGACTGCTTTTCACCACTTACACTGTAGACTAAGGTTGTGTGTTCAAACCCCAAATGGTATACATGTACGTGGGCTATTAATGTCATGTGATCCAGTAATCCACTGATCCAGCTACTGATTTTTTTCCCTGCTTTTTCATACATTAAAGAAATCTTAGGTCTAATGATCAAGGCCAACCTGAAAGCCAGAATAGGTCCCTAGTCAAAATTTTAGTATACTGGTAATGGGCTGGGCCCTAGCTCTGTCAGTTGGCATTTCCAATGGTGGATTCAGATTTATTTTAAAGAGAGTGCAGTTACAGATAAACAAAATTGTCAGTAATTTTGAGCAAGTTCTGATTTGGGACTTTGACAAATAATTTAATATCTAGAAATCACTGCACTAAACCATTTAATCTATTGCTTGTCTACTAAGTTTAGTAATAATAAGTCTTGATTCATGGATATCAGCATAAATGCAAATATTTTGAGCCCTTCTAACCTCAAGCCTATACCCCTCAACCCCACCCAACCCCAACCCCCTCTCAACAGTACTGTTAATGATGAAAATAACTGCTGAAACATTAGTGATGTGTGGAGGCAGGAACATGTAGCTTCATCAAAGATTCTGGTAGAAGATTTTTTTTTTTACACTTTCAAAGTTCAAACCTCACTCTCAGAAAACGGACAGGTTACACCCCTGGACTTTGGTCAAGTACACTTATACTTACACTGTATATATAAATTGTAGTTGATTCGTCTTAGAGGCAAAAAGAGGTTTAGATTGCAAAGGTGCCATCCATACAATATAGTAAATCTAGGTATCAAATATGTCTAGCACACGAGGTTTACAAATATTCTACGGTGTCGGTGTATTTAAATCCCACTATACAATACCTCGGTTTAGGAAAGTTCTAGGTCAGGGCCAATATCATGTTTCATCATTTTAGAAAATTCTGGTTTTAATAAAAAGATATACCTTCATACTTGAAAGTTTTCCAATCACACAAATATAACGATAGGTTGGATCGTAGCACAGTATAAATGCAATGAAAGCAACCAAGAGAGACGTATAGAATACTCTTCTCCACCAGTTCTTACGGTTGACCTCTCTCTGTTCTTTGAGAAGTGGTTCCGCACAACACTCGATCTCCTTGCTGTTTAAACCAGATTTTAAGCAGAAATCACGAAGAAGACGTATTTCCTTGTCCAGTAACTCAAGTTTTTTGCCTAGGGGGCGAGACTTCTCGTCATCGCTTGCCTTCCCGGTTATTTCCTCAAAAGTTTCGAGAGATGTGTTGGCTGCCATATTGCTAGCCTGTGTACAGCCGCTCTCCCGTGAGAAGAAAATTTTGGGGAGAGAGCGTCTGTGAGTTCGAGGCGATAATCGTGTTCCAGGTCACGTGGATTTTAAGTAAATTATAATAATTATTGAATAACTTCATAATACTTTCAAAGTTTCTTTATTATATGTCGTGAAGAAACTAACAAATTAAAAACTGTATTTGATCAAAAAGACGTGTGTGCGAGAACGAGAGTCTTTGAACAGCGTATATCGTATTTACTATAAACCAAAGGTCAGACTTCACGACCACGGTCAAGTACAATTTCATGTGTGTGGCTTCAAAAACATAGCGTTTTGTCCACACTGTCCGATTGACTGACTGTATCATATTCATAAATGTCGTTGTATGTTTTAATTCCAGTATCACAATTGTCAATTCAGATGTGCCATGATTAATAATAACAACCAACTCCTATAAATGTCGAAAATTAGGTATTTTTAAATCGTAGTCTTACCGACGATAGATTGTCCGTTGGAAATACTATTTCAGTTATACAATCAATCTGAATCTGTAATATTTGAAGTTGCTTGGCTTCAGTATCAGCGGCTGCCATAAATTACGTGTAATCAGAAGATAATTTGAAGAATCGAACGAGATACGGCAGTTATTTACTTCGCTCCTATGTTCGTTGAATCTTCGTTCAACCAAATTATAATTTATGCTATCAGCAGCCAATTAAAACTTGTGTAATACAATAAGACTGTGTAAGGGCCAATCAGATATGGTTCCACGAATCCGTGGAATATCCACGTGACCTGGAACACGATTATCGCCTCGAACTCACAGACGCTCTCTCCCCAAAATTTTCTTCTCACGGGAGAGCGGCTGTACACAGGCTACCATATTGCTGAAGCTGAACTAAAATTAACATATTCATTAAATAATAGCATGTTAATATATAACCCAAATATTACTACGGCTGCGCAAAATGTGTTCTCACAGGAATATTTGCCATGGTAACGCTGCAAAAGTGAGAAGGACCATTTGACTTGAGTTCGGAACTTTGGTAAATAGTTCTATTGCAATTAGAAACATTTATTGAGTTTTTCGAACGAAGCGTTTGCGACATGTCCAAGAGTTCTCAGTCGAAAAGAATCAGAAGTGTTCAAAGTTTGGCGGTTGATTCTCTGCCTCCTATTTCTCCTCGACTGTGTTCTTGTGCTGTCCACGGCGGCCAGTTCGTTGACCAACATGTGCAAGATATTGAGAAATTTATTTACGAAGAAATACAAGATCTAAGTGACGGGTTTCATAAGTCCAGAAAAGACCGTTTTCTTGTATTCAAGAAAGGTTTGGAGATGTTGATCGAAGAAAGTGTGAGTTTCAAACCATTATTGTCTGATATCAATGCAGAATATCTTGAACTTATACAAGCTGTAGAAAATGGAGAGCATCAAAGATCTTACATTACAAGAGATCTTAAGTGTGTCGTAGGGGAGAAGGGGACTTTGGATAATTACCAGAAACAAATTGCAGATCTTCGTTGTAAGGCAGAAATGATCAAAGCTAACAACGAACAAATAAAAGAAAAAATTGAACAGTTAAGAAAAGAAAATGAGGAACTAGACTGTGAAATGGTCAAAGACAAACCATCTCTAAATCTGGTGAAAGGATCTCGTAATTTATTACCTGGTTTGGAAATGGAAGAATTGACAAATGTTCAAGCCCTTTCTACTGCTTTATTGAAAGTGAAAGCCAATGTGAAAGCTACTCAGCGAACTTTGGATACCAAATTCTTCCCCAAAGAACAAAAGTCCTTACTGCAGAAAGAATTGCAGAAGAAGGGAAAAATTCAACATCATGTTAGCAGATATAACATGGTATTGAGAGAAAGACTTGGAAGATTGAATGTTGCTGTGGAGGTAAATGTAATTTCTCATCAACTTATGCGGGTATCAGCGGCTTTCCCGAGGGGGCGACCCCCGGGGACCCAGGGAGATTTGCCAAAGTACCCTTGACAAAAGGATGCTAAAGCCCCTGGGTTGGGGGGGAATATTGTGACAAATACCCCCACCACCTGGGGGAAATTTGGGAAACAATGTTTTCCAAAAGGAGATTTTCCAATGGTCATTTGCAAAGAAAATGCAATTGTGCTAATAGAAAGTACACAAGAAAGCTTCAAAACTCGAAGAAAAGCCAGTTTAATAAAGAAATTTAATTACTACAAAGTGTTTCACATATTAAACCTTTGATTTATTACACCTAATTTACTGACCACAACGACAACAATATATATTAATATCAATAAAGTACAGTGTGCAATTAGGCTCTTAAAATGACCACTTTTTTAATTGCTGCTCGTACAAAAAACCCCACTTTTAGTCATTACTGATATTCACAAAACGCTCCAAGCGCGAGATTGCTTCTTTGAAGTGTTTCCCGACCGAATCACCGCTGACCCATGTAACAGCAGGAGATGTGCAAATCCCGGGGGTATGTCCCCGGGGGTAATTTGACAAAATACAAAAGTAGGCTAAATCCCCTGTCTCTGGGGCGTGATTTTAAAACAAATCCCGTGCCATGCCCGTGGGTTGCCCGTGGGTTGCCCGGGGGTCACCCCCTCGGGAAAGCCGCTGATACCCGCATTATTATGTAGTCACATCCAAGCATGCCCATCCCCCATTCCCCCTTGAGCCCATCCCCCTAGGATACCTGGGACGGTGGGACATTAGGTAGTTTTATCAAATTATATTCTGAACCTAATGCATACAGGTACAATATGTGTACTAAAGTACCAATTATTAACAACATTTTTGGGCAATTTATCAAATACCTGGAGGGTATGAGTATGCTTGGATTTGACTGATACAGTACATATTAAATGTTGTGTACTATGATGTGCTCGATTAAGTCAAACCCATGTTATAATTCAAGTTTTTGTGGGATCATAATTATTAACAAAACAGCCAGGATATATAAGACAGTCTATTACCCCTATCTAACCCCCTAAGAGTCTGACTCGGGCAGCACTACGGGTAGGCCAGTACCTACCCCAGAATTTGGTGGGCCTACCGTACAAAAACATCTGTGCCTTACCAAAAAGTATCTACTTTCCCGAAAATATATGTATTTTCATTAATTCAGAATAAAAAAAGAGTGTGCCACGAAATTATATCGAGTTAGAACACGAGAGATATCAGATATGTGTAATACACGAGAGATATGTGTAAAAGAGGCACGTTGCACTCTAGTGTCACACTACGGCTCTCTAGACGAATGATTTATGAGTTGAAAAAGTTTACCAAAATAACTCATTAACATTGCATTTCTTGTATCTGGTTCCAGTTTGGTCTTAAAAATGTATATATTCTACACTCAAATTTTCCTTCCCCAAAAATCCCTAGAACTTATTAACACATTGCTTGGTTTGATCAGGCTTTGGAGTTCACACCAATTTCGATGACCTTTGAATCTGTGCCTTCCTTCTCAGCGGTGTGCCCACCTAAAAAAGGGAAAAAATAGAATCCTGGTGCCACCCCTGGTCTGACTACAGACTGAAGTTACTGGGTGACTTGACTATGAAGGCATGGGCTAAGCCTAACCCTAACCTAAAATACAACAAACACCTACAATAAGATGTAGTCAACTCATTATTGCAATTACTGTATGGTGAAAAAGAGAGATAATCTGACTGTGATCTGTTGAACTTAGCTTAGTAATCGAGACGAGTAGATTGTTTACAATACTTTATTAGAGAGAACAGAACAAAGAACTACACAGTGCGAACACATGTTCGGGTCGTATAACAACATGTCAATCATGTTTGAATCATTGTATGCAACCTAAAACCTAATAATACAC
This sequence comes from Corallium rubrum, assembly GCA_964035015.1. Taxonomy (NCBI): domain Eukaryota; kingdom Metazoa; phylum Cnidaria; class Anthozoa; order Scleralcyonacea; family Coralliidae; genus Corallium; species Corallium rubrum. Next base: position 96,108,477 of record OZ035997.1, read on the forward strand.
AACTAGACTAATCTTAATAGAAGTATAGCGAGGATCATTACAGTCAGTATTAATAGCATTCTTAACATGATCAATTGCCAGAATCTTTTAACTTGTAGGTTTATCTGAAAAAGATATTGCAGGTTGATTACAGTACAGGTGTGATTTCTGAAGTGTCCCAACAATTTCTGTAATGACTGTAAATGTAGGAGAGTTGCAAGATATCTTTTTTTTTGTGATGTAGATCGTAAAACACCATAAATTTTGTTGCAAGAAAAATTGTCTGAGTATTTTTATTTATTATATGCATGACAAAATTACTGCATTCTGATTGGTTGAGAGGAGTACAATTATTTTATTAATTATATATCCTTCTGTAATCAGGCCCAAATACTGCAATTTCATTGGTTTAGAGGAGTGCGATTTGAGCATTAATTATATATCCTTCTGTAATCAGGCCCAAATACTGCAATTTCATTGGTTTAGAGGAGTGCGATTTGAGCATTAATCGCACCTCTTGCTAGCTGTAATCGCACACCTGCTTCAGCCAATGGAAATCAAGCTAGCTATCAAAATTGTCCAATCACAGTTCAGCACCTAAGCTGTAGGATTTTGCGGGATTTTTCAAAAAATTAAAAAATGGAGGATTTTAAATATTAAAATATAGAATTTAAATTTGTATTTTTTTGTATACGTTTTGAAAACAGTGTCGTGTCCCCAACAAATTAAAAACAAAGTAGTATCCAGATTGGCACCCGGGTATTTCTTAAATATTTTAGTCAGTAAAGTAGCAACACTCGGTGAAATACAGTAAAGCTGAAACTGCATGAGTGTGTTTATAAATACATGCGTATAAACACACTATAAAGTAAAGACAAACAGCACTAAATTACTCACATTTTTGGTTCTTGTCATTCTTTATCAATAACTCCCGGTTTTACCTCACATATAATTGTATGAACTCCTCATAAATTCACTTTATTATTAAAAAAACTCCTCGACGAGTCTCCGTATATTAAAAGAAATGGCCACCTTACATTTGCATTTTTCGCGGGCCATGTTGAGAGGCCTAGGTCTGTAACTCAAAAGTTGGGCTACTATGAAGTATTTGCTGTCGAAAACAAAGAAGACGAGGACATGACCTGATTACAGAAGGATATATAATTAATGGGTAATAGAACGAATTGAATCGTGCTATTAATGCCAAATCATACTCGTGATTAACAAATCAACCTCCCGCTTCGCGGTCGGTCGATTTTGTAATCACTCATATGATTTTGGCATTAATAGCACTCCTCGTCGTTCTATTACCCTCATTAATTGTACTGCTCCCAAGGCCCTGGGAACGATGTTGACAATAAAATTCAAAATGGCAGCCAATTCTGCAATGGAAAGTTTTCACATTTCCAACGACTTGTGGTACACTATGAACTAGAAATTCCATGTAAATATTTTGAAATGAGTACAGAGAACACCCAGAGTGGAAATGTTTCTTGTCAAGTAATGAAACAAGATGTTTTTAAAGGCGTGAGTGAGTACAAAGCGTACGTGTTGTAATTTTGTCATGCATATATAATAAATGAGTAATCATATGATTTTGCTCGTACAATTAAGGATTTACACTACTTGTGATATTTGAAAATTATGCCAAATTGCACTTGCCTAATGGCTCATGCAATTTTGGCAAAATTTTCAAATACTGTATATATCACTAATTTGTAGTGTAAATCCTTAAAATTGTACTCGCTATCATATGATTATCCTATACTAATATTCTATTTATTTTATTTTATTTTATTAAATACAATCATGTAATTATATTTACATCAATATTTAACAATTATTTACCAAAGTCCAAATTTACTAAATATCCCGAGATTGAGGAGCCAGTCAGATTGTGTGAAAATCACTAATAAAGTCTCTTTGATTCACCCTGCATAGAAACCATTATGAACTATATATACAGTATAATTATATGCTTGCCTAATAATGTACAGTACTGCATATTCAGATTTTAGTAAGGTAATAAATTTTATAACTTTTTGTTATTTTAGGCTGGTAAAACCAAGTTACCAAGCCAAGTTGTGAAGCAAAGTATGTTTGATGTAGTGTTGAAAGCACTGACTGATTATGGCAGGATTGATTCATCAAGAAGGAGAGATCCATTACAGCAGCTCATCTCTACTGATGAAGATGATCCACTAAAGAAGAAAGAGTCTGAAAGACTAGTGGCTTACATTGAACATTTCAATAATCTCTTTGATTTTGGTCAGTATGAGGCAGCAGCAATACACGCAGCAAGCTCTCCCAAAGGAATACTCCGCACCTACCAAGCAATGCAAAAATTCAAAGAAGTTGAGGTTTACAATGGACTAAAGTCTCCATTGTTTCTTTTCTGTGAAGCTCTCATGACAACAAGCTTAAGAGACTGTGATATAGCGCCTGATCTTCAGTTATCAGCTGCGATGTCAGTAGAGTGCATTGCATGTGCATTGAAAGAAAGTGGTATCAGCTTAGCTATTCATTGGCTAAATCAACCTTGTATAGTCATGTCTTTGCCTTTGGGAAATTTGCTAAGTACTTTTTGTCAGTGTGTTGGAAATTGTTCTTGTAAATGCCAAGGTCTGGCTGAAGGCATTTACAGAAAGTTTGGTGCTCATCGTCAGGTTGCTGTAGCATTGACACGACAAGGCAAGCACCATGCTGTTATTGAATATGGCAGAACTCATGGAGATTTTAAACTTGCTGACTACCATAAAATCCTTCAGAGCAACCCTTCAGTCTATTTGGCAACCATGCTTCTTCAGGCACAAATGAGAAACACGAAGATTGTAAGTGGCATATCATTTTGTTCAATTATAAACATTTTGCTTACAAAGAGTGAGACTGATCACAAAGTCCTGGTATCATTTCTCGAACATGTGCAATCCACTGGTATTAATGATCTAAAGGGGGTGAAGTGTTCTACAAAAGATCTGGTCTTTCAAGAAAAACCTTCTGATGGAATGGATAGTGATAAATGGGACAAGGTGATTGATCTTTGCTATTCCAGTGGCCGTGCTAGCATTGCAGTTGAAATTTTGAGTTCTCTGCTGGTGAGACAAGCATTAAACCATGCAGCTATCTCTTCGTCATTGGATTATATTTCATAATGACAGTGCTATTGCGCCGCAGGACAGCCAAGCGTGTTTTCCTAAACTCTTTGATTAAACTTTGACTTCAGTTCAGATCATTTTAGACATTTTAGTGCGTACTGTACTGTATATAGTATTAATGATTATTAGGCTAAGTACTGAGTACTCAACTAGACTGCCTACTGTAGTGTTGTTATTTCAGAGTTTTGTACATATTTTTTTTTAATTCTGTAGCATGTTTTCTATAAAGTTTGGGAAACTATTTATAGTGTGCTTGCATTTTGTTTTTTGTTTTGTTTTCTTATTTTGTGTGTGTAAAACTGTGAATCATTTACTATAAAGTCAAACGGGATCAGATCTGCGCTTACGAAAACATTGTAGAAAGGTTTGACTTTGAGAAGTACTACACGTCTTGAAAGGACTTTGTTGAATATTATAATTTTAGAATATTTATATATACCTTTCGTTTTCTTGTCTTTTGAAACACTTCACCACTTGTGAAAAACTCTCTCCTCGCAATCATAAAGCGCGCGGGGAACGACGGGACGGAAGGCATCTTAGCAAACGACGTTATTTGAGGCGACGCGCGAAGTGAACGACCGAGAAAAACTTTGCGATAGTCCGGCAGAATCGTGAAAAATTTCATAACAATTGTTCAGTTTGTGATAAAAGCACCAAACTTGGCACAATGATAGTTTGGGACGTACTGGACAATTTTGGATATGGACCCGGCGAAATCTATCCCATAATTCCAATTAGAGGGGGTTCATTTTTTATCACCTGGATCTCAGCATGGAAACGGGGCTGATACAGAATATTCTGAATATCTGCTATTTTTACATGTCTAAAGCCGCATAACATCCAAGAATCGAGAAACAATGCAAAACAAACATATAATACTATATCAAAAACTATGAAACATGCAAGAAAACTATGAAACATGCAGAAAACTCAGGACTTATGACTATAAGAGCTGCACTTCTATTCACAAACTTGGAAAAATATTATAAATTTAAATTGTTTTTTATTTTCATGCCTTTCTTATTTTTTAAACTTGTCATCTTAACGCTCTTTAAAGTAGAAATATATTTTAAGCTAATTTTGTAATATTTCAATTATTGCATAGTGTTTCTTGGGGAACTGTGCACAATTTTGCCATGCTGGCCCGGTTACCTTTCAGATACTTCCAGTTTTCACAGATCTAAAACGTGTGCTTTCTCTCGTGATATTAATCAACTGAAATATATCGTAATTCAACAGACTGTCACTTAGAAATCAAGTTTAATATGCAGTATGGAGGTAAGAAAACAAAAACACTTAATTATTGCTTCCAATTTGAAATCTGTGTACGTTTTAGACGAGTGAAATTGCTACGTACAAACAGAGTCAATCTCTTCAAACAAAGACTCTATTTAGTACACAGTTGCCAGTTACAATTCTACCTTTCCCATTTGTCACCATCTTAGCACAATTAAACTAGTTTGTTAAAACACTTCGCTCAGTGTATTTTTCTTTTTCTTAAAGTCTGATGAAACATGATGAACTCTGTATCTTATCATGGGATAGTACATGTATATATTTTCCTTCTGACCTTTTCCACAGCCTTCATGGCTGAGCAAGATAATAGTCCCCCAAAATACACGGACTGGTCACAATGTGTTTTGTGTCAAGAAATCACAGCAGAGGCTTTGCAGTCCCCAGAGAACTCACGCCGAGTTGATACTGTAGCGGGCTACCACACTTTGGCAAACAACATTTTGCGATTTAATGAAATCGATTGCTTGCCAATACCAATAGACATTGCAAAATTGGACGACGGGAATGGAATTGCAGCAACGTTTATCACACGGAACGCAAAATGGCACAAGACCTGTTATAATAAGTTTAACAACTTAAAATTGCAACGAGCGGAGAAGAGAAAAAGCTTTGACAAACCCGGCTGTTCTTTGCAAAATAAGTTTACCCGAAATAACTCAGGTGCTAAATCCGCCAATATCAAAAGCTGCTGCTTTTTCTGTGACGACGCGTCGGGTACTCTTCATCAAGCCTTGACATTCAAGTGATTCAACATGGATGCAAGCTATTACATTTCCTTTTGTTAAGGTGTTTAGCTGTTTTAAAAACAAATGGTGCTGATATTCAGAATATTCTGTATCAGCCTCGTTTCCACGCTGAGATCCAGGTGATAAAAAATGAACCCCCTCTAATTGGAATTATGGGATAATTTTCGCTGGGGTCCATATCCAATATTGTTCAGTATGTCCCAAACTATCATTGTGCCAAGTTTGGTGCTTTTATCACAAACTGAACAATTATTTCACCATTCTGCCGGACTAGATGGCTGCATAAACTTGTACACCTGTATATTTAAAGACAATGTCACCATGACGCAAACTTGAAAAACTTCGTGCACATGATTAAAATTATGGCGAATTTAACACACAGTCCAAAACTTGGACTAAATAATCCGTAAGAAAATGCACTAATAACTTACTATTTTGACGTTGTATGAATATTCCTTTTCTTTGCACACAAATATATTTTTTGTCTCGCAGTCCCAGTAGGAGCGCTCTGTTCAAGCGCAACGCTTATAATGCTCGAGTCTAGCCTGGGTGTTGTGGTTGGGGTCTGAGAGGTGGGACTTTTTCCCCGGAGGGTTGTGGTTAGGTTTAGGGCCACCGGGGGGTTGTGGGTTAGGGTTATGGTTGCCGGGGGGTTGTGGTTAGGTTTAGGGTAAGGTTTAGAGGTTAGTGTGGGGGTTGGGAATTAGTTTTTAAAATTAACGATTATTGGTAATTCTAGGCATTTCGCACTTACTGATTATTGGTAATTCTAGGTAGGAGGATATGCTGGCTCAAGTGCAATTGCTTATAATGCTCGACTCTAGCCTGGGTGCCGGTCCCAGTAGGAGTGATTTGCTCAAGTGCAACGCTTATAATGCTAACTCTAGCCTGGGTGCCAGTCCCAGTATGAGTGCCTTTGTTCAAGTGCGATCGATGCTTAACCCGTCGATAATACTAGCCACCATTAAGTCGTCTAAGACCGACCAGTTCCGTCAAGGTCGCGTTTTTCCAATTGGTAGATCTCAGTCACTCGCAACGTATGTGCGGTACGAGCGCTGATGAACTATTTTCATCTTCGCGGTGATAAGCCAGGCCCCTTATCTCTACAGGGAAACGGCGTCCCTCTGACACGGGACGTATTCATTACATGGCTAAGAAACACCTTTATACGATTAAGTTTAAAGGGACTTACTCAGTCAGGGCATGGTTTCCGCATAGGCGCCGCAGTCGGTATCCCGGATCACCTAATAAGACACTAGGGCGTTGGTTGAGCGACGCTTATCAAGTATACAGCTATTTCAATAAACGTTGTCGGTAACCAGACCGAAAGGGAGTGTGGGTAGAAATGGAAATTCAATAGTTTATTTGTAGACATTCAACTAGAAATACATAAATGCAATATCCCCTCGCCCGCTTTTGCAGCACACCCCCCCCCCCCCCCCCCCCCCTTTGCGCTCCTTTTTATTGGGGGCCTCGAAATAACTACTCCTGTCGGAAGGATGAAAATATAGCTTTAATTATGGTAGAATATTTGAAATAAAAAAAACACTCTATTTTTTTGAAGAAAAATGCCACAAAAAAAAAGAAAAATTTACGGATGATATTTTGTAAAATATATTGAGATGAAGAAAATTGCACGTTGCCTCCAGGGATTGAACTCAATCTCGCTCGCGTGCAAACCGAACGATGTTACCACCACACTACTGAAGCAGGCATCAGAATTTTATTAAAATATTAGGGTTATACTTTACAGTTCTTTCTTCCCATGTTTACAAAGAACATTGCTTGGTATCTAAAAATATTTGCTTTTTGAAAACTACTCAAACTATATTCATTTATGGCATTTTAAATTTATTTAAACTAATATAACAAAAACAATTTTTCATTTCGAAATCTGAATTGCTGAAAATGTTTTCACATAGTACATGTTAATAAATATTTCAACAGCATTTGTAGTCTTTGTACGTTTTACAAAAGAAAAAATGTTCCTTCTCCATTTTTATGTTAAATTATAAACAACCGCTAAGTCATATGTAGTTTTACAATAAGAAAGCTATTTAAAAGGAGATAAGACGGCAGTCACATAACGGGCATTGGCAAGAAAAAACATGCAATGGATATGATACGTACTTCAAGGACACGCAAAATATAAAACAAAATTAACAGTGATAGATGTAAACAGGGAAACTCAACAGTTTTGCTACTAAGTGTTCGTGATTACTGAGAGCGACTGCTCTATATTTTTACCGTAGCTTTATAAACTCTTGCTTCGGGCTTTATCTTCGTTTCTTTCGAGTTTTGGTTTGACGGGTTTCCCTTTATAGTCAAGACTTTATATACGTAAACGTTGATTTGTTTCTGTTCTTTTGAAAAGGATACGTATCCCAAAAACTCCTTTCTCAAGTCTAGTTTTGTCAAGAATAATATCAAATCTTTTTCAAATATTTTTTGTCAAGAACTATATTGTTTCCAGTGCCCCACAATCTTCACGGCGCGTGGTCCGTCCACACATACAAATATATATATATATATATATATATATATATATATATATATATATATATATATATATATACAAATATTCAGATCGCTCAAACTGATTCGCATTTTAACACGCGTGTAAAGTGGACTCCACGCATGTCGAGATTAGCACCCTCACCGGGCTCCGGGCCTTCGGCCCTACGCCCGGCTCGGGAATAATTTTATTGTTTCAGTAGTTTCTACCCATGCTCCCTTTCGGTCTGGTCGCGTAGGCCTTATACCGACAACGTTTATTGAAATAGGTGTATATTCGAACGCCTCCGAGTATATTGGAGCATGGAAAACCGTTTGATACAAGGATCTACCATAACAACTTTAACAGTAAACACATCGGCATAAAATAAACAATGAACTCATCGGTACGGAGTTTTAAAGTTGTAAATTATATTGGGTTTTATATAAAAAAATAAATAAAAAATTTTTTAAAAAGGCGTAGTACGGTGCTGCCCACTGCTCTCTATGAGTGCTGCTAAGAATTGCGCACTACGGTGCTGCCCACTACTCGCTATGAGCGTCGTTAAATGGCGTACTACGGTGCTGCCCACTACTCGCTATGAGCGTTGCTAAATGGCGTACTACGGTGCTGCCCACTACTCGCTATGAGTGTTGCTAAATGGCGTACTACGGTGCTGCCCACTACTCGCTATGAGTGTTGCTAAATGGCGTACTACGGTGCTGCCCACTGCTCTGCCGTAGAGTACGCCATTTAACAACACTCGTATGCTGCCCTCTACTCGCTACGAGTGTTGCTAAACGGCGTAGTACGGTGCTGCCCACCACTCGCTACGAGTTTGCTAAAAATAGCTACTACAGTGCTGCCCACTGCTCTATACGAATGTTGAACACCAAGCCGAAGAATTTTTTAAACAGCAAAAGCGTGATTTGAAAAAAGGGCCGCCGATTTTACTTTTATCGTTACGGCTTTTTTGAAAATTATTTGTTGGGCAATTATTTATTGGGTATATCGATATAAATAATATCAATTTGAAATTTTTTTTAACTTTATCCGAGTATAATCGCTAATAATTATGAAAGATAGGTGTGCTTCCTATTCAGACGTAGCCTCCCTTCTTAAAATAATGGTTTTGTCGCGGTGACAAAATTAAATATTGCTTCGGAAATCGCAGTGGAAATAGTTTTATCTCAAATGGCTGCCAGAAGGCATGTGTTGTTGCCACGTATTGAAGCTAATGTTTGCCAATTTGGTCAATTCATGTTTTGCGACTAAAGGGGAGGGCGAAATTCCTAAAGGGGGCGATAATCCCAGGAAATTTGTCCCTCGGGAGGGCGGATTTCCTAGTAATATCGCACCCAGGGGGGCGATATTACGGCGGGACGAATTTCATGGGACACCGGACGCCCTTCTGGCTAAATAATTATTCTTATAAACAGATCAAAACAGTTTTCCATATTTTATTCAAGGCTGTAACTGATAAATTCTAATCATTTATTCGCATGCGAGTGTGAGTGTGAGAAGCTAGAAGAAATCAAACAAACGACTACGAGCATTCAAGATTTTTCGAGTTACACAATGTTATTGGCTTGTGGTACGTTGGAGCCTTTCCAAAACAAAAGACGGTCTGGTGAAGCCAAGATGAAGCGATATATTGCCGAAGCAATAATAGCTCCAAGTATGGGTCCAACCCAGTAAATATAATGATATGACCAATAAGAACCAACAACAGCAGGGCCAAAGCTACGAGCGGGATTTAACGATCCTCCAGAAATTGTAGCACTATTGAAAATAAATTAGAGTTGTATAGTTTAGTTTGGCCAAACTGAAATCCTTGCTTTGTTATTCTATAGTTATGTTGTAAAAGTTGTTTTTCATTACGTCCGCTACAAATTAAACGACTGACATGCGACAACAAATAGCGGCAACAATTTGAATATGCAACACACTAACATCCCAGGTGTACACCTGCATTGGGTATTTCCTGGAGGTTTCGATGGATAGGAGTGTACCGCTGACCCTTTGAAACTCTAAGGCCACACCAATTTTGTTTAGTGTTTTACGGACAGAAACCAGTCTTCTTTTCTCAGGGTCGGCACTTGGAGGAGGAGAAAAAATAAATTTGTACTAATGATTTATGAATGTTCAAATTCATTACACGAAAGCTATATATCACAAGAATGCATGGAATTGATAAAGCAACGTAGTGCAATGTATTGATGCAATGTGTTGATAAACTAGAATAGCCATTGCCGAACTGCATGCATATATTCAACGCAATCCCTCTAATTTAACGTTTCCTCTAGTTTCAATATGTTATTATTCTAAGCTATCATCTTTACGTGGGTTTCTGCACACATGCATGCACTGTATGTTCTGAAACGCAATCAAAACACGTCACTCAGCACATTCGTTCCCAGTGGTAGTACATATTAGAGCTGCTGGTCGATCATTGACCGAGCAAAGATTGAAGCCAAAACATGGACGCGCATGTAGGCCTCAAGTACGTATAATTCCAGTCTCCTACGCGGTCTTTTGAGTTTTGACCAGATCAGACTAGACCACACCGCGTAGAAGACTGGAACTATAAGGCACATTATCCGCCACAAAAATATGTATCACTCCAGTTATATATACAGCTCACTGGAGCTGACTCACTACAGTATTAAACGGTATAATTATATGCAGAACATCCATATATATATATATATATATATATATATATATATATATATATATATATATATATATATTTCTAAAACTCATTAATAATTCATGAGGAAAATTCAAAAGAAATTAATGTTTAATCAATGTCTGTTTACCCCGGTACAGAACTGATATCAGTGTCTGTAAATGTGATACAGAACTGTTTAATAAAACATCAGTTCTGTATCACATTTACAGACACTGATCATATCAGTTCTGTAGCAAGTGTACAGCAGTGCTTCCACTCGGCTAAAGCAAAATTTCCTTTTTTTATCCTTCTTTTTAGCAAAATTTCCTTCCCAAAATCTGAAATTTCCTTCCAGTTTTCCCTCCAAAATCTCTTATAAATCCTTCTTCTAATGATTAAAATTTGGATCGTCTTCACCAGTTTGCTTTCGAGTGCACGCAAAGCTCGCAATGAGAAAATACGAATGTGGTCCAAACATTTCCGACGCTTTCCGATGTCCAGAAAGCGAGTTATTTTTGTATCTGGGCAAGCGCAGATGCAAAGACAAATTAGACAACAGCCATTTTCAGTTTTTAAATGTGAAATTCGACTCAACTAACAATTCGCAATTACATTCCCAAACTATATAACTAATAAAGATAAGCTTCAAGTTTATAAAAATTTTACAAACTCTTTTAGTCAAATTAGTCCTTTGGAAACTAGAATAATTCTCAGATAAAGGTTAGAAACATAATGTCATGATCAATGCACGCTTTGTACCGGTTTGCAGTTGCGAGTGAGGTGGAACTGGAGCCCCATCATCAACCTCATCTTCTGATGAGGTTTGATTCTGGACTCGAGTCGATCATTCTTTGCATGAGTTATATGCCAAGGGTGCATTCCGTGTCTGCTAACGCCGGATATCTCCGGCGTGGACTTGTCCTCGTGCTTGGCGTGCCAAAATTTGATATCTTGGCGTATTGGCGTACGCACTTGTTCAGTCTTCTTGGCGTGCAAACAAATGTGACCAGCACTTTGCCTCTTTTGGCGTATTATTTTCTTATTATTTTGCGTATTATTACTTATTATTTTCAAATGTGCATGGCGTACTAAAAGGTCCGTCCGATAAAAAAATAATTGATAGTCTTGGCGTAAAGCTCTGAGCCTCGTCGCCAATCTCCGGCGTGAGATTTGCACAGAATGCACCTGGTTTATATGTTAATGCCGCTAGAAAATAGAAATTGCAAACATTGAGCCTGCGCTATTTGTGTAGCAGTCTTCTGCTTAAAACTCTATTTAACGCCTAGTCTCCCTCGCAGCCCGAGCGGGATCGCGACAACCACAACGGCTGCGAGGGAGACTACGCATCATATTACTACTCGTCTTTTTAATTTATACACGTTTTTGAACCCAAAAGTAAAAAATAAGCAGTTTCGTCAACTTCTAATTACTGAAAAAGTTCGAATTTCAAAATTTCCTTCCATTTTTCTTCCATATGACCAAATTTCCTTCCAATTCCTTCCAAATTTTATTTCCTTTTTTTTTTCCTTCCAAATGCCAAAATTTCCTTTTGGAAGGAAATTTCCTTCCAAGTGGAAGCACTGGTGTACAGACACTTCGCATTCAACTATCTTGAGTGAGGTACGCTGGTAGCGTCCTCATACAAGATGAAGATGCAAACATTTGTTGCTGGACAACATTTGTTAAATAACAAATGATGATCAGTATGGCCATTTATGCCACGTCACGTAGAATAGAAAATGTGGGACTAATATTAAATTAAGGCGCATGCTCGTATCACTAATTTAATATTCGTAGCCTATTAAACCTTACCTCGAAGGTTTATCAGCTGTTAACATGATTTATTTTTGTGTAGTTACCTTAATAGGCGTTTTAGAAGTCATTTACCGAATTCGTGTCCGTTCTGTATCGGGATACAGACACTCGGCTTCGCCTCGTGTCTGTATACCCCGATACAGAACGGTCACTCATTCTGTAAATAGTACATATATATATATATATATATATTTATAAAATAACAGGTATGCTACGCACGCTCTGATTGGACGAGAGCCATTTTCACTCAGAGTACAGAGACACGTTTGACGACATTTTCATTTTATATTGTACAACTGTTTGGTTAAATCTCACGTAATCACTGGCGTGTTTATTTGATTACGCCATCATTCGTCAGCTGAGTCTCGGTCACTTTGGTGGCTTCTCCTTGGGTTTTTACCTCGTAAAACGGTTAGTTATTTTATAAAACAAATAGAAAATCGCTTTTGTGACTCTGTACTGTGATACAAACACGAATGATGCAATTTCAACTGGAAAAAATGTGTGAAAACACTCGGCTTCGCCTCGTGTTTCCACTAGGCATTTTTTCCGGTTGAAATCACGTCATTCGTGTTTGTATCACAGTACAGAGACACGCAAGCGATTTTCTATTTGTTAATATATATATATATATATATATATATATATATATATATATATATATATATATATATATATATATATATATATATAAAACAGATTAAACCAATCTGACCAAGTGACCAACTTACATTGCATAAACTCCAGCGGCGACTGCAAAACCAATTGGTATTGGAGCAACAGGAGTTTTAGTCTTGCTATCTACAGCTGTTATCTGAACTGTTAGGACCAACAGTGACGTAGCTATTATTTCTGCCAATAAACCACTGCCAACGCTTACGTTAGGTCCAAGTCCATGTGCCCCGCCATTTATGTCATCGTAGACCACTTTTGTAAGAACAGCCTACATGGAATGAAATCATATGTGTTACTTGAGGTGGCTCAAAGAAATTGGAAAGACTGATTAATCTTAAATCCGTAAAAGTTTGCACATGCAGGTCTCCCGAACTTCATTCTAGTTCATTGCATATGGGCTCTTGCAGATGACATCAAAGTCGCCATGTTGGGACAAATAATGAATGAGAAAATTTAGCAACTAGAAAATTTCGAGGGCAGGGGTTGAACGCAAAAAAAGGCAAAGTCGTTCAGTATTCTAAACAATTTGCGTAAACAATTTGCGTACTAGATATCTTCGTTATGCTTCTTCGACAACATTCAACAACCACAACCACAACCACAACAACAACAACAACAACAACAACAACAACAACAACAACAACAACAACAACAACAACAACAACAACAACAACAACAACAACAACAACAACAACAACAACAACAACAACAACAACAACAACAACAATCAGCTAGTGCCGTAGCAAGTTGTCAAAAAAAGGGGGGGGGGCAGTTGTGGCAATTAGAACCTCGGAAACACCACAGGGTGCCAAAATCCAACTCTATCTCTATCTCTATGTTTGGTCCATTTTCGCCATGGGATTCGAAAGCTTGGCCCACAAATTCAGAAATGCGGTTGTTTTTAGGAAACACTTTGTGTAGCATATTACAAACTGGGTACGAGATTGAAGCCGAGCTAGAAGCCTCTGAGTCTCGCCAGATTTGTGGAGAATTGTATCGCATATACTGCAACAGACGATTAATTATTTGTTTATCTAATGTCTAACCTAGTATTAGAGGTCTCACAAAAAAGGGCAGGGCTTGCAAACTGAAATATCTCAAGAACGAAGCGAGGAAACGAAGAACTGCAAAAGATGTTACTCTATCATTTTAAGTGTTCTTTCAAATAAGACAAACTTAATTTTCGTTTCATAGGCACTTTAATTGTATATTTCTAAATGTAATATTTTTAAATTTTCCAACACATTTGATTAACTTACCCGTGCTAGTGCTGCCCCAACAATGGATCCCAACAACTGTGAAATGACGTAACATAAAGCAAGAACTGGACTAATTGCTCCAGCACATAAGACTCCAACTGTTACCGCAGGATTGATATGACCTCCACTATATAAATGTATATATAAGAAATAAATTCACATTTTGAGCGTATAATTTTACGATGTTAATTAATTAATTAATTAATTAATTAATTAATTAATTAATTAATTAATTATCGAAATATACTCCGAGTAATTTCGATATATACTCCGAGTAACTTCTGTAAATCACTTCGTCGACTTGAATCCATGAACTAGTATATTGAGTTTAATTAAAAAAAGGAAGCCCAACTTGCACAGTAACTCACGAGTAGTATGTATTTGTATATATGTTTGAACTTGTGTTTTCTAGATTTAGGTTTTTTAGGATAGGGTACGTTTGTTAAAAAAGCTTTGAGCTTTCAACTCGGCCATCCGAGTCTTCGTCGTCAGAAATAAGGTGCTCTAACCACCTTATTTCTGACGAAGATTAAGCCTCGAAGGACCGAGTTGAAAGCTCAAAACTTTTTAAAAAACCTAAATCCAGAGAACACAAATTAAAACACATTATGCCTGGACTACAAATCTTTAAATCATATATACATATATATATATATATATATATATATATATCAGTATCCGTTAGCGATAATGCAACGCTCACTACCCTTGTGGCAGTTTCGGCACTGTGGCCCAATGTGCGCATGTCCAGTACAAGCGGCTGTTACCCGCAGTTGCTGGGGGATAAATAACTGGCGTTCTCACATCTAGATGGATGGCAAGCTACACTGATGAGTTGTAGAACAACGAGACATGCATGTCTGTAGATAAACCTCCTGATTTACATAAACTTTAGACAACGCCTCAGACAACGGTTACTTTTCAAACTTACTACGCCAATAAACTTACCAAATGGGTGGGTCGTTTTTGAAGAGATATATATATATATATATATATATATATATATATATATATATATATATATATATATATATATACATGAAAACAAAGCGATGTGTATAGAAAGGCTGAAGATAGCAATTTTTAAGATACTATATAGGTAATCTTCAATTTGAGTTTTTTTCCAAGAGTTGCTACACTATCAGTGTTTAGTAAACACACTTGAGCTAGAGGGAGGAACTAGTCAAGGCCTTAATACTCAATGGACTGTCAGTCAGAGCCAAAGTGGTTGGAAGCATAAACCGTTAAAGTTAAAAAGGAATGAAAGTCAGCGACGCATAGAATATTATATATATATATATATATATATATATATATATATATATATATATATATATATATATACTGTATATATAGAAGAAGAAGAATTTTATTTAGCCACGCTAACCCCGTCAACCGAAGCTGATTTCCACAGGGGGCGTGTAAAAAGAAATTACATAAGTATAATATTTAAAGTTATATAAATAAGCTATGCGGAAACACCACGCAAAATATTTCTTTACTAAATACCTTACGTGGTGCTTCCACAAAACTCATTTACACTACCTTATTGCCATGAAAACTTTCAAGGAATTAAATATTTAAAGTTATTTACAAAATACGAAGTATAGTGTCAAAATAGTACAATGTTTAAAGTTATCTACAAAATATGAAGTATAGTGTCAAAATAGTACAATTAATGTTTAAAGTTACCTACAAAATATGAGATATACCAATGCACACATACAATACCTTATTCCACCTGTCATGAAAACTAACACCATTATAGCAAGTCCATGAACAAAAGGTATAACTGATGATTCCACTTCTCCTCCAACACTACAGACTCCAATGAAGACAAATATGATCGTGACAAAAAATTCAGCAAAACAAGGTCGGATGTACTTCATAAACACCGAATTCCTCGTTGATGGCTTTGTCTTTCTTGTTGTTTTGGCGTTTTCTTGAATTTTTTCTTTTCCTTCCATTGTATTCTTTACGCTGAAGTTATGCTATATTGAGGAAAATATTGAAAAGACCAGCAAATATATAAAGCATTGTGCGCCAACTATATAACCAATCAGGCAATGTCAATTTTTGTTCCACCGTAACTTCCTATGTCTGTGCCAAGTCCTCGACCCTTCCTCATATTTTTTGGCATGTCATGATGATGGAATATCTCACTAAAGGCTAAAAGCTAAGAAGATGGCTCATATATACCTGACACTATATAACGTAATATATAACACTATAACTTCATACAACACTATATATAACATAATTATACAATAACTTTATATATACTAACCATGAAAACTGCAATCAGTTAAGATAGCGTCATAGCGACAGATTGTGTGTCTGAAGCAAGTGACCCTCCCATCAGCATGCATTCACATCAATACAAACCTCTTGAAAATCCAGCCAATCATAAAATCGACCAATATATCTCCAATATAACTCATTCTATTAGGATTTATTATAGGCGTTAATTATTATAAGACGAGGCCGACGGTAATTAACAGCGTATACATGGGTTAGACCATGTTTATTTTTTCATTTTTCTAATTAGCTTTCGGCCTGTATTTCCTAACAATCGTCAGTCAAAGAAGTATGATGCGAATTGTTCACAACAGATCACATGACTTCTCTGAAGACAACTCGAAAATCTTGGCCGAAATGCTCGGAAATTTAATAAAAAAATACGATAACCCAAAAATCGTGTTATATTTATTTAAACATCATGCACCAGGCCAAGTTTTAAACAATGTAAAGTAAAAAATATATTACAAGATACGTTCTTGTACGTAAGGTTATCGTGCAGTGTTATCAAGTGATACATCAGGGGAAGTCCATGTCGCGCAACCTATTTGCGTTCGTAGATTATGCTCTTGCCGGCTCGTTGATTCAAGACACGTTGGGACTGCATCTTTCAATTTGCGTTTATTTTTTACTCACAGCACACTCACACTCATTACAACTACAACAAGTCAACAACAACTAACTTACTCTATGTTTACAGCTTATATTTATAATCAGAACACGGGAAGACATTCTCTAGCTATGACATTTTTCCTATACGTTATTCCTACGGTATTATGGGATAATATTCTGCAAAATCATGTTCCTTTTCCTAATTGATATTAGTTAAAGTTTACTTAATAACGTGGTTTGGCCACAATTCCTAATCTTTAATTAAGGTATTTCTTCCCATGCACTTATTTCCCGTTCTAATTACACATATTCTAGAACAGTCCATTTTAGGATTTGCCGAAGATCAGGTATGTTTCCCTTTTAGCTTTACGGGAACATACTTACGTTTTTAGACTCCATATATATACATTCATAGATACAAGATCATGCCGATGACTATATATAGGCCTATCCGGTAGAGTATAGAATCACTTCTTCCCTGCCAAAATTAAATTCAGTAGGTGTAGCTTTCAGATTAGTTTAATAAGCGCAAGCTATATAATTATCGTGACATTTTATTTGTTAATTTTAAAAATATAACATGCAGATACATATCATCAATTCATATATAATAAAAAGATTAATGTGCATTATGAATATCTATGAGATGCACGACCACGTGGTGTACTAGTGACTCTGTCTGATATGTATATCACGATCACAATCAGCAAATATTAACGCCGTAAAACCAAGTAAAGCCAAAAATTCAGTAATATCTCATGCAGATAGAATGGATTTTTTATTTCTTAATTGTAAACGGTAAGGTAAGCTGCAGTAGCCTAAGAAACAGAATCTTAAGAAATCTTACGGTATAATTAATATACCGTTCGAGACAAAAACAGTTTTATTTACATGAACTGTATCAAACTGAAAACTCGCATCGGCAACAGATTCACCATGTAAGCGTAATCGTAGTATAAACTGAAACAGTTTTCAGAAGGTGTATCGATCGTTTTCACTCGCGTGATCAGTGGCCCATTAGGGCTAGGGAAACAATACCGAATGTTTGAATAAGTGCTAAATTTCCACAGGATAAACATGGTTCCCATGATATGGTCGCTATTCCATTGTTTCGGACATGCACTAATTATGACCGGCGTCAGATGAATTCTTTCTTTGTTCTTGTTTCCTGATATAAATACCAAGGATTAGTATCCTTTTTATTAATTTTTAATTACTTGACCTTAAATTTTCTTCCCGCCATTGAATGTATATCGAATGCAGAACTTCAGTTTCAACTTCAAATCAAATCAAATTTATTCACCACTTTAAGATTTTACAATTCTTTAAATAAAATAAAGTGGCAACGTATAGCCCAATAAGAAACCAGCAGGCTTAGGCCTGGTTCATACGTTGCATTTAATTCAGACGAATTTAACTCAATCAATTAAATGCGACTGTAGTGCGACGTATGAAACGAATTAAATTCGACTGAAGAGTTAAATTCTTCTGAGACGTTGTATCCGGTCACGGTGAGACGGATACCAGACTTGTACCCAGTCGCTTTTCTAGCCTTAGGAGTGGGCGCGCGGAGGTTCACGGTAAGGGGGAGAAAAAGCGTGTTGGTTTCAGACGTCGCTGTATCGTTGCATCGAATTAAATGCAAATTGTGATAACATATTTTTTGTGCTCATGATCAGATTTTTGTTTACTTCGCATGCGTATTGGACGTTTTTGGCGTGATCTAGCGGGATTTTCCTTGCTCGTCACTGACTTAAATTCGTCGCATGAAACGAATTCGAGTTTACGTCGACTAGTCGACGAAGCCAACTATGAATTAAATTCGTCTGAATTAAATGCGACGTATGAACCAGGCCTTATATGCATCTATAGGTCTTGGGTTACCTTTTTGCACTGAATACAATCTATAACATGGACGCTAGGATGACGATGCAGAATTATATTTAAGTGAATGAAAATCAGATATAAATAGACGACTGTTTTGATTAATACCAAACCGTTAAAACAAGCAGCGCTGTTGAGTGTAGCCTGCGTGCAGTCTCTACCCGGAAAGCAGAAATTAACGCAGCATGCATCACGAATATTCTGGCTAAGAGCATTAAAAAATTTTGGACCCTGGTAGTTTGCAGAAAATTGTCTAATTTTTGACCTACAAAAAGGAGGATAGCACAACCTTGAATTCCCTGAACTTAACTTATAAAACTTTAAAGTGTAAGTTAAGTTTAGACAGTAAATGTAAGCAAAACCATATTAGTTGTATTTTGAATAAGGCTGTTCTTTACTACAGCTGTAACTAAGGATATTAAGAGGTTATACTTTTAGACTACGTCGACGGATAAAACAAAGGCAGTATATATATATATATATATATATATATATGTACTTCGTAAAATGCAAGCTTCTCGCCGCTATATATATATGTACTTCGTAAAATGCAAGCTTCTCGCCGCGACAGTATGTTATAATCCACGGACACTTCTCGATGTTTTTTGTATTATTTTTGCTGTTGAAAAATCGCAAAAACTTGTAGCAGCTTCGTCTAACACCTTTGATCGTTCTGGGTATTAAGAATTGCTCTTACAACTACCCAAGCACATCTTTCAACCATTTTTATAGCCCCATCTCTTCAGTGTCTGTGTATGTTGTCCGAGTTTGTTTGTCCGAAAACTTTGCGTTGAGAACACGTGGGACCCCCCGTCGAAGTAGCGCCGAAAATTATAACAGAGCCAAGGCCTACACGTATATGTATCAATTTAAAATTAAATTGAGGCAAGTGCTAAAACCCGGCATGTGCATCAAAGAAACAATTAGTTGCCATGGTTCACAAAAACGCTTGTCAAAGTTCAAATCATTGTCATGTCTATTGCTATATCTTATAAGAAATTAATTAAGACATACAGAATCGTGGGCGCCATGCAAAATACCTCTATACCTCTATACATAAATGTCAACAATAGTCAGCGAATGCAGATGCCCCTAAACTCCTGCCTTGTACTGGGCAGTGCCCTCATCTGCTGCCCAGTAAGGAGGAGCTTTTGTTATAAAGTATACATCAGTGGATAAAATGTGAATTCTGATCATCCAAATTTTGATACTACTTATCTATCAGGAATAGGTAAAATTATTCAAATGTTAAGAAATACAGTAACTTTCGTTGTCTAAGAAATAATGATTACACTTTTGATTATTTCAATTAACTTACTTTTGATAACATGGCCCGTGGCCCGGATAACTCGGCTAGCCCGCGTCCTATATAAATCACGTTTTTTCAACGTTTTGATTACATGGCAAACGGGCTAGTCCAGTTTGCAGGGATGAAATTAAAATGTCCATGTAATCGTTTCGTCCGGGCAAAGCGGGCTGAAAAGCTGTTGAACTCGCTACGATACGCGTTCGTTTACTTGACTGTGTGAATAAATAGTGCTGAAAAGAACTGCAAAACGTTGTTCGTGTGTTTCGTGATCACTTATTATAGCGAAGACTTAATAAATTAATTAGTCTTCGTGAAGACGCTTTCGTCGGTTAGCTAAGACTGTAACAATCTTTTTATTAACGATGGGCTTACAAAATAAGTAAGACTAAAACTGAAGTAAAACTAACGTAACTTTGCCCTTATTTACTTGATAATTGCGAATTCTGGCCTGAAATCACCACGTGAATTCAAAACCCATCCCGGCTTACCAGGCTAGCCCACTCCAGTGTAATCGTTTCGTAAACTCAACCCGGTCCATGTAACTACCCCCTTAATTTCTCAGACAGTATTTTTTTCTAAACATAAACGTTAAAAAACATTTAAAAATATATACTTTAATGCATTAAACATGCTACTAGGCATCCAAGATACTAACATGCTAATCAAATGCTTTTATATTTTATATATTTATGAATTAGTTGAATTAACTATATTCATTATTGTATAATGAATATAGTTAATTCATAGTCATGAAGGTTATAATACATAACCTTCATGACTGTGCAATTTGTCATTACTCAAGCCAGAACTCAAATCACATTGTGAATAGCTATATTAGATAACTGACGTCAATGTTTTCTACTCATGCACTGCACCCTTGTTTTCACACTTTAGTAGACTCTTGCAAGATTAGTTCATAACCTACGTGCAAATGATTTAGAATTAGCATTCAAGCATGTCTACTGGTCACCAAGTTCTATATTAGTATCAGATTGTTGTACATCGGAGCCTTTCCAAAACAAAAGACGGTCTGGTGAAGCCAAGATGAGACGATAAACTCCAGAAGCTAGCAAAGCTCCAAATATGGGGCCAACCCAGTAAATATAATGATCTGACCAATAGGAACCAACAACAGCAGGGCCAAAGCTCCGAGCAGGATTTAACGATCCTCCAGAAATTGTACCACTGTTAAATACAAACATTAGAGTTTATAATTCGTCTGAAAACAGACAATGACTTAAAACCAGTGAACTCTATATATTTTCCATATCTGGAACGCTAACTTCAGTCATTAGTAGGGTCATGCAGGATTTCCGTATCTCACGTCAGATTCAGACCCCGTTTACACTATAGAGCAAAAGTATCCGGATTCACATTGTTTTTCATCCTCGTGGGAATAAAAAACAATGTGAATCCGGATACTTTTGCTCTAGTGTAAACGGGGTCTCAGTCCCCTACGCTAATCTGTTACCTTTTGACCGCGTAGGGAACAGTTTGTAGGGAAATTGAAAGCGACGTAATATAGCTGACTTCACTTTCTGCCACGAAGTTAGCGTTCCAGTTATGAAAGTTTAGTTTACTACTTAAAATATGTTTATCAAAGCCGCGGGCCTTGTATAACCTATTTCCTAAATATTATACAAGAAACCAACTTGGGCAACTTACATTGCATAAATTCCGATAGCGACTGCAAAACCAATTGGTATTGGAGCAACAGGAGTGTTGGTCTTGCTGTCAACAGCTGTTATTTGAACTGTTAGGACCAATAATGACGTAGCTATTATTTCTGCCAATAAACCACTGCCAATTTTAACGTCAGTGCCAAGCCCATGTGCTCCGCCATTTATGCTCTCGTACACCACTTTTGTAAGAACAGCCTACATGGAACGAAGTGAATATTAAACAAATTATCTCCATATATATATCTATATGTCATTTATAATTTTTCTGTCTTATTATGAACCCCGCTGTTATATATAAATGGCCGCCATTTTAATATTTTTTGTCCCGCCTACGTACGATACAATGTTTGTATACAATTTTGTTCTAGCATTGTCTATTGTTCGCACACTACACAATTTCCGTTACTGATTTGATGTTGAATGCAGAGAGCCCTTTATATAACTGGAGTAATATCGGCTAGTCATTGACCAATCTCATCTCCTCGGTCCTTTTGGCCAGCACCAAGGCTCTGGTTGGGGTTGGGGTTGGGGTTGGGGTTAGGGTTAGGGTTAGGTATTTTGAAATCGTAGTCTTACCGACGATAAATTGTCCGTTAGAAATGCTATTTCAGTTATACACTCAATCTGAATCTGTAATATTTGAAGTTGCCTGGTTTCAGTATCAGCGGCTGTCATAAATTACGTGTAATCAGAAGATAATTTTGAAGAATCGAACGAGATGCAATTAGTTGTTTACTTCGCTCGTGAGTTCGTTGATCTTCGTTCAACCAAATTATAATTTATGCTATTCGGCAGCCAATTAAAACTTGTGTAATACAATAAGACTGTGTAAGGGCCAATCAGATCTGTTTCCACGAATCCGTGGAAAATCCACGTGACCTGGAACACGATTATCGCCTCGAACTCACAGACGCTCTCTCTCCCCAATTTACCTGCGGGGGGAGAGCAGTGGCTGTACACAGGCTACTGACCAGCCAGAGTACAAGAACACCCCAATCATTTACTGTACATATGTGGATATATTTTAATTTAAGTTTAATTTGACACATAGATATACTTACCCGTGCTAGTGCTGCCCCAACAATGGATCCCAACAATTGTGAAAAGACGTAACATAAAGCAAGAACTGGACTAATTGCGCCAGCACATAACACTCCAACTGTTACTGCGGGATTGATATGACCTCCACTATAAAACACATAAGAAAAATTAGTAAAAAAGATTAAAAAAGCTAGGTTATTGTGTAAATGAGAAACATAAGATTTAAAAAGGTATTCTATTTAAAGTGCTTATAGACCTAAATATGATATTACCGCATATGGATTCTATTTAATGTGTATAGTTGAATGCCAAAATCTTTTTTTTTTATTTGAACTTTTATTTGTTATAGTTTGTATTTCTAAAATGGTAATGAGGATGACGTCTATATGTAGGCATAACTTGCACGCGCAGTGTTCCGTTACAGCAAAATATTACCCAATTCACATGTTAATGGAATACATGAATAGTATATTCTATATTTTATCATTTTTTTCATTAAAATCTTCAAGCGGTTTATCATATAACAAAAGAAAAAGACACACACAAATGCCTACATTGACGTCATCCTTATTACCATTTTGGACATACAAACCTCAATATAACAACCAATAGAAGTTCAAATCAAAAAAATATTTTGGCATTCAACTATTCACGTTACAGAATCAGTAATATCTTATTTGAGTTTATAGGCACTTTAAAAAACGTAACTCGACTGAAACATATGTTTCTGAGAAGTATGTATGAACCCAGTGACAAAACATTAAATAAAAATAGTTCTCCAAGAATTTGATAAAATTGTTGTACTAAAACCTCTGAAGAATTCCACAAACTGATGCACATCCCATAAGGTCCTTAAGAATTTTAATAGATTGATGTTTTCACCTCTGAAAAACTTTAGTAGGTTGATGCACAGTAGTGAAAAATTTTAATATTTAACAAATAGATTCCATTTTGCCGTTGTCTGTTCAGTTATAGATGCACAGATGACGTCACAACGTGGTAAGAACAAAAAAGTGGCACACGAGACGCAGTTGAGTGGGTCACCGATGTTCTTCTTACCACGTTGTGACGTCTTCTGTGCATCTATAACTGAACAGACAACAAAAAAATGGAATCTATTTGTTTTATACAATATAAAAATTACACAATACTTCTTGCCGGATTTTGGGGCATGAAGAAAGAAAAAAGCAAGTCAGCTGACGTGATCCATGAGTTTGTCCTCTAATAGATCATGGCAGCAACCAATGAAAACACGCATAGCAACCAGGGTCTTGTATAAATTTATATCCACACTCTTGAAAAATATTTAAAGTGCCTATGAAACGAAATTTCACTTCAGTTTTTTAAGATTGTATTTGGAAGAACACCTAAGATAAAAAATGACTTTTACATGCCTTTCAAATATTATCCCATTCTTGAGTTAATAGTTATTAGCTATGCAATTTGAACAATGACGTCACACGTTGTATGTGGGAGAAAACGGGAATTTAGTCATATCTTTGGATTGATTTGACTAAACTGAATCAAACGTTGAAAATTTTCCTTGGGGTATGGTCTGAATGATTACATCTGCAATGTGTGGTTTGTAGTTAAACCAATCCGAAGATATGACTGATTTCCCGTTTTCTCCCACATACGTGTGACGTCATTGTTCAAATTGCATAGTCAATAACTCAAGAATGGGATAAGATCTGAAAGGCGTGCAAAAGCCATTTTTCATTATCTTGGGTGTTCTTTCAAATACAATCTTAGAAGACTGAAGTAAAATTTCATTTCATAGGCACTTTAATAGCTTTATACACACCACTGTAAAATTTTAATTTTAAGAGGCTATCTCCCTAAAAACCGACCAACGGTTTTTGAAGGCAAAAATGAATTTCCTTTGTTTTTCGCCCATTACTTACCTTTACCTCACTTACTATTAAACCGCTATAAAAATTGCCACTTGATAATTTGTTCTTCATTTTTGACACATTTTTTATGCTTCGGCTGGAACGGCTAAGATTCGAGCGGAAATGAGAGCTGACAATACCTCGAAATGATCTTGTTATTTCTCCACCAATTTAGATTTGAATTTCAAATTTTTTTCTTGCAGTGCAATATATAGGCCTTGTGTTTCATCTGGGTTGAAGGATACAAGCTCTTTGTTTTGTTTTGTATCAGATATGGTCTCTTTCTTTTGACTTACTTTTTAAATTCGCTTTCGGCACCTGATTAGTCAAGTTTTATAAATTAAGATTTTTCTGAAGTGGCACCTAGCCTGGAAATGTCGTGTGTATTTCGTCGTAATATAATACCGTAAGTTTAGTAATCTTTAAAAACAGTTGTCGGCAAACGTATTTTGTAAGCGCACGAACCGCTCAAAGTTAAGCTATTGTTTCACTTTGTTTACATTGTCAGAACCGGAAATGCCTTACGCTTTGCAGATAAGGCCGTTCTCGTTTCTCAATTATTACATAAAAACAACTTCTTTTTATTTGAACTTATCCCTAGAAAGCGAACGGGGCATAATTTATAGGTCTATTCGGTTTTTAGGGTAAAAATGATTAAATATTCTATAGCCGATTCTTCATATATACTCATATACAATAGGAGCAGACATGTCGCAGCCTCCTAAGTGACACTTAAATAATTATAATTCATGAGCAACTGAAAGTTTATCATTTTCTCTGTTTATTTCGGTGTACTGTTCATATTTTTATAGCATGAAAAGGTGGCAGCGTCTTATACTCTGGAAGAATCGATTAAACGTCTTAAGAATTTTTTAGACTTCACGAACAAATTAAATCGCTTTTAAGGCCTGGTTCATACGTCGCATTTAATTCAGACGAATTTAATTCATAGTTAAAGTCGACGTAAACTCGAATTTGTTTCATGCGACGAATTTAATTCAGTGACGAGCAAGAAAAATCCCGCTAGATCGCGCCAAAAACGTCCAATACGCATGTGAAGTAAACAAAAATCTGATCACTGCCTCAAAAAAAATGTTATCATAATTTATGCATTTAATTCGATGCAACGATACAGCGACGTCTGAAACGAACACGCATTTCAGACGTTTTCATTCTCAGACGAATTCAACTCTTCAGTCGAATTTAATTCGTTTCATACGTCGCTGTATCGTCGCATTTAATTCAGACGAATTTAACTCAATCAATTAATTAATTAATTAAATGCGACGATAACGTATGAAACGAATTAAATTCGACTGAAGAGTTGAATTCGTCTGAGACGTTGTATCCGTCACGGTGAGAAGGATACAACGTCTGAAATGCGTGTTCGTCTCAGACGTCGCTGTATCGTCGCATCGAATTAAATGCATAAATTATGATAACATATTTTTTGAGGCAGTGATCAGATTTTTGTTTACTTCACATGCGTATTGGACGTTTTTGGCGCGATCTAGCGGGATTTTTCTTGCTGAATTAAATTCGTCGCATGAAACAAATTCGAGTTTACGTCGACTTTAACTATGAATTTAATTCGTCTGAATTAAATGCGACGTATGAACCAGGCCTAATTAAAAGCGATTTAATTTGTTCGTGAAGTCTAAAAAGTTCTTAAGACGTTTAACTCATTCCTGTCCGGGGGCTTCCCCAGAGGTGAATAAAATCGTCTGGCGTTAGCCAGAATAAAATACTAAAGACCAGTTCGGACAAGAAAGAGTTAATCGATTCTTCCAGAGTATAAGATGCTGCCACCTTTTCATGCTATAAAAATATGAACAGTACACCGAAATAAACAGAGAAAATGATAAACTTTCAGTCGCTCATGAATTATAATTATTTAAGTGTCACTTAGGAGGCTGCGACATGTCTGCTCCTATTGTATATGAGTATATATGAAGAATCGGTTATAGAATATTTAATCATTTTTACCCTAAAAACCCAATAGACCTTAAATTATGCCCCGTTCGCTTTCTAGGGATAAGTTCAAATAAAAAGAAGTTGTTTTTACGTAATAATTGAGAAACGAGAACGGCCTTATCTGCAAAGCGTAAGGCATTTCCGGTTCTGACAATGTAAACAAAGTGAAACAATAGCTTAACTTTGAGCGGTTCGTGCGCTTACAAAATACGTTTGCCGACAACTGTTTTTAAAGATTACTAAACTTACGGTATTATATTACGACGAAATACACACGACATTTCCAGGCTAGGTGCCACTTCAGAGAAATCTTAATTTATAAAACTTGACTAATCAGGTGCCGAAAGCGAATTTAAAAAGTAAGTCAAAAGAAAGAGACCATATCTGATACAAAACAAAACAAAGAGCTTGTATCCTTCAACCCAGATGAAACACAAGGTCTACATATTGCACTGCAAAAAAAAAATTTGAAATTCAAATCTAAATTGGTGGAGAAATAACAAGATCATTTCGAGGTATTGTCAGCTCTCATTTCCGCTCGAATCTTAGCCGTTCCAGCCGAAGCATAAAAAATGTGTCAAAAATGAAGAACAAATTATCAAGTGGCAATTTTTATAGCGGTTTAATAGTAAGTGAGGTAAAGGTAAATAATGGGCGAAAAACAAAGGAAATTCATTTTTGCCTTCAAAAACCGTTGGTCGGTTTTTAGGGAGATAGCCTCTTAATAGTTGATGCACACCTGAAGAATGTTAATAGGATTGACGCGTACCAATTAAACATTTTACATTGATATTCATGCAACTCTGAAAAATTCCATATAGTTAAGAAAACTTTGAAGAGTTTAACCTTTGGAAAGAGTATAAAATTCCATATAGTTATGAAAAAAAGTTACGTTAACATGACAAGGGGGCCAGCCCTCCAAGGCGAGATCTCGTTATTGACAACTGACCCGGGATCTGGCCTAGGAGGGCTGGAAATTTCCCATCTAAACGCACTCAAGGACTGGCCCTCTTAATAGGAGGGCTAGCAAATCAAAGGTGAGTATACATGATAAAGTTCGCCTTTACTGATATTTTTGGTCAACCTCTTATTTTACAAGTTGTGTTTGTTTATATAAATTCAAATCGTGTTTGCGAAAACATGATTTTGGCTTCGTGGGAAAGCTGCACAGGTTGGTAAACAAGCCAATGCGCGATAAAATCCAGCCCTCTTACTAAGGTTAGCACTACCAAGATGGCTGGCCCTGCTACATATAAACACCCCCTTAATATATACCACGAATATCCCGAAAATCGGTGCTATAACCTATATACAGCACTCTTGCCAATAGGCCATTTGCACGATGACATGAGATGGCGTTGGTGACTAACAACTACCAGAATGCTTTGCCAGTATTCTAGGGTTTCGGCTAAAAGGGATCACTCAAAGAGAGCCGTCCAGTCCTTTTGTGGCTTTTCTAAAATATGTTGTCAAATATATTTTTCCAAAAAGCGAGGCTCTGTTACTTAAGTATAGGTTATTTTGAGGCCACGAGGGGATATGTGATTTATTCACCGAGGGCGAAGCCCGAGCGGAATATTAGAGGGGAATATTAATCTATTGTTTTGCCAGGGGCTTTTGAATATATTCCCCTAAAAGAACAAAGGAAACCGAGGCATGTGAAAAATAAGTCAAATTATTAATAATATCCCAATTAACATACCTCGGACTACGCACTCGGTTTATAAAACAACTGATTGACCTCGGTCTGTTATATAACCCTTACTTATATTAACACCCACACTTCATAATTTGGCTAAAACCCTAAAGAATTCCAAACAAAATTACTGAAGGCAAGCCCAAATAATCCCAATCTCTAATGAGCTCCTGTTTATATGTAGAAACCTTCTTTCATACAGTATAAACACACACCCTCAGCAAAGTTGAACCATAAAGACTTGTAACTTGTAATATAAGGCCTTCGATATATAAGAGATGTCTGAGAGTTGTCCAATCATGCATCTGGAGATTATAAAAAAGGGGCTGTTTTTGGCCAGGTTAGACAGGAATGGATTAAATAAATAACTCCTGCGGGAAGCCCTGGTGAAAGTTGGTGCCAGTCGATAACATCAGTAAGCTTATAATTATAAACACGGTATGTCTTCCGTAACGACTAGAACACTCGTCCCGATTTGTTTATATCAAATAGAATTATAATTACGGCTGAACGAGCTCAAGGAAGCGATACGAAGATAAGGAAGCGGACGATAAGTTTCAAACGAAAAAAATAGATAAATTCACACTGTATGCACGCAGTGGACACACCAGAGAAAAGACAAACTTATATTTAAACAAAGCGTTTTAAATTAAGGGCATTAAGCATGTAAACACAATACCTTATTCCTCCTGCCATAAAAGCCAACACCATTATGGCAAGGCCATGAACTAAAGGTATAAATGATGCCACTCCTCCGACACTACAAACTCCAATGAAGACAAAGATGAGCACGATAAAAAACTCAGCAAAACAAGGTCGAATGTACTTCATAAACACCGAACTTTTCTTCTTCGGTGGTCGACTTGGCTTTCTTGTTATTTCGCCGTCGTCTCGATATTTATCACTTTGTTGATTACTTTCGTTCATCGTACTCTTTAAAATGTACTTATGCTGCAATCAAAACGGATTGGAAGGATTAATAACAAGTAAAGATATATACAAGTTTAAATAATCAGTCGCTTTTTCTACGTTTTTAATTATTCGCTAGACTTCACTCAAAAAGAAACTATATTTAAAAGATAGTTCATATACTTTCCTTTATCTTACTCTTATATTAATTCAATAACTTGAACTAACCATAAAATTGCAACCAGTCAAAGTTGTTTATTACGTACAAGCAGAAAAAAAATTTTGTTTCTTGCAACGGTCATTGCTGACGCCAGCAAGCGCGCGCTCGCGTCAATTACAAATTTCCTAAAAATTCAGCCAAACGTATTCCATTGGTATTCGCAGTCACTCATATTATAGAACGCGTTTAAAATCGCTTTCTTGCGTTTATTCAAAACCCCTAATTTTTTTCAGCTGGCTAGTATTTAGTTTTTACTAAAACTTAATTATCTCTATTCATAATTATTAATATCCGTCGCGATCCAGCCATATATATTCAAACAACAAGAAACTATTTCTTAAAAGAAATAGCTGTTTCGTTCCGGTCAGTCGTTTATGAGGGTCTGTTTCAACAGCAATGACGAATTTTAGCTCAACTAATTATTTCCCCCATGTAGACTGGCGCGACAATTTTTACTACGCGCCTGCGTTTCATACGACAAATTTAATTTAGACGATTTTTGTTTTGCATATAAACAAACTAGAAATATGCCGAAGCGAGAAGATCCTAATAAAACTACAAAAAAATAATTTAAGCTTCGTCTAATAAAACGAACACACATTTCAGACGTTGTACCGTGTCTGATCATGACGGATTACTCTCTCCTCCGCAGTCCAGAGGGCAGGCCCTATTGATTATTTCAGGTTATTCGCAGTCGCATAAATTCGACTGAATTTAAATGTGACGTGCTAGCGGTCTCGCGATTTTCGTGAGAACGCAATTATTTTGGCAACGTAAATCTTCTATTCAGTAGCAATACTCTTCTGACCGTCTATAGGGGAAAATAAAACGTTACCAAAATAATTGCTTTCTCGGGAAAATTGCGAGACGCTAGCACGTCGCATTTAAATTTCATGCAGCTGATTTATTTATGACACCGCGGTATTTATTGAATAATCGCCAATAGCAAATCCATAAATTTCCAAGGCCAAAAGGATCAATATAAATTAGGTCAATAACGGACTACCATCATTTTCGTCGTCATAGGTCATAGTTTAATTCTCGAATCAGAATAATCCATTTAGATGGGTCAAACTATTGACATTGTTCATAAAATAGCTATATTTTAAAATTATTAGACACGCGTGAAACAGTGCGACTGACCTTTTGGAACGCGCAGTTGCCATACATAACGAATGCATTCTCGAGTTCAACGAGGGGAAAGTTCCTACTTTCTACAGCACAAGATTGTGATTCGCTTCGCACGGGATTGTTTACGTCTTCAAATTACTCTAGATCAGCAATATTTTCACTTCGTTTTGGCGTTTAACCACGCCTCCAACAAAATTTTTTATGCGGAATTTTGATTTCATTGGATAAGATCACAGTTATGTCAACAACACTGCACTACGATTGGACGATTTTCATCTGTGATGACAGTTTCTTTTGTGATGTCAATGGAAAGCTAATACAGTAACAGTTTCGTTCCTGCGGGGAACGAAACAAAAATACTCCGCGGCCTTCTCTAATGATCATACATTCACATCACACTGCCGTACTAGGACTATATAGAAAGATGTAATTTCAAAATTATACGCATTTCGACTAATTGACTAAACAAAATGAAAAAGATTTGTTATAAATACCTGTCAGCCAGGGTGCATTCCATGTAGGTCACGCCGAAGATCTTCGGCGTGAATTTCAAAAGTGCTCGGCGTGCTGGTGCACAATCACACTGCGGTCGGCGCACATATACAGCCATACAACTATACAAGTCAGTGGGTGGTGGCGCAGCACCTGAACACCCATGGCTTATCTTCGGCGTGGGCTTGACATGGAATGCACCCTGGCCTGTCAGACGCGTTTGATAAATTCAACTCTGTATAGTCTTTATGCGTTCAAGCTTGTCTTAAATCCAAGCACTGTATTCGAATATTGAGAATTGAAGACGTTTGCAGTTATATATAGTCAGCAAGCTAAGCATACAATAATATTTGGTTACCTGGTTTCAAAGGTAAATAGACGAGGCCAGAATGTAACGGTCGTAGTTACGGTATAAGTATTAACACATTTACACCTGTTGTGGTAAACCAAATATTTTGAAGGCTCTTAAGTAATAACCCTTGTGTTGGTAAGTGTATATGTCCGGCCACTGGTCCGGCCTTCATGCATGTATACGTCATGGAGTAGGAAGAAAAAAATGTTCCCATTACACCTGCGTTTTTCATAAGTTGAGAATTTAAAAAGAAAAAGCCCACCGCCCCTGTTTATATCAACTCTAAAGTTCACTGAATACTGCATGGTTTGTATGACTTGACACATGGCGTAGCTAGAGTGGGAGAGGATAAACTGCCCCTTGTAAAATTCTCGTGGGGAGAATTAAGCCCCCGAAGTTCAGTTGCATCAAGTTATATAGTGTCGATTTTATATTTCGTTTTTTTGAAAAAAAAAGACTAAACGGACCGCGACGTCAAAACTGTGTTTGCATATAATAAAAGTAGAAGGTTAGATCGTTTCTCTCTTCGTCAGAGAGAAGAAGTTTGGATATAGTCTGACACAAACCCAACACAAGCTCTTTTATAAAGACTATATAACGGCATGTATGCATGATATGACATATATGTTATATACATGCAAAGAGGTATTATCCTAGCTCACTACAATGCTAACTGGAAATTTAGACGAGGGGTAAATCACCGATTTAAATCACGTACACCTTCAGAAAAATCACAAAAAAATCAAGAGAAAAATCAAAAAATCACGAGAAAAATAAAAAAATCATGAAAAAAATCACATGATTTTTTGATCACGTACACTTTTTCAGGAGTGATTTGCCCCTCGAGTAGAATTAGGCCTATACGATTAAACACTCTAGTTGAGCATCAATTTAAAATGGAATCGTGTTAGCCTAACGTTACTAAGACTAAGGGGCTGATTACATGAGCCAGGCTAGTCCGGCTAACCGGGCTGACTCGTGTCACGAAATTCTTTCCTTGGCCATAAAAGGAGATTTTAATAAACGTTAGGGTTCGTTTACATCTAAACTAAACCAATTCTTCTTTGTAAATTTAGTTTATGCGAGTGTCAAAACCACAGTGAGATCCTAATCAATCGCGTGAGCCCAGTTAGCTGGGCTAGCCTGGCTCAAATAATCAGCTCCTAAAGCTAACATGCATGATCATTTTCTTTCCTCTAACAATTGCATGTAATATTTGTAGTGTATACAAATTGTATAATACACAGTGTGACAAGTGCATGGTTATCACTGATCATCAGTATCACACTCTTGAAGTTTTTTCTCTGTACATTAAATAAATAAACAAAAAAACAAATACTTTCATTGCAGACGAGTCATGAAATAAGATGGTGATCAATTAAGCTTTACTTGCGATAATAATTTTTTTACGACACTCGTGACAATTGATTAACTCTTAGTAACACTTCTACTTAATTACTTTGGCACTTAATTTTCCCCACTATAGCTACGGCAATATATTAGCTCAACCATTCAAGGTCGGATTTTTTGCTGGACTATAAAATTGTTCAGCTAGCTCGACTTTCAAGGGTCTTCAAGGTCAGATTTCTGCTTAAACTCTTCAGTCAACCCAATTATACCCATGCACGTAGGTATATATAACTCATATAATACATTAACTCAAACACTATAGGATGGAATCTACTGATTGTTCACGGAATGTTGGAAAGTGCTCAACACCATAATGGTAGAGCGAATATAGTATAGTTTAAGTGGGCTTACCTCAAAATGTTGAGTGTCGCAACTGTCAGTTTCACGCGAGGTGTCTTCAGGCGACTAAGTAGTTTCGTTTCGTGCAGGGCCGCTTAAATGTTCTGGTCAAAAGGTGGGCGTGTTGGCGGTGAAACAATGAATGCGTTCCTCAAATGGTTTTGGTCGAAAGGTGAGCATGTCGGCGGTGGCTTCCTCAATTCCTTTCCTTGTTTTGATTGTTGTTTAGATTGTTGATATTAAATTTATTTTTAGGCTTGCATGTCGAAATTATTTCTCATCTTTTACTGAGTAAAAAGTGTTTGTCTGATTTCATGATACAAAGTTTCTCTTCCAAACATAAATTGCATCTGCCTGATCCTCCTGAGTGGGAAGCCGCGCGTTTTACAATAGACCAGGTTATGTTTCTTTTCTTTTAAATCCCAGACGTGTTTCGAGAGTTTGGTTTCGTTTGAATATTTTTTTGTTTTGGAAAGATTTAGTGTGATTTCTGTATCGCTCTTTGAAATTGTTTGCTGTCATGCCAATGTAGTGTTTGGTGTTACTGATTTTACCTTATATGGACATAACTGAGAAGGAAATACCTCCTGTATTCGCCTCACCCATTTGCAGCTGTGTCGGTTGTAATACGTTAAATTATAAAATAACTTTCATTGTCTGGACTGCCTGCATCAAGAGTATGAAATTCGTGAACGGTCAGTTTGATGTCGACAAACTTTAAAACCTAACTTTAAAAAGACAAAATTTAGTTTCCTGCTTATTTTGTAATAATAAAAGAAATATAACATGCATGTCAGAATTGCCAACTACGGTAAGAGTTTAGCTAGCAGAAATAAACTTAATTGGTAATGAAATTCTTGACATATCAAGTTTTAAAAGCAGATCTGGATAGGAATTTTGCAAAAAAAATTCAAACCGAAAAATAATATGTTTGCGTACACAAACTCACTGTAATAGCGAACAGGAACAATTTCAGAATTTGGGTCGACTATAATACGTATTTTATACGGCGCATGAAAAATACGTCGTTTGTCACAACGCCGTTTAGTCTCCCTCGCAGCCGTTGTTAGGGTCGCCGTCCCAAACTCGCTCCCCCAGCGGCTGCTCACTCTAGCAACACATTCCATTCCCTTTGTATAATGAACCAATGAGATTACAGCATTGATCACTGCTAAAATTAAATGCCAGACTTTTGCGAGCGACGAGGCAAGCGTTGTTGTGTAAAACTTGTTTAATCGAAAGCTAATATTTCGAAAAGTTTAGCTTAGAACATTACAAAATTTACGAAGAATAATGTTTTAACTATGTTCTTTCTCCCCATACAAACAAAGGTGCGTAAAAGTCAATGTGAAGCGTGTGGGCATCAGAGAAATATTCAGTTGGCCGTGTTGACACACGGTGTGCTCAAATTTAATACCTTACCGAAGTCTGAAAATTATCTGCGTACCGCACGGCACTTGAAATCACGAATATTTTCAGAAGTATAGCTTAGAACTTCGCCGAATATTTGAAGAATGCTATTTCGATTATCCTCTTTCACCACATGCAGATAAACAAGCGTTGAAGTCATGAGCGACAGCGAAATAAAAGATGTAAACACAAGCCCGACGGAAATGGGGTGAACAACAAGAGAGTGACTAGTATAGAGTGTGTTTACTTGAAAGTTAATATTTCGAGTAGTTTAGCTTAGAAGTTCACGAAATTTACGAAGAATGGTATTTTAATTATGTTCTTGCCGCTCATATCAATAAATTCGTATGAAAACTTTTGAAAAGGCTACAAGTGTTTGCGAAATGTAGCAGGTCCAGGTAGTCTCCTCGCAGACGCTCAGGTGTGCGTATTAAACTACCGATCGAGAATATTGCTTCTTCTACGTATTATAATTTGTTTTCTTCAATGTTGCTCAAGCTAACCGAAGAAATCCTAAGACTTCGCGGGTGAATTACTTGTTCTTGCATATTAAAAGCTTCACAAGCGGAGAAACCACCACAATAACATGGGTCATCCATGGCCAGAGACCTTTGAGATTGTATCGGCGCTTGGCAAATCAGCTATTTACCACACTCGGTACCGTAGGAAAGTTTACAAACATCAGTATTCCCTTGGACAAATTGGACAACTGCTTTCCGTTGATAGGGATTAAGATCTTTTATTTTAAACGTTGAAACGTAAATCACACACTGCTCGCCATCAAAATACCGAGGCAAGGACATGCCAAGGTGAAGGTCAGCTTTCCAGATTTTGGAAGGCTTGCTCTGATTGGTCAGATGCGGGAATGGAATGTGTTGCTTGAGTGAGCAGCCGCTGGTGGGGAGCGAGTTTGGGACGGCGACCCTAACAACGGCTGCGAGGGAGACTAAACGCCGTTTGTCACAGGCCTAAGTTCCCAAAGTCACTGGCCCCGTTAACTTCAGGATTAGCGTTCATCCCGCGGCCGCCAATTTTGGGTAGCCGTTACTTTCAGGCCGCTGTTTTCGGGTAGCAAAAATGTGTTAGTATGACAGCTAGATAATGCAAATACGATGAATTAGTACCACACATGCTTATTTGACGAGTTTCTTTCTGTTTAGTTTTACAAGGACACGAATTTGAACTGCATGTGTATATATTAAAACCTTATATATTACATGCATTCATGCACACACGTGTTTATACACCGTTGCAGAGGCTCTAAGGATTTGTGGATTGAGAAATCATGTCAGTCCAATTGTAGCCTGCTATAGCAGACCCTATTCCAATTGCTGTTTGGTGAGCATCTTTTCTGGACAAAAAGTTATATCGGTTAAATGCAACGCGTTATACTTTCGGTTAATCGTTCCTTTTGGGTATGCATGACCGTTACTTTCGGGGGGCCGCTCTCTTGGGAACTCTATGGTATTTCAATATCTCTGAAGGTCAAATCCTCCAAAGTCATTCAAGGTAAACACAATACGCCTACAAACGATCCCAAGGTCAACCAAGGTTATGCCAAAGTTATTCTTGTTTCTTTATCTTTGTTCATCCAAAATGGCTATTACTATACGAAACTCGCTCAAACGTCAAACAACCAATAATATCAATAGGGCTAACGGAGAATTTCCCAACGCCCCACATCTTGATTGGCCCAAAAAATGACTGAACAAAAACTGTGAATCAAAAAGGTGTTTGTTTCATACGTGCATGTGATTTGATTGGTGTAAGGGATTCCTAATACTTTTTTGTGGCGTTTGACTGATAGTTTATAATGCATTTCACTTCAATATTATTATTCATATGTCTACGCCCTGCAGGTAATCATGACAATTAAATAAAATAAAATAAAAAAAAAGTTAGTTTCAGAAATTGCAGCTTGATGTTAGTAATAATTGTCAGTTGTTTGCTGTACAAACTGTGTTAGTTAGTAATACTCAGAAAAACTCTGAGCTCTAAGCGGGACTCGAACCCACAACCTTCTGAATGCTAGAGCGTCTGGCTACTTTTTGCAAAAGTAGCCAGAAATACCTATGTATTTTGCAAATACTATGTATTTTGCAAATACATAGAACCGCCATGGGGCCCAAGAATGCATGCAGTTATGCAGATTTAGCCATCGGCGAAATTGACAAGAAAGTCAAATCTCACGACAATATTAAATCCATGTTGTGGTGGCGATACAGAGATGACATTGTTGTTTGGACACAAGGTCCTGATAAATTATTGGAATTTACGGAATATATTAATTCCCTGTATCCCACCATAACATTTGAATTAGTTTATTCGGAAAGTACTTTAAATGTACTAGATCTTACTTTGCATTTGGAGGATGGATTTATTAGTACTGATGTTTTATTTATAGTAAACCTACTGATAGTCACCTACATTTGCCGTATTCGAGTTCACATCCTTCGCATTGTAAAAAAGCTATTCCTTATGGCGTAGCGTTGTGATTAAAAAGGAATTGTTCCAAAGAATATCTGAGTAATATATGTTATGAGTACAAGCAATACTTGATACGGCAAAACTATCCGGCGAAAATATTGTTGAGAGAGAATTTAATCGAGCGCTTCAGGTACATAGGATGAATCTCCTCAAATCAAGCAATGGAAAGAAGAAAAGAAAAATTTATCCTTTGGTAGTCAATTTTAACCCAACACTGCCAGATATTTCTAAAATCATTAAAAGAAACGTAGGTATTTTGAGTTCTTCTCTTGCTCTTGAGGGATTATTCACACCTAATTCGGTTATTCCGGCATTTAGAAGATGCAAGAATCTTAAAGAAATCATTGCACCCTCTAAACTCAAAAGAGGCCATCAAATAGATCAGGTAGATTTACCAGGTTGTTTTAAATGCAAGGGGAAATGTGATCTTTGTCAACATTTCTTGCAGGAGACAGATTCGGTTAAGACCTTAGCCACAGGGAAATATTATAGAATAAAGAAGCTGTTAATTGCACCACTACCAACAGGGAGTAGTCAATGGTCGTGGGTAAAAAGTCGTGGGTCGTGATTTTTTCCAAACGCACACAGCGTTTCTGGACATCTTTAAATGCAATTACTAATATTTCGAAAACTATAGCTTAAAACAACACAAAATTTACCGAGAATGGTCGGAAGCGCCATCAGCCTGCGTAGCTGGCGGTTTTAAGGGGTTGGGGGTCAGAACGGGTGAGGGCGAAGGAGCGGGCGAGGGCGAAGGAGCGGCGAAGGCGAAGGAGCGGGCGAGGGCGAAGGAGCGGGCGAAGGCGAAGGAGCGGGCGAGGGCGAAGGAGAGGGCGAGGGCGAAGAAACGGGCGAGGGCGGAAAAGCGGGCACCATGCGCGTTTACAATATATTGCTCTGCATGACGTTCAGTTATACGCTTTACAATAATTTTCACGCACATTTGTTTGCATGGGCAGAATTAAAGAACATAGTCAGAATACTTTTCTTCGTAAAGTTCCAAGCGAAACGTTCCAAAATATCAGCTTTCGATTAAACAAGTTTCAGAGTCAATTAGCTCACTCAGGCGGTCGGTTCTATAATAGCATGGAAACGCGGGTTTCAAATTTAACTCACCCGTCGATATCTCCGCAAATGCGCAGTAGCGATTGTGATTCACTTTAAATTATTTACGTACTGTACAATCGTATTCTTTTTACTATTGATGTTGATAATACTTCTGATTGTAATACCCACACTGCCTTGAACTTTGAGAATATTTAATATTATCGATTACTCTTGACAATGCAATCACCTTCGCCAAGTTTGTGAAAAATCCGCTTCCCCCGAATAGCTATTCAATTTATGCAACTTCAATATAATACATTCATTTCATTCCATAACTTATTCACAATAGAGACCTTAAGATACCCCGCTTCGGTTTACGGGTACGGGTACCGCCATTTTTGTTTAATCGTAATAAAGACCTTAAGATCCCCCTGGTTCGGTTTACGGGTACGGGTAATCTACCCGTACCCGTACTCGTGTGTACGAGTAGACCATGATCTACCACGGGAAAACGGGTAGATATTACGAGTAAACAAAAATGGCGGTACCCGTACCCGTAAACCGAACCCGGGGTATCTTAAGGTCTCTACTTTTTGGGAAAAATCACGACCCACGACTTTTTACCCACGACCATCAGCTACTTCCCTACCAACATAGTATATGTTGTGTCGTGTGAGAAATGTAGATTACAGTATGTGGGTTCTACGTCTGGTCTACCCAATTCAAAGTTCGCTTTCGTAACCATAAATCATCTGATATTAAGTTTGTTTGTATTGAAAAGGTGTTCTGTGATCGGAATGATGATTTTGCTTGCAAACTGTTGGGCAGAGAAGCCTATTGGACCGCTCAATTGTTTACATTAAAACCATATGGTATGACTGCTTTCTGCATTGTTCTTTATTACTTTTCTTTTTTACCGTTTTAACATGCATCTATAAATCACAAATCGGTGACCGTCGGCGACATATGAGAACTAGGCTTAAAAAGCGTGTGAACTATTATGAGGAACAATAATCAGCAAAGAGACATGCAACAACTTTATTCCTTTGTTTCTAGACATATTTTTATTACTATAAACTTTGACTTATATTATTATTTCAATTCTATGTTAATTATGTAAATTTTGACCCTCCTATATTTACAAAAGGAGAGGCAAA
This sequence comes from Corallium rubrum, assembly GCA_964035015.1. Lineage (NCBI taxonomy): Eukaryota > Metazoa > Cnidaria > Anthozoa > Scleralcyonacea > Coralliidae > Corallium > Corallium rubrum. The sequence goes on from OZ035997.1 coordinate 96,147,912, forward strand.
TTGCATTTTAACTAGAAGACTTTGTAAACTGATGAAGGCTGAAATGCCGAAATGTTTTTAATAAAAGAACCTTAAAGAAGTTGTCTGTGCTCTCTCTTAAATGTATGTATATACATTTGTGAAATTCATTACTAATTCATGAGTTTTGCAGCCAATCCAATTTCAGAAATTACGTCACATGTATACCCCTGTAAACCCCATACAAACTAAAACCATGATGCTAATTAGTTACAACCACTAGTGGATGTATACTCTTCTGATACAACCACTAGTGCTTGTAACTAATTAGCAAATTAGCATCTCAGTATCCCAAAGGGACTTTTACTATTTATTCATTTCACAAGTTGTTTATTCGGCTCGTGATTGTATATTCAATACAACACGGCCACTCGTGTTGTAAACATTACATATATATATATATATATATATATATATATATATATATATATAGATATATATATAGATATATATATATAGAGAGAGAGAGAGAGAGAGAGAGAGAGAGAGAGAGAGAGAGAGAGAGAGAGAGAGAGAGAGAGAGAGAGAGAGAGAGAGAGAGAGAGAGAGAGAGAGAGAGAGAGAGAGAGAGAGAGAGAGAGAGAGAGAGAGAGAGAGAGAGAGAGAGAGAGAGAGAGAGAGAGAGAGAGAGAGAGAGAGAGAGAGAGAGAGAGAGAGAGAGAGAGAGAGAGAGAGAGAGAGAGAGAGAGAGAGAGAGAGAGAGAGAGAGAGAGAGAGATATATAGATAGATAGATAGATAGATAGATAGATAGATAGATAGATAGATAGATAGATAGATAGATAGATAGATAGATAGATAGATAGATAGATAGATAGATAGATAGATAGATAGATAGATAGATAGATAGATAGATAGATAGATAGATAGATAGATAGATAGATAGATAGATATAGATATATATATATATATAGATAGATAGATATAGATAGATATAGATATAGATATAGATATAGATATAGATATAGATATAGATATAGATATAGACATAGATATAGATATAGATATAGATATAGATATAGATATAGATATAGATATATTATGATGATTGCTTCACAAGAAGCATGAAACTCAGTGTAGCGATTAAATGTTTTTAAAATAGTCTCTCTTTTAATTCTTATACAGCTCTAGTCTTTCTATTGAGCACTCTTAGTAAACGTTGATGAGGTCAAATACCAAAGTTAGATTAACTCATTCTTGTCTGGTGCGAAAACCACTCACATCAGGTGGTCTCAGCAAATTTGTGAATTAGCATGCCATAATAACACAAAAATAATACCACAATATATCATTTGAATCGTTTTCACCTCTACTATTCAAATTTTGGGTTGTCGGGTCTTGTCAGACAACCCATTTTGCAAATTATGTTCAAATGATGTAAACAGCTAAAATTTTACGGCTCTTTTTGTTTTATGGCCATTATAATAAATAACTTATTGACCGAGCTGGTTCAGTCCGCACAGAAGGATATTGCTCTCGTTCTTTTTTCGCTTCGACATGAACCTCGCCTTCGGCTCGGTCCATACAAGCGAAAAAAGAACTCGACCAATATCCTTCTGTACGGACCTCACGCTCGGTCAATAACATATATATATATTGACCAAAAAAAGCCATTTTCTTCTTCTTGTCTCGCCGCGCCACGAGCAGACTTCCGGATCAAATTTCCTCGCTTCAGAGCTCGGGTAGTACTTCATGGCATATCATTATAAAGGTTTCATTTTAAAAAGGGATCTTTCAGGGTCATTTTAAGCCCATGGGGGGAAATTTTGGTCAAAACCTCGCAGATCCACAATGAATCGAAGTTATCCGTCACCAGTAGCGGATAATATCAGGGCCGGACGAGAAGGTATATATATATATATATATATATATATATAAATATTACCAGCGTTAAGTCACGTTGACCTGAAAAACAGAGAAAAATCTTCTCGACGTTTCGAGCGAAGGCCCTTCGTCAGGAGAAATTAGTAATTATGGCATATCATTATAAAGGTCTCATTTTAAAAAGGGATCTTTCAGGGTCATTTTAAGCCCATGGGGGGTAATTTTGGTCAAAACCTCGCAGATCCACAACGAATCGAAGTTATCCGTCACCAGTAGTGGATAATATCAGGGCCGGACGAGAAGGTATATATATATATATATATATATATATATATATATATATATATATATATATATATATATATATATATAAATATTACCAGGGTTAAGTCACGTTGGCCTGAAAAACAGAGAAAAATCTTCTCGACGTTTCGAGCGAAGGCCCTTCGTCAGGAGAAATTAGTAAACAACTCACATGTGGTCACGCGTATTTATAGCAGAGCTACAATGGGAATCACGTGAACACATGTAAGCCAATAAAAACAAAGTAAACAAATAAATTAATATGTAATTTTAGCCTGTGTGCAGGTGCTGACCCAATTTGATATAGATATATATATCTATATATATATATATATATCTATCTATACATCTATATACATCTATATATCTATACACCTATACATCTATACATCTATACATCTATATCTATATATATCTATATATATCTATATATATATCTATATATATCTATATATATATCTATATATATATATATATATATATATATATATATATATATATATATATATATATATATATATATTGGCCTATATCAATATATCAATATATATATATATATATATAGACCTATAATAATATAGAGGTATAAGACCCAGGGTACTTTTACACCAGTAACACCACTGTTTATTTAATTCAAAAGACACATATACCTTCACACTCTTAGAATAAAGACGAAAAATTATTGAAAAAGCATTGTTAAGAGGCTATCTCCCTAAAATCCGACCAACGGTTTTTGAAGGTAAAAATGAATTTCCATTGTTTTTCGCCCATTATTTACCTTTACCTCACTTACTATTAAACCGCCATAAAAATTGCCACTTGATAATTTGTTCTTCATTTTTGACACATCTTTTATGCTTCGGCTGGAACGGCTAAAATTCGAGCGGAAATGAGAGCTGACAATACCTCGAAATGATCTTGTTATTTCTCCACCAATTTACTGATTTGAATTTCAAATTTTTTTCTTGCTGTGCAATATATAGACCTTGTGTTTCATCTGGGTTGAAGGATACAAGCTCTTTGTTTTGTTTTGTATCAGATATGGTCTCTTTCTTTTGACTTACTTTTTAAATTCGCTTACGGCACCTCAGGGGCGGATTTAGGAATTTGAAAACGTCAGTCAACCTTGTAGTCCACAGTCCTAGGGGGTCCAAGGGGCATGCCCCCCCCCCCCCCCGAAAATTTTTGAAATTGGGGTCTCTAAAATGGCATTTCCCCATGATCTGACAGCACATCTGTGCATAATTTTGAAACTTTTAAAATATATTTTTAAAGGCACCGTTTATCATGTTTACAAAAGATTTTGTCCACTTGAGAAAATTATACAGCATTTATACGAATATTTACAAAGCTAACTAAAATATTAGTTAGCCAAACGAGACAGGCGCAAGGCGCGAACACCCATGCTTTCTAAAAATTAACTAATTATTCCTTGTCTCAAAGACCTTGTAGTGTGGCATTTTCTAATAAATTATATGTTATTTACAAACTACCATAACATGATGTAAGCTTAGATAAACCTGAGGTCATATTTCACGAACACGCCGTTTAATAAAATACATCTCATCAGAGCAACATAGCGAGACCAACAATAATTTGAAAACAGTATTCATTTCAAAATCATGAAAAGAAAGATCTAATTTAACGTTGAACTAAACCTTGGCTCAATTGATCCTTTCAAATTCATATAAGTAATAAGAGCTCCTGGCGAATACATATATGTCTGAACTCTGAACTCAGACTTCACTAGGACGCAAAATGATAAATAATACGGTATTGAGACTGGAGTCATTGGACAAAAACACATATATTCGACACTGTTTGTAGATTTGAAATGAAACAAGACGATCTTAACTTTCCAGTCTTACCTTACAGGACTACAGCAGTGTGGGAATAAATGACTCCGCGCCAAAATTCAGAAGCTCGCTCGAAATGCTTCCAATCGCGTCTAAATGTTCCTCGCTTGAAATAAATCGATGACTGTGTAATATAGATGACAAATCATCGTAGATTTTTCGCAGTATTTCTTCATCGTTGTTGTTAAAAGCAGCTAAAGCCCGTTCGGAAACGCTTACAGAACTCATGACTGAAACACAGCGGTGAGAAGTAAGAAGCCTTCAATGAATACATTACTAGTATCTCAGCTGACTCAGCAATCGATCCATCGATGGTTGCCATGGTGCAGATCGGTCAGAAAGCCCAAAATCAACGCGAGAGCCAATCAGGATTGAGGCAAATCGGTCAAAAAAGTGGTTGCCATGGTGCAGATCGGTCAAATTGATCAAACACCAATCCACCCGTTGCTCACGTTGTAACCAGTAAACTACTGCAATTGTAAAGCATTGTATGCAGTAAGTTACTGGAAATTGTAAGATGCGCGAATTAACGGATTAAACTCACTGCGCATCCCACAATCTTTGTCAAGAACTGTTGACCATAAATTAAAAACACTATTAGGGGGGTCGGACGGGGAGGGGGCAGCTTAAAAAAACCCCCCCCGACACTTTTCAAGTTAGGGTTAGGGTCACCCCCGGGGAATTCACATTTTTGAGGGTTAGGGTTAGGGGGTTCGGGGGGGGAAGGGTTTCATTAAAAACCTCTTTATTAAACAATTTCCAGTAACTTACTGCATACAATGCTTTACAATTACAGTAGTTTACTGGTTACAACGTGAGCATCGACTGACCAATCAGATCTCTCCGCACACCGGTCAAAACTTTCAAAGCGAACGCTGACCACCGGTCATCCCCTGCCTGGTGTTTGCTGACTCACAAATTACGATAATAGCGAATTTGAAACACGCTTTGGCAGTGGCAGCATATTAAACATTTTCTAGAAGACTCTTGAGATTAAAACATTGTGGTTGCGCAATTATTCTTGTGATTTTTTACGTCAGTCGCGTGACCGGTCTGATGTATGCTAAATCCGCCCCTGCACCTGATTAGTCAAGTTTTATAAATTAAGATTTCTCTGAAGTGGCACCTAGCCTGGAAATGTCGTGTGTATTTCGTCATAATATAATACCGTAAGTTTAGTAATCTTTAAAAACAGTTGTCGGCAAACCTATTTTGTAAGCGCACGAACCGCTCAAATTTAAGCTATTGTTTCACTTTGTTTACATTGTCAGAACCGGGAAATGCCTTACGCTTTGCAGATAAGGCCGTTCTCGTTTCTCAATTATTACATAAAAACAACTTCTTTTTATTTGAACTTATCCCTAGAAAGCGAACGGGGCATAATTTATAGGTCTATTCGGTTTTTAGGGTAAAAATGATTAAATATTCTATAGCGGATTCTTCATATATACTCATATACAATAGGAGCAGACATGTCGCAGCCTCCTAAGTGACACTAAAATAATTATAATTCATGAGCAACTGAAAGTTTATCATTTTCTCTGTTTATTTCGGTGTACTGTTCATATTTTTATAGCATGAAAAGGTGGCAGCATCTTATACTCTGGAAGAATCGGTTAAACGTCTTAAGAATTTTTTAGACTTCACGAACAAATTAAATCGCTTTTAAGGCCTGGTTCATACGTCGCATTTAATTCAGACGAATTTAATTCATAGTTAAAGTCGACGTAAACTCGAATTTGATTCATGCGACGAATTTAATTCAGTGACGAGCAAGAAAAATCCCGCTAGATCGCGCCAAAAACGTCCAATACGCATGTGAAGTAAACAAAAATCTGATCACTGCCTCAAAAAATATGTTATCATAATTTATGCATTTAATTCGATGCGACGATACAGCGACGTCTGAAACGAACACGCATTTCAGACGTTGTATCCTTCTCACCGTGACGGATACAACGTCTCAGACGAATTCAACTCTTCAGTCGAATTTAATTCGTTTCATACGTCGCTGTATCGTCGCATTTAATTCAGACGAATTTAACTCAATCAATTAATTAATTAAATACGACGATACAGCGACGTATGAAACGAATTAAATTCGACTGAAGAGTTAAATTCGTCTGAGACGTTTTATCCGTCACGGTGAGAAGGATACAACGTCTGAAATGCGTGTTCGTTTCAGACGTCGCTGTATCGTCGCATCGAATTAAATGCATAAATTATGATAACATATTTTTTGAGCCAGTGATCAGATTTTTGTTTACTTCGCATACGTATTGGACATTTTTGGCGCGATCTAGCGGGATTTTTCTTGCTCGTCACTGAATTAAATTCGTCGCATGAAACAAATTCGAGTTTACGTCGACTTTAACTATGAATTAAATTCGTCTGAATTAAATGCGACGTATGAACCAGGCCTTAAAAGCGATTTAATTTGTTCGTGAAGTCTAAAAAATTCTTAAGACGTTTAATCGATTCTTGCAGAGTATAAGATGCTGCCACCTTTTCATGCTATAAAAATATGAACAGTACACCGAAATAAACAGAGAAAATGATAAACTTTCAGTTGCTCATGAATTATAATTATTTTAGTGTCACTTAGGAGGCTGCGACATGTCTGCTCCTATTGTATATGAGTATATATGAAGAATCGGCTATAGAATATTTAATCATTTTTACCCTAAAACCCGAATAGACCTATAAATTATGTCCCGTTCGCTTTCTAGGGATAAGTTCAAATAAAAAGAAGTTGTTTTTATGTAATAATTGAGAAACGAGAACGGCCTTATCTGCAAAGCGTAAGGCATTTCCGGTTCTGACAATGTAAACAAAGTGAAACAATAGCTTAACTTTGAGCGGTTCGTGCGCTTACAAAATAGGTTTGCTGACAACTGTTTTTAAAGATTACTAAACTTACGGTATTATATTACGACGAAATACACACGACATTTCCAGGCTAGGTGCCACTTCAGAGAAATCTTAATTTGTAAAACTTGACTAATCAGGTGCCGTAAGCGAATTTAAAAAGTAAGTCAAAAGAAAGAGACCATATCTGATACAAAACAAAACAAAGAGCTTGTATCCTTCAACCCAGATGAAACACAAGGTCTATATATTGCACTGCAAGAAAAAAATTTGAAATTCAAATCTAAATTGGTGGAGAAATAACAAGATCATTTCGAGGTATTGTCAGCTCTCATTTCCGCTCGAATCTTAGCCGTTCCAGCTGAAGCATAAAAAATGTGTCAAAAATGAAGAACAAATTATCAAGTGGCAATTTTTATAGCGGTTTAATAGTAAGTGAGGTAAAGGTAAATAATGGGCGAAAAACAAAGGAAATTCATTTTTGCCTTCAAAAACCGTTGGTCGGTTTTTAGGGAGATGGCCTCTTAAGTTTTATTTATAACTTTCAGACCCCGTTTACACGATGCCGTTACAATTTGAAAACGGAAAAACATCATGCCGGTATGCAAATACAGCATATAACATTTCATGTTATTTTTGTGCCGGTATCGTGTAAACGCAAGGTCTAAACGGCATGATTTATTAGCACACACAGTTTATACGGTTTCCTAACTTTGAAGTTTTGGTAATTAACTGCAGCATTTTAACTGCACCATTTTCAAATGCTAATTAGAAACAGGTTCTAGTTAACATTTAAAAATAGTGCAGTTAAAAACTTAATAGTGTTTGTTGCAGAATAAACCTGAAGGCTGTGCTTTCGTCGTTTCGATCTTGTTTATTAAGTTGATGAAATGCCATCTCAAGGACTACGAGCATGTTTATGTAACTTAATTGTTCGCTTTAACTTTCCTTCTTCAGTGTAGATGTAAACAGTATACTTTCCGACCACTGGTACTGCAACTCTTTCATTCTTGTCAGAAGTGCTCAGGTAGACTGGATATTTAAACTTCTCTAGAGGAAAACTGTGTTGCTGTTGTCAGAGACGTACACACGATATTCGACTCCTTGGCTCCTTTGGCGATAATAATCTTTTTATTCTTGGTTATATAGAAATATAAACGGCATCGAACACACGACCAATAAGAAACTGTAGTAAAAATTGATGTTTAAATTATCTTTCCGCGCCAAAGACAAATGATTTTGAGTTGTAAAATATCGTTTATACGTGAAACTTTAAACGATGCCTTGGCAGATGCCAAACTTTTATTACTGATTTATTAGCACATACGAAAACTAAAGAAAACTACTTTTATTAATGTAATGTAACAATATTTCAACATTTTATGCATTATAATACTCAATAGTTATACCTCAAATTTTACAATGATTTTGTTGTAATGGCAAATATTGTCTAACCCAAAACCAAACCTATACACCTTTGGAAAACTATTTAATATGACGTAATTTATAAAGAAAACGTCTCCAGAGTTAAAGTGGTTCTCTGATGAAAATATTGTTGGTAATGTTTCTGCATAATCTTAAAGATGTTATTCATTTCAAAATTCTCAAAAATAAATTAAGTTGTATTTTACGTGCGAAATTTGTATTTTAGAGCGCCGCCATTAAATTGGCCGTGTTTGAGAAGAATGAGTTGAGGAGAACATATGACGCCATAGACTCAACAAAAACAAAAGATCATTGTTGTTGTTTGCCTCATAAGCTTCGACTCATTCTTCTCAAGCTCGACGATTTTAATGTTTCCACTTCGGTCATCATCATAACCTGTTTTTCCCCTCAAGGGCGGGAGTCAGGTCGTCTCGTTACCGCTTTCCATCTTGTTCTGTCTCCACACATCTCCAAATCAATCGACTTTCCATCTTCTTCTTGATGCTGTCCTTCCACCTCTGTCTCGGTCTTCCTAGCGGCCTTTTCCCCTCTTCTCCTCTGTCTGCTGCCCACTTAATCAATTCATCGTCCTCACACCTTCGCACATGACCGTACCATCTCATTCTGCTTTCTTGTACCTTATCTCTCATCTGCACCACCCCCAACATCCCTTCGCACCTCTTCGTTCTTCATTCTGTCCCTCCTGCTGACCCCTCTTATCACCCTCAACCATTTCATCTCCGCAACTTCCAGCTTGTATACGTGCTGTTATCTTCACGGCCCACGTCTCATGCAGATCCATAGAGGGCTGCAGGTCTAATAAGCGTCTTGTAGATCTGTTTCTTCAGTCTTACAGACATCCCTCTGTCATACATGACCCCGCTGACGTTGTTCCACGCTGCACTTATTCCCTGCACCCTTGCTCGTATTTCTCGATCCAGACCTCCTTGCTCTTGGACCCAGCTCCCAAGGACCAATTAGGTACTTAATTGAAGACCGCAGTTTGTTTCAGTGCCTGGCCGTTTATAGTGATGGATATCCTCGGTGCTGGTTCCGTACCCATTACTACCATAACCTCCGCCTTTGACTGGCTCATCTTCAAATCATGGCTGCGCATTTCTTTTTTGTTAGTGGCCCTTCGTAGCACCTCTTTCCACTTCGGCATAAACAATAACTTTTTTAGTCATATGATTAAATGCTATCCCAAACACTACGTGCGTGATCTTTACGTAATTTAATTTTTCCCTTTGACTTTGCTTCTTCAGAGTAATTTAATTGTTCGCTTTAATTTGGCTTCTTCAGTGTGAAGAAGGAAAGTTAAAGCGAACAATTAAATTACGGGAAGTTCACGTAATAGCTGTAGGTGGAAAGTTAAGCGAAGTTCTTCTTTCGCGCGAAAGACAAATGATTTGGAGTTGTAAACACCGTCAAGTTGTTCAAGCAGACTACAAAATAACTAGATTTCACCTTCACTGTTAATAACATTGAAACTACCGCTGACCCTGCTCTGTATGATAATCTCATTTTTGCTGTTTACAACCGAACTTCGATCCATATCCTGGATGGTAAACATTACATGTAAGTTGATTGAGCACTCGCACACCATGCTCTTTCATTTTCATTAAAATATCGCTTTTTTCACAAACTGGCTACTATAAAGTTCCTTATTACCAAGTTCTATCTTTGGTCAGTTGAAGAGATCCAGGGTGGTCAAGTAAACCTTTTGATAAAATCGGACCTAAATACAAAGTTGATCAAAGTCACAGATATTACCTTCTCAATTTATTGCGTTTTATTAAAGCGAGATTTCATTCCTCCATTCACGTAAACAGAGTTCTCGAATGGCCGTCATGGCACGAAGTTCTTCAAGGTACACGTTGCAATCACTATAGCTGCTGTCTCTATAGATGCTCCAGACATTCAATAATTCCGCTTGTCATTTGAAGTTTGGTTAAAACTATAATTCTATCGTCTGTATACTCAGTGCTCCGTTATTAAAAAGTTCTTGTTGCTTCTTTTCGTGAAAATGCCTTGGCAGACGCCAAATTCTCTTCCAAAGTGATTTTCAATCTTCGGTTGTGTGTGCAAGTTACAACCACAAAGCTAAAAGCTTCGTTAAAGACAACATGGCAACCGTATACGTTCCGTCGATTTGACAGCTCTCTTTTGGTCGTTCTTGTACAGAAGTAGGCTCATAATTAGACAAGTTAGTATCGACGGACAGATTAGACGGCAGACTCCTTTTTTGAGGAAACTGATGCTGAC
>OZ035997.1:96163469-96373469 GCA_964035015.1 Corallium rubrum
GGTTTTTCATAGACACAGCAACCTGAGACAAATATGAGCAAGAAGGCAGAGCAGAGAGAATATTTACTCAACTTTAGACATCATGTTACCGTGAACCCTAGCGCATCCGCCCATTCCACCACGGTCGCAGATACCTTAAGTTAAGCCCCGTATCAAATTTAAAGCTTATAAAATTTGTAACTACACTGTCAAATAATTTTTGGTTTTAATGAGTAAATGCCTAAAGTTTCCCACTATCCCTCTCAGTAAACGAACGTCATACTCGAGATCACTATTCACAAACTTTATCCCAAAGTAATTTTTGACTTTTTAATTTGATTCCTTCCAGGGAATCCTAATAAATTTGAAGGGCTAAAAAACACTGTGTTTTATTTTATGTTTTTTTTCCATATTAGTCGGCAATATGTTATAAAATACCATGCTGCGTCTTTTATCTTACTCAGTGCCAAGATGGCAGCAGCTGCAAACTCATAATCCCGGGGGAAAATCGCAGTTGCACTGTAATCTTTATGTTAAGTGACATTTTGCAATAGCAACTAAATAAAACACAATACAGGCAGTCAGCTAGACATGCTCCAAGTCCACCTCTTAGTGTTTGAAAAGGACTTTGAGAAAATCTAGCAATCAGCCATTGCCGCGACCAGAATTTTTTCTTTAAATATACATGCATGCTCAGCTGCAGTGGTAAGGTGACCATTATTTACATTTGCACAAACATACTGTACTCACATTTGGATGATTTTTTGCCCATAAACTCATTGTCAACTGTTCCAGCATTCCACTGCACCTTTTTATTATTCTTTGGTTTTTGCAATTTCAGTACTTGAGATGGAGGTACCTGCAACAGAAAAAAATAGTTAATAAATTACACAGTATACACAATCTGTTAATCACAATCATGTTAGGTAGAAACGTCTGCAAAAACACATATGGTGTACAAGTATCAAAACCCACTCACCCTACACTTAATCTTGATCAGATGTCGCCCGGCCCTGGAAAGGGGGGGGGAGGGGAACTAGGTATGACATCACACTTTTGATGACATCATAGTGTGGTTTCAAAGAGAAAAATGCCTTGGTACTGCTGTGGTATGATATGGAAATCACAGCAGTGGTGGTCTCTGCTACCAAATGATAGCCTAGGAGACTTAAAATTTTATTAATTGTTTGGGATCACACTTTTCAATCTTATGAAACTCCTTTTGCAAGTTCTTAATGCACACCCCCCGCCCCCCCCCCCCAATACTTTCTCCTTGAACAAAATTAATTAGAAAATCAACCTTGGCAAAAAGTGAACCCTCCCTCAGTGACATCCCTGATCCTGATTATAGAGTAATCTTTTGAATAACAACTACTTGTCAAAAAGCTGTGTGCTTTCTGATGTTAATGAAACTGGAATGAAAACATTACATAGAGAATAATACATGGATGTGCAGAAATATGAATTCTATTTCAAGTGTTGACCAGGATATCTGTTCAATACGAGAAATAAATTTCATATTTCTAAGCATCCATGTATTGTTCTGTTTATTATATAAAAAAATTGTCCTATTACCTTGCAAAAATTGTGTTAAACTATGATGCTGATTCAGTGATAATTGTAACATGTGCGATTATCATAAATAATCGCGCATGTGAAATTATCACTTTTATTAGTGGTGGAAAAATCAATAAAACACTCAATAAAGTACATTAATTTCTATCATGGCTGAATAATTATCTTGGTTATAGAACCCTTTCACTACTAAACTTCTTCTCTTGACAAGTAAAATCATCTGGCATTAGCCAGAGGTGTAGCCAGGGTCTTGAGTTGGGGGGGGGGGGGGGCAAGAACCTCGATCTCCTAGGGGGGGTCCAGTATACAGTAGTTGTATTCATTATTATAATTCAGTTGTCAAAAGTCTTACAAATACAACTTAAATGGAAACATCAGTTACAATGGGTCCTACTAATGGGCCCAAGACTGCCCGGGACTGCCCGGGACTGTCCGGGAGTAAAAAATGACTGCCCAAGACTGCCTGAGAGGGAAAAACCTTGATTTATAGCCCAAGAATGCATATAGACCTTAAACAAATCTGATCATGAAATGTCTCCCCAGTTGGCAATGATTAATGTATTTGTTTTTCTATTTTTGAAACTGAGTGAATCTGTACCAGAGTACACCAGACTTGAAAACCGAGGTCTATTGCAATGCTTTGAAACATCAATGTGAAGTGCTGAACGATGTTACAAACAAAAAAAAATGAAACTTGAACATCTATTTAACTAATAAATTGGAAATTCGGCATGACCATGACTGTAACCACTGACAAAATATAATTGAAATTCTAATGCACTTCCATGTGCTGGCACCAAAACTATCAAATAATGTGGAATAGTCTGATAGCCACATGCATTCAATAAGAAAAAATATCAGATGTCTGCAAAATTGGACTTCGCAAAAAATGGAGGTGTATGAAAAGGAAGAGGTGAACCAATATAAACAGCACGCATACTCTGTTGACAGCCTAGCCATCCTGTTTCCCGTTATAAACATATAGTTGACAACATTATTATAAAAATATAATTGGTCTCAAGTAGGCATTTTATATTCCCGGGCAGTCTCGCGCAGTCCCAGGCAGTGATTAGTAGGACCAGTTGTAATTTTGTCAGTAATTCAATCAGCAACTGTTGTAGTTGTTAAACCAGGTTCAACTTCTACAACAATTACAACAGTCACTGATGCCACAACAGTTAATGGAAACATTGATCACCCACAGTTGGCAATTTTTAATCAGATTCTTTGTGATGAACATAAAAGCCAAATTAATTACAAAATTGAGTGTCATACACCAATTCAAATATTCCAGGAGAAATCTGGGGGAAGAGCTTTGAAAATCCCTGAATGTCCCTGGATAGTTGTAAATCTAAATGTATGCTGAGTTTGAGTCATCAGGTTTGTTTTTTGAATTTAGACCACTTGAACACCAGAGACGAAGAAGATCTACCGAGTCCGAGGGAAATCGGTGACATAAGGCACCTTAAATTACAACAATTTGTCAATTACAACTATGTGGAGACATGACTGTTGTAAAAAATCGCAACCAATCGCCGACTAGTTAGATACGAAAACCATTAATAGTCTAATACTGCCGAAAAATAGTTTAAATTATTAATTATTATGGTATTGGTATTTAAAAAATGCTTTGTACAATTTCTATATTGACTGACACGTATACCATAACACTTTTCATACTGAATTGTTGTTAAATTTGATTTAGATACAAGGGAAGACTTCTTATATTTTATTACCTCACTTTGCGTGTCCGTTTCTGTAACTGTTGATGTTGTCGAAGCCCCTTCTTGTTGTTCCGCCATATTTGTTCAATGTTTTAGTGAGTAGTGACCAGTCTTCTTCGGTTGGTGATATATTAAATGGCCGACGATGACGAAGCAGTTGTAAATAAAGATTATTTATACGAGCTTTTGGGATGTGATGAGCTGTCAAGTGAGGAACAAATTATTGCAGAGTACAAAATTAAAGCAAAGAGCTTGCATCCTGATAAAAATTCAGGAAATGAAGAAACCACGGAGGAATTTATTAGGTAAATATGGAGATCATGTTCAAAGGATTTAAAATTTGAAATATCATAGTTATCGGTATTGATTAAGGCCATAGGAATGAAAGTATTAGAATACCGTCCACCGCCCGCGTCGGTTCAAAGCCCCGCGCAAAAATTTTCATTATTTATAAAATTTTCATTATTTGCTGAAAGATTCAGGTATTTTAACATAAAACTGGTATAATCAGCCAAATCAGGTTATAATACAAAATTAACGTGTATAAAAAGTTAAAAGTATCGCTTCGAAAGATTTGGTAGATTTTTTTGCATCAACGCATACCAAATGTAATATTGAACGTGGGCGCAGAAATGGTGTTTACACGTGTTTTATAACTGATGGCGTTCGTTCGTTCCTCGTGGATATATTGTTTGTTTGTTTGTTTGTTTGTTTGTTTGTTTGTTTGTTTGTTTGTTTGTTTGTTTGTTTGTTTGGAGAGGCGGTTTTAATATCTGTCTGAATATAAACAAAAGCACACCTCTAAAAACGTACAGATGAGTATATAAAACGTTCTTGGGGTTTGTATTTTCTGCAAGTTCCTATAAAATGTCATGCATAATCTGCCAAGACAAACTGCGCATGACTTTATTGTGGGAGCATGTACCCTTAAAATCACTTTTATGCACCAAAAATATGTACTTTATATCAAAATTGCTAAATAATGAATAATGAATAATGAAAAAAACCCGCATTACTTTTCAAATATTTTCGGACGGTATTCTAATACTTTCATTCCTATGGCCTAAGTGGAATATCACGATTCCATTTGCATTTTGCCGCATTTAAGTTGTTTATAGTATGGTCTGCCCACCAAGGTGGGTATTATCGGGTCGGGCAGATTGACACAATAACTGAATGCAAAAGGGTTCTCTGTAGCAAGTTGAGCACATACATATGGGCTCATGGGGGGGGGGGGGGGAGGCTGGGAGAGGGGTGCATTAACTGTGACTGTACCGAAAAAGATGGTGTCTTGTACATTTATAACCACTGACAACCCTTTACACACATTAAATATTGTTTCTTGCAGGATAATTGGAAAATAGGGTTTTGAAAGGGTAAACTTTGGTAGGAATGACATTCTTGCTTACTTGATCCATTTTAACATGATAAACAATGTTTATAGTTGTTATTTGAGCTGATTTGAAGTTGCAAAGCATTATGGTTAAATGTACCAGTACCACCACAATCTTTTTCAGTACCATCAATTGCTAATTTACATTTTAATGTTTAGAAAGAACTGTGCCTGATGTGGTGACAGTACATTCTCAAATTCATTAATAATTCATGAACCAAAAACAAAGGAAATCACTACCGAGATGGAGGTTTTGATATTGGACGAAGAAATTACTTTCGCCTCGATTTTCTCTTAAAATACTGATTTGTTTGAGAAGCTATATATATCATGTTAGGGCACTGCCTTTCACCACTCATTAAGCCCAGTTGGACAGGGTTTAGTACTTCGATGGGTGACTGTCTGGGAATAACCCCGTTCTCGAACTTGAATGTCATGGAGTAGAGTTTAGTTGGTCTCTCCTGTACTTTGAGGGTTTTTTGCAGGGTTCTTTGATTTTCCTCCCTCCGTAAAATCAACACTTAGGTCTTAGATTATGTCATGCACTTTAATCATGAGCCTCTGGCTCGGATGATTGGGTGACCACATCCTGTGTTTAATGACGTTAAATAAATCATTACTCATTACTCGGAAGAGAGTTTCATCAGGATTCCAAACCCCTCAAAATTTGTTCAAAAAATTTTCCTCAGTTTTCAACAAGTCTCGGTGTTTGGAAATCCTGATGAAACACTCAGACCTCCTTGTGTATGATATAGAACTAATAACATGAAATTGTTTCATTATTTTATTGACATAATTAAAATATATTTACCTGTATTTATCAGCATTATTGGATGAGACTGAGTAATGATATGTAAATTAAGGATTAGGCAGACCAAGATGGTATTATCTGATGAAGCTGAAGGCAAAGCCAAATTCAATAATTCGTTACCAAAAATCATTAATCTCAGCTTTCAGTGATGACATCATTCATCCAATAATTTTTCTTTATTGGATGATTGATGTCATTTGTCCAATAATCATTTTTATTTTGAGCATTAAACCGAATATGGGCAGCTTTGCCAGCTTATTACACAAAATTAACAGGATGGGGTTTCAAATTTAGGTACTGTACTTTCAAATTTTAATCAGGTTAAACAAGGCAAAAGAGATACTTTGCAACAAAGAACAGAGAAAAAAGTATGATTTTTGGAGACGTTCTGGTTTGGCAATTTCTTTTGACATGTGGCTTAAAACTGACAAGTGCAACCATATGTCTGTTCACTGGGCACCAAAACCAAAAAAGAAGAAAATGATTGTAGGTCACCACAATGACTCTGATACAGGTAATGCAATAAGACATGCAAGTACATGCACATAATTATAAATTTATAATGTTGAACAGTTGCACATCTATAATCGTAACTCACTTGAGAAAAACTTAAAGTACTGTCCACTCAAGTCCGTTCTGCGCATGATCCACCATCTTTGTTTTGAGCACCTCAAAAATGACAATCGTAGATACAAATTACAAGAAGTACTCCACTCAGTGTAAACCGTTTGAAGCAACATGGCAGAAAAGTAAGCGATTAAATTAACTTCAGATTTCTTCTAAAAATGTTTAGTTTCGGGTACATTAGTAATGAAGAGGAAGCAAGAAAAGCTTCCAAGCTTGAATATAGATCAGTATATATTTTTGTGAATAAAGAGTTATTCGTTTCGTACATGCGCAGAACGCGCTGGATACGACCTTTAAGGTGTGGTTCCAGCAACTTTGTCCCCCAAAAGTTGCGGCGAGGTGGAGAGAACGCCCTAGCAAATGCTTGAGATCACATAAGAAAATATTCCAATATATCTGGAAAATTTTCCCGCCAGTTCAAAACATTGAGTCCGTGTATAAAGCGAACTGTTAAAAGCAGACAAAATATTTTACTCTTACCGAGTCTTTTGTTCTTCTAACGTGTTGAACTCATTGGCAAATGTGTCAACTAAAATTTTTAACGTGCTCCCGCCACAATCCAGACATTGCCAATTCGCCAGGGCGTTCTATAGTTCCAGTACCAGCACAGCTATAAACGATTGCGCTCACACGTGTTTGCATGTTGTCTCTCCTCGTTTGGTTTGCCAATCACCTGCAATTAATGCGCGTGACAATGTTTCCTTTACGCTAACGTTAAGACTGATCAAATTCGTACCATAATCTTGAAGCAAAGGTCAGATCTTACGCGGTCACGGATATTCACATGCAGAAAACTGGAAGGTTGACGTGGTAGCGGCCGCCACAGGCCAGTCGAAGATGCAAACGTTGAATTGCCTTTTATTATCGTCTTTGCATTTTACCTGATTTTTTACACTTATGGTATATGAAAAATTGCATGCATGTTTGGCGAAGTAGTGTACATCGTCGTACGGGTGGTGAATTCAATACAATAGTTAAGACTGTGATTTTACATTGAGAACAAGCGTGCTTTATGTTCCTCCTTATTACGAATGTCATCGAACTGTCGAAACGTGGAAAAAATCACACGACGTTTACGCCATTTCGATATCCGAGGGGATCTTCTATCTTGGATATCGGATGAAACACTCTTAAGTAAGGACTGTAAGGACTGGGGGCTAATCATCCTTACTTGCAGCCAGTGGCTGAATTGCAAAGGACGCAGATCAAAGTGGCCGTGTCGAGGCATATCAAGGCGCTCGAAGCAGCCGCCAACGACACAGTTCAGACCACGGATCACAGCTGAGATGTTAGGTGTTGATTTTATGGAGGGAGGAAAACCGGAGAACCCGGCGAAAAACCCTCGAAGCACAGGAGAGATCAACTACAACTCTACTCACATGAGTCCAAGCCGGACAACGGGGTCATTCCCAAGCGGTCACCCATCCAAGTCCTAACCCCGTCTAACCGGGCTTAACTATTGGTGAGAGGCAGCGCGCTAACAGCACACGCCACCCGTGCTCACTCTTCATCGTGTTTGATCTATTACTTCACAACACTGTCACATTTAAGATTTAACTGTGAAATATTCTTTTATTTCCAGCTGTTAACCAAGATAACACTAGCCCTCAAATGTCAACAGCATCTAGAAATGATTTAGCAAAGGACTACGATACTGCATCACGAAAATCTTCGGAAGGCTGGGAAAGGAGAAGCAGTTGGGGTGACTCCAAATTAAATAAATTTAGAAACTATACAATATAGCTGCAGCTACTGTCAGTAGTGTTATCTGGGTTTCTCTTTAGTTTAATCAAAGTGGCTTTGAAACAAAATTAAAACTAAAAAACGAAACTAAACTAATCTTATTTACCATAATGATTCGAACAAGCGCCCTCCTTCAACTGCATTTTTTTTAAATAAGCGCCCCCCTCAACATGCTATTACCCAATCACGTGAACGTGACCCTTTCGACGGAATCACAGAGTCGGACGTCGAGGATGCTGCGTCCGACAATCTTGTTGTTGACGTTGAGACCAATTAGCTACATTATAAATATAATTTGTATTCTATCTACTAGAGCAGAGAACTAGCTAGGGTTTCAGTTTTTATTGTTCTTGTTAAGATTGTTATTAAAGTTCTGCGTTTTTATGGAATCAGATTGCGATGTTTGCTAAAAAATTAAATAAGCCCGAATAAGCGCCCTCTTGAATAAACACCCCTGGGTGCTGATTCGAATCATTACGGTATACTAGATACTAGCTCCATCAGTATCACTAACTGTTCTCCCTACAGGTCCAGTAAGGGCCATCCCTTATTTGTCCAGTGTTACTACAGGAATACCCGGAGGAAACCTGTGGTGTTTAGTAGAGTCAAACTGGAAGCACTCTTCCCACATGCGGACAAGGTGGAACTCAACTGAGCAGGTATTGACGCTAGGCCGCAGAGGTAAAAGGCGCGCGCGCTAACCACTAACTAACAAGAAAAACACTAAACTCTTCCTGGATAATTAAAGTAGAGCACAAATAAAATAATTGCTTAATAACACTTTGAAGCCTGAACCTCTCCCTGTGCTGAATAAAATCGTCTGGCGTTAGGCTGTTGGAAATTATGTCATAGGAACGAACAGTAGGTTGGACACGCCACGTCGCCACGTGATTCGTAAATATTGATGCATGACCAGAAACAAGCCTGCTCACCAAACGCGTGCAATAGCCAATGAGAAGAGAGCAGGGTGATGTTAGCGATCGAGTGATAGCGAGTTGGGAATGATGTGACTAAATAATAAACTAGGAGTTCTTATCAGAAGTGAAATGCTGCCTTTGCAAAGCGAAGGATAGAAACAATGCCTGCAACAGTGCATGTCAATATGCTATGAGGAGGCATACATCCCACTTTTTGGAGAAGGGGGATGCTATAAGATCAACCTTCAATTTTTTGTTCCAAACAACAAAATTAAATTGTTTAAATAATAATCTTTTCCAGTGCATGTGAAATGGTCTCAAAATGCATGGAACAGCATTTTTCAAATACCTTTGACAAAAATTCACGGTAAGTACAACAAATCATGCCTTTATTTGCTTGTGGAAGTATACGTATTCATCAAGGCCATGAACGTTTCAGTGGCCAGTCTCGAGGAAAGCAATGATGTTCTAATATGAGTTTATTGGCATTGTTAATAACCACCAATTGACTTGGCATTTTTATAATTTCAAAATGTTTATTTTTGATGGAACAACTTTCATATTCATTTGTCAAGTGTACACTTGTATTTTAATATCGCTGTGTTTATAAACCTGGTTCAATTGAACTGGGACAATCTCAAAGAAATTGGTGTTTAATTCACTTGACAAAGAACATAAATATATTGCTCTAATTCAATGATATCATCATATTTCATGACAACGGATCCATTAACATTTCTGGCATGAGGATCAAATATTAAATAGAAAGCAGAATCTAATTCTAAAACATGTATCAAGGCCATCATATAGCCTTCTAATATTAAAATACTGTAGCATGATTGTCATGTGCGAAAGTATTCATCAAGGCTGAATGAAAAGTAAAGTAGGGAGACTCGAGTTCATGCTCACTATTTCTGACCAGACCTTGACAGTCATTTCCATAATTTATAAACCAAATTTGGTTCTCATTTTGTGCCTCAATGGGCTCCACCACAATGGGTAGATCGATATTTGTCACCATCACAGGTGATTTTGTGTAATGATTTACCTCAACGGGCGAACAAACAGTTGGTAAGTTGTTCAGCGATAATAATTCCTCACGCGGAATGAGACCATTGTCAAAAGCATAATACAAAGCTTGACTGGCCATTGAGACGTTCATGGCCTTGATGAATACTTCCACGGGCAAATAAAGGCATGATTTGTTGTACTTACCGTGAATTTTTGTCGAAGAAATAGTAAAGAAGACATGTTAGCGGGACATGCGCAGTTGAGCCAGTTGAGTTGAGAGATCACATGATCTAACAGCAAAAATTTAACAACTTGTGTAATTGAATCCCTAAAAGCGTCTGCGCACTGGAGGCCAAAAGCTTGTCCTGGTCACGTGGATTTGCCACAGAAAGTTGGAACCGCATGTGATTGGTTCTTTGTATCTGTTCTTTGTATCTGTTCTTTCTATTGGTTCTTTGTTCTTTGTTCTTTCAAAAGGACAGTTTGTTCAATTTATCACGAATTCGCTAAAATTCGCTCGAGCACTTGTACAAACATGGCGTTTGTCGGAGCTTCGAAGTTAGACGGGTGAATGTTTTCAATGTGCTCTGCGACTCGTTTGTCATTTATTTCAAATTGATAGCCTTTTCGAAGACCAAGTTAAGGCAATCAAAGCATTCTTTAAAGGAACGCATAGAAGCTGACATCAAAACACTCTTGAGCAGCGGGGTTCTTTCCTAGCTAGTTTAATTCTTGGTCGAGTTTTGTCAACGAAAAGTTCACAATGTTAAAATGTCTTCTTTGCTCGTTTTGCGCAAAATGCTGGGACTCTTCTTAGAGCACATATTCGAACACTCTCAGTTGATCTCCTTCAGATACAAAAGGACAGTTTGTTCTCTGACCTTTTCACAGCGCCAAGCACACAGCATTTCAGTTTGCCAATAGAGCAAAGGTCCTTGGGCAAAGTCCGAGTGGCTGTTTTGCTTCTCCACTGTACTTTAACAGACACAATTGTCGTTTGGGCAATTGAAAAGTTATCCGCTTCGTGTGTGGCTCTCATTGGTGTGTAAGCTAGTTGATTGCGGTTGAAAAGGAGATACTAGAGAGACTCCATGAATAATAATAGCTATAAATTATTCCTTACTGCGAGAATTAATCATTTTAATGCGATCAAAAATCCATGTGTCCACTCGTGACCAGAACAAGCTTTTGGCCTCCAATGCGCAGACGCTTGTAGGGATTCAATTACCTAAGCGCCGGAAATACAAGCGTCTGCACCACTGACCTATATATATAACTGGACTGCGTGCTCCTATTACCTTTCAGTTAGGAAAAGTGTAACATTCGGAGAAGACATTATAATACTACGATGGCCCACAAGGGACACGCTACAAATAAAAGAATCGCTGCAAATAAAAACGAATCGCTGCAAATAAAAAAGAATCGCTGCAAATAAAAAAGCGATCGCTGCAAATAAAAAAAACAATCGCTGCAAATAAAAAAGCAATCGCTGCAAATAAAAAAGCAATCGCTGCAAATAAAAAAGCAATCGCTGCAAATAAAAAAGCAATCGCTGCAAATAAAAAAGCAATCGCTGCAAATAAAAAAACAATCGCTGCAAATAAAAAAAGCAATCGCTGCAAATAAAAAAGCGATCGCTGCAAATAAAAAAGCAATCACTGCAAATAAGAAAGTAATCACTGCAAATAAGAAAGTGATCACTGCAAATAAAAAAGCAATCACTGCAAATAAGAAAGCGATCGCTGCAAATAAAAAAATTGCGAGATCTATAGTTTGCAGAAAAGTGCGTAACAGCACAAAACAACGAAAATGGGTATGAGATGCGTGACGAAAAGCCTTATTACCAGTGCATGTCAGTGGGGGTTTTACAGTACTGAGTCGGAGAGGTTTTATTATAGTGTAGATAACTCATTATGTACTGCAGCTTGTGTGGAGCAACGGGAAGTTCAGGTACTATATGTGATAAATGTACTGGTGAGGAAGATGTTAACGACCTGATTAAGTTTTACTTTCATAACGGATATCCGTATGACGCCATTGTTGGTCTCTTACGTAAAAGAGAGGACATTCATATGTCAGTAAGGACACTCAAAAGACGACTTCGATCTCTTGGTTTGAGAAGGAAAGGAAATCGAACAAGACTTGACGAAAATCTTGTCAGAAGGAAGATTTCTGAAGAAATGGATGGGCCTGGGAAGCTAGCAGGGTACAGAAACATCTGGCATGCATTAAGAATAAGACACGGCATTCATGTCCCTCGTGATTTTGTTGCAAATGTTATGAAAGAAATAGATCCTGAAGGTGTAAACGAACGGAGGTCAAGGAGATTGAGAAGACGAACATTCATTTCAAGAGGAGCAAATGCCACTTGGCACACGGACGGTAAGTTAATGACGATATTCTTAAATTAAGTTATATTTGTGGATACATGTACGTTTTTATTTCATCGCTGAGCTTTCGATCTTTTATTAGGGTTAAAGCTCAGCGATGAAATAAAAACGTGGTATACCCAAAAATTTGACTTAACCTTTAAAAGGGAAGTAAAGTAAAAAAATAAGTTACTTTTAAAGCCCTAATCAAACGAGAACGCAAGTCATCGCAAGTTGGCAGTCAGAATTTCTGTGGCGGTCGTTCGAACTCCCCAAATTATACTTTTTAACAAACGCTTAATATGTGCATGCACGCTGTTTCATGCATAGGCTACGGTATGCCAATCTGCATTGCTATCAGTAGCCCGAGTGAACGCCTAAGCAGGCGTCTTGTTAGTATTTTGTTCAAAATTATATTATAATTTTCCATAGGTTATGGTAAGTTAAAACCGTATGGGTTTCCTATACATGGCGCAATCGATGGCTTTAGCCGAAAAATCTTATGGCTGGAAGTGGTAAAATCTAATAATGATCCAAGAATACCTGCACGGTTATACTTAGATTCTGTCAGAGAGGTTGGCGGATGCCCACTGGTACTCGTATCTGACTGTGGAACGGAGAACGGCATAGCCGCTGCCATGCAGTGTACTTTTCGAGTCAATGGGGAAGATGACCAGGCAGGAGAAAAGTCTCATAGGTACTGCTCATCACCCGCAAACCAGCGCATTGAAGGTTGGTGGTCGTTTCTTAGGCGCAATAGATCCAATTGGTGGATCAACCTATTTAAGGATATGGTAGAGTATGGCTATCTTCAGTTGGGAAACACACTTCACATGGAGTGCCTATGGTTTTGCTATGCAAAAGTAATTCAAAATGACTTAAATCAAGTTCGAGATCACTGGAATAGTCATAAAATAACGAAGTCTGGTCATAGTGTTATAAACGGAGTACCAGATATCATGTACCACCTGCCAGAGTATCATGGAATGGAGGAGTGCTTGGTTCCTGTATCAGAACCAGAAGTTCTTGAGTTAGAACATAACTGTGAGTCAAATGCAGATACGGAGGACAATATTTACACAGAATATTTCGAGTATATTTTGCAAACTGAAGGATGGGCCTACCCAGGTGATAAGGATGAGGCATTTGAATTATTTCAGATCATTACAGCTTTACAAAATAACTAGAGTGATTGAGTTTCCACTGTTAAAGTAAAATACAAATATGCTAAATAGAGCACCAATTAAATAAAAAACAGTACGTATAGAGCAAACTTACAAAACATTATGTATATTCATCTACTAATTTTTACTGTTTTACTGATTTTTGTCAAAATATCATAACAT
Source organism: Corallium rubrum (assembly GCA_964035015.1). Taxonomy (NCBI): domain Eukaryota; kingdom Metazoa; phylum Cnidaria; class Anthozoa; order Scleralcyonacea; family Coralliidae; genus Corallium; species Corallium rubrum. The sequence continues at coordinate 96,176,965 of OZ035997.1, forward strand.
AAACACTATGGAAGCGGAATACAGCAATATTGTCAATATAAATTTCTTGTCCACGTTTACGGTAGACACTGCATGCCAACTTGGTTTAAAATAACAAACTAAATACATAACGTCAATGTGAACAACGGCCGGTAAATAACTAAAACTTAAAGGGGAAGTAAAACTGTAAAGTGAAAATATAAGTTGCTTTTAAATAGAAGATATTTATGTACAATGTTAAGAAAATGTTTATAATTTTAAGATATCTTCGTTTGTACTCGAGGAATATTAAACGTTTTCTTCCGTACTTATGCCGCCATTTTGGATTTGTTTCGCTGGCAAAATTTCTACGTACAGCGTTCTTTCTCGTAAACTTGTCAAGATATGACGTCAAATTGAAAAAGAATATTGCTTATAGACGAAATTGGAGTTTCGACTGCGCATACAATCTGAGTCGGGATAAAACGTAGTTCATTTATAACATGAGGCTGAAGCAGCCGTAGTAAACATAACATTTCTGATTTCAGAAACTTTTTAATGTTTAGGTATTCTATAAGGATAAAATTTGCTTATCGGTTATCCTTGACAATAGTCCTAAACGTAGTGTCTAAAAGTAATGAACAAACTGGCCCAGCCTATGTTATCTTCCCGTTATGCTTTAATAGAAACGATGTAATTTGCCAAATTGAATAGGAAACTAGTTTGCATGCATGGTGCCTAAATGAAACTACGATTTGCTCTATTCATATTTACTCGTTTAAGCGCCGCTCCCGATTAAGCGCTGCATATGAGAGCAAAAATATTAAAGAGCGCCGCCCTCGAATAAGCGCCGCACTTATCCATCACGTGCCAGCCCATTATTTTACAATGTACAACAATGCGGCGCTTAATCGAAGCACCGTTAGACAGAATGGTTCGAGAAGCCAAGCTGAAAAACAACTACAGTACATCTCAATCTTAAATCAGAAATTTATTCTCCTGTATTACAGTGTTTTTAAGTTCAAAGTGAGTATATTTCAATGCTCTCCCATTTAACTCTCTTGAAACATGTTTATTTCGTTAACATTTCTTGTTATCGTTTACAAATAAAATAATTTTTAAAGAGCGCCGCCCTCAAATAGGCGCTGCATCCGAAACACTACAAATAGGCGAGTTTCAGGGTGTTGCGCGCGCATCATTTTTCAAACAAAACTGGCAAGCTCCACTCAAAGTAAACATACTGTTTAAAATCAACAATTTATAGATACAGTTTCTGGATGTTTAACACTGTTATTCTGCTGTTGTTGGCTCACTAGCAAGTCTGTTTGCCATTGCTTACTTTATGTGCAGCCCGCCAGGAGCCCGCCAATTCCTTTGCAAAATGATGCGCGCGCAATACCCTGAAATTCGCCTATTTAAAGAGCGTCGCGGCGCTTAAACGAGTAAATACGGCATTTACTGCGTTCGTACGCTGCACATCGAATTTGAGGCAGCGAGACAAATCCAAAATGGCGGCTCAATTACGAAAAGAAAACGTTATTCCTGAGTACAAGAGTAGATATTGTAAAATTATTAACATTTCTTAAGTTCTCTGTGGATTATAGAGCATAAGAATTATACTGCATTCTGATTGGGTGCAACTATGTTCAAAGCATATACAAAATATAGCATAGTCAAGGTTTGATAACTATCATATATAGTCAAGTAACAATTTTAGTTTCACAGTTATTTGACAGGTAGTCACAATTTGGAAATTCAAAATCCAGCCACACAAAACCAAACAAGGTAACATCTTGCCAATAGATATTTTTGGCATAATAATAAGACTTTAATTGTGTTGACTATACAAAAAGAAAATACATGTAGAAAAAGAAAGTACATGATTGTAGAAAAGTACATGTAGAAAGTACATGTAGAAAATAACAGAACAGAACAATAGAACAAATTCCATCATAACTTGAAAATCCTTTTGCGAGGAAGTTCAGAGTGTTACAACCCTTAATATGAATAAAACTTAAGTTTAATATTTCACTATACAATATTAAACTCCCACGAGTCCTTTTGATGTATCAACTCACTGAATTCTTCTGAAAGCTCATTGTACGACTGATATGTAGAGGGCAGTTCAAGCACAGGCCCACATGTGTGAATAATTGGTCTGCGAGCTGTGCCTTCTAAATTAGTAAATGAAACATCAATTGCTTTACAGACCATAACATCACTTCCTGTGACAAATTTAAGGAATAATGCTAGTGTAACTCCTTGCAAAGATCGAATGTATTTCTTTAGGTAATCTAAACACTGACGCTGTGCATCTGACTGTGGTTCTGACATAATTAACTTAACAACCTTTTTTGCTGTGGGCCGTTTTACATCATATATACTTTGTAGGCCTTCCAAAGTGTTAAAATCTGGATACCTCATCAACAATCTAACAATAGGGGCCCAACAATGCATGATATGCTTAGGTTTTTGTATAAGCTCCTTATGGGCAAGCTCATAGACAATCTGAAGAATATTTTCTTTTCTTGGAGTGCGAAAACATTGATAGTTTGACAAAAAATCAAGAACATCTTCATCGTCAGTGACCCAGTTATCACTAAGACATTTTTCTAAAGCCTCCTTTTCATCTTCTGAAATATATGGTCGGAATGAATCCAGTAAATACTCTTTTGAAATAGCTTCTTCACCAAATAAGCATGAAGCCAAAAATCCTCGTGACAGAGGAAGTGGGAAATATCCCTCCCTAACAAAGCCATACACCAGTATTCTGGCAATGGCTTCCCATTGCACCTTTTGAAAATCGTGTCTTATAGCAGGGACCTTCTCTTGGGTGCCTACACTCAATGAATTAAAGAACTGTGACCAGAAGTTGGCCAATGCATCACGAAGTACACCGACACCAGCACCAGCCTCTTCATTACCATCATTCCCGATAAATTTTACATTTACATTACACACTAATACTTCAGGATCCATAAAGATTCTTATCATTTCTTCTTTGATCATTGCTCTATGCAAAAGAACATTCTTCACAGGCAAATTTGTGGTATCTTCCGGGATGTTCTGTACCTGTATTTCATCTGAAAACATAGAAAAATATATATTATTATAATTTACATATATTGCAGTATTCATATTTTAGAAAAAAGTGAAGAACAAGGAAGAGAAAGGAACAAAGCAATGTAATTAACAAAATCAATGTAACAAACAAGTGAACTGAAGAATTAAGAATTAAGAAAGGATGCAGGAAAATAGAAATACATGCATTACCAGGGATTATAGCAGGCAAACTATCATTTTGTGGTTCACTACCCATGTCATTTACATGTGTATGCACTACATCAGTGGAACAGTTGTTACTAGTTTCAATGCCTAAAATTACAAAAAATAAAGTTTAAATTTAACTTAGGAAAAATGAAAAATATAACTTAAGAACAAAATAAGAACAAAGGGAGAAAGAAACAAAAATAAAATGAAAGAAGAAATTATTAATAAGTACAGTACCAAAGACTCTATCTGCCAGACTGTCATTTTGAGGTTCACTTTGTACTTCTGTATGTGCATCAGTGGAACAATTATTAGTTTCAATGTCTAGAATTACAAAAATTAAGTTGCATTTGGTAAACTAACCAACCCCTTAATATGAGTAATGCCTTTAGGCAACATTCCATTACCTATAGAAATATTCCAATTTCCTATGGAAACCTATACATTTCTTATTACTTTTTTTGTAAGGGACTGGAGTCAATATTATTGAAATTTAAATAATACAGTAGGTGTAGACTGAAATGAAAAAATGCATGGCATGTACTCATTATTCACTATTACATACTGCATATTTGAGGAATGAAGAAGCTACTGTACAAGTGCATCTATATGTACTTGTACTGTATTTTGTCAAAAACTTTAAAGTACCTTTGAATTAAATTAGAAAATAATTATGGAATTTTTGCAGTTTGCAAATTTAGTTACATGACTGCATACAGCTGCTTATTTTTTTTCAAACTACAGTGTATACAAATAGTTTCTTAATTCTTTGAAAGTTTTCAAGGTGATAATGTAATATAAATAAGTTTTGTGGAACACCACATAAAATATTTCTTTGAAAAGAAATATTTTACGTGGTGTTTCCACAAAACTTATTTATATTAAATAGTTTTTCCTTAAACCTAAGGTTTAGTGATAAAAACAAGCTTGGGTAGTTGACATTAGTGATATTAATCTGAGTAAGCATACAGTGAACAGAGAAAATGGGTTTAAACATGCAATAATTCTAACGACAACTTTCAGTGGAAACATTTTTTTTTTTATCTAAAGACTAAAATTTCACGTTTAGCACTTTGCCATTTCTGTAATTTGCTAATAACACAATATCAATGATATTGAGAGTAACAGTTAAGGAATTATTACTTACTGTTTTCCTTATTTGAATTCAGATGCTCTAAACCAGACTCCATTAACTGTTAAATGAAAAAATAATGATAAAGTTGATTTGAATTGGTTTAAACAGTTATGTAGTTACTGTTAAGTTGTCTGACTATAGTATTCAGTGTACTGTTATCAGTTACCATATTTTCTGGGCGATAACCCATGGGTTATCTCTTAATTTTGCTAGGAAACATAATTAGTGCGGGTAATAGGGTGGTGTGGGTAATCTGTTGAATTCTTAAGTTGTTCAGCGTTCCTTCTTTATATTCAGCCATTTTGAATAATGCGGTATTAGCGTATTGCAGGTGCGGGCTATGGCCAGTTATTTCATTTTTGGAATGCACTCAGGTTTCCTTCGGCCTGTAGCCCACACCTGTGATACGCTAATGATATATACTGCATTATTCAAAATGGCTGAATATAAATGAAGGAATGCCGAACAAAGAAGAAATACAAGTCAGTCTGGTGTGCTCCCTTGCCCAAACCTATTGCATGTATTAGCAACTGGGGGTTATCCGATGGTGCGGGTAATACGCTGATTTATTTTTCCAAAAGTGACATTTTTGTTGCTGTGTGGGTTATACGTCATGCAGGTTATCGCCCAGAAAATACGGTAAGCAATCGGCTATTAATTTTGATGTATGATTCTGAATACAAGAAATGTGGTGTACGCACCTCTCGCACTTTTTGACCATTCACAATTTTGAGTGGTGCCAAAATGTCATTTTGACTTTTTTTTTTTACCAGTCACTGTTGTCTCTGTACTGTTGCCTCTGTTACCAACAGTCACTGTCGCCTTTGTAACCAGCAACAACCATATGTGGTGGAACCGGGGGCTAAAAGCCCCCCCCCCCCCCCCCAAAAAAAAAAACAACCCAAAAAAGCCCAAACAACACCAAAACGCAGGAAATGCCATTTCAGAGACTCTAAATTTCAAAATTTTCTGGGGGGGGATGCCCCCGAACCCCCCTAGAGGTTTCTCCCGCCCTCAGCGCTCGAAATCCAGCCCCCCTACCAAACCTATGTTCTGCCCAGTGGTAACAAGAAAAACAACCACATTGTGGTACTGTACCTCATTGAAATTAAGACCATCCTCAAACTCGTCAGCTTCCTCCCAGAGTTTCATAGTTTCCGAAAACATGGCTTCGAAATATTCACAAGTCTTGCAGAGGTACAACGTGATCCGTGCATATGCCTTCCCGAGTTCTTCTTTGTATCTGACAAGGGTAAACATTTCAGAACTTCCTGGTAAAAATTTAACTTCAGTTCGATCTGGATAAACCAGTGTAAACTTGTCCAGATCCCCGTGAATATCTTTATTGAATTTAATCATCTTTTCCGTGCTCTTCATGCGTAATTCGATGCTACCAATTGTTGGCAAAACCTTGAGTGGCAGGGTTGACCCACGAACAATTTTTAAGTCTCCATCTCGTAACTTCATAAAACCTATCTGGATATTCACCTCAGCAACCTTTTTCTCGCTCTTCCCTTCAGAACTCCCTTGCTTTTTTTTGAACCGGGACGTTCTTTCTTTGTGTTTATTCTCCCTGAATTTTTCAAAGCAGACGGCTGTCGTGGTGGAAGTCTGTGTAGCGAAACGTGGTCGTTTACTCGAAGCAGTCGAGCTATCACCCAGTGTTTCTGAAGATAAATTACCATTCCCTAACATCAAATCACATCCAGTACCACACTCATGGCAGAATTTAGTTTCTTTTTTCACTTCCGAGCCACATTTTGAACAATACATCTTTGTTCGCCCCTTGGTCCAGTGGTCCTGTTGCCAGCGAGAAACGTTCCACTTGTCAGCGGTTTACATTTTTTATTTGCAGCGATCGCTTTTTTATTTGCAGCGATTGCTTTTTTATTTGCAGCGATTGCTTTTTTATTTGCAGCGATTGCTTTTTTATTTGCAGCGATTGCTTTTTTATTTGCAGCGATTGTTTTTTTGTTTGCAGCGAATCCGATTGCTTTTTTATTTGCAGCGATTGCTTTTTTATTTGCAGCGATTGTTTTTTTGTTTGCAGCGAATCCGATTGCTTTTTTATTTGCAGCGATTGCTTTTTTATTTGCAGCGATCGCTTTTTTATTTGCAGCGATTGCTTTTTTTATTTGCAGCGATTGTTTTTTTATTTGCAGCGATTGCTTTTTTATTTGCAGCGATTGCTTTTTTATTTGCAGCGATTGCTTTTTTATTTGCAGCGATTGCTTTTTTATTTGCAGCGATTACTTTTTTTTTGCAGCGATTGTTTTTTTTATTTGCAGCGATCGCTTTTTTATTTGCAGCGATTGCTTTTTTATTTGCAGCGATCGCTTTTTTATTTGCAGCGATCGCTTTTTTATTTTGCAGCGATTCTTTTTTATTTGCAGCGATTCGTTTTTATTTGCAGCGATTCGTTTTTATTTGCAGCGATTCTTTTATTTGTAGCGTGTCCCTTGTGGGCCATCGTATTATACACACGGAAAAAAATTTCAAAATAGCGGCCGCTATTATGATTTGGACATGTTCGGTATTTCGCTTTTTTTAGGGAAACTAAGCTATTTGGGCGGATAAAGTGTACGTATGTTGTAGCAAGGTGAATTATCTTTCTGCCAATATATTTTATAACTTCTACAGTGGATTATTTCTTGAGAAAACGTTCGGAGTAGACGGGCTAGGCAAACTTTGTCGAATGTTTGCCAAGTCAGCATAGTATCGTCCTGGTCTCGAGTTTGTGTAAACAAAATATTTCGGTGGTTTTTCCACCATGTATATTTAATATTTATGTTTGTTGCTGAGCGGCCCGGGATGTTTTCATGATAAGAATCTTATTGTAGTTCTGAAATACAATAATAATTCTAGGCTATTACTATTGTAGCTTTCTAGCAGTCTGAATTAAAGACGGCCGGCGGTACGGCACGAACACTTGGCACTAAAATAAACAAGACTGTCAAGTGTCAATACACATGGTCATGGAAATCTACAAACATTTCGTTTTATGAAGTCGCCAGCTCTATATAAAAGAACCGCTGAAGATCACGAGAAAATCGTAAAGAAGCGAGGCGTACCGACTTCTTCTTAGGGGCTGTTTACATGGGAGACGATATTCCTATTTGGTTAGACAAATAGGCAGCAGACCTCTGAGTCGTTCCACAAGAAGTTAACAATGACCAACCTGCATGCATTAACTCTTTCCTGCCGTCCGAATTTACTGCTCTTTACTCTTTAGTATTTTGTTCTGGCTAACGCCAGACGATTTTATTCACCTCTGGGGAAGCCCTCGGACAAGAACGATTTATAAACGATCTCTCTAACTCATAGGAACGATATATTAATAAAGTAAGAAAATTGCTTTGTGTTTACATAAATATTCTGTTTTCCTACGATAAGTACATGTCAGTGGTCGCTACCATTAGCAGAAGGACCCATAAATGCCGCCATTTTGAAAGTGAAAATGCGGACACACTTTTGACCAGCACCCGCAGTCCAGTTAAATATATAGGTCAGTGGTCTGCACGCAGGCTAGATTCTTGTCGGCCATACATAGCTCGGCAAAGAAACTGGCACGAGTTAACACATGGATAGCCCAAGTGGAACGTCATTCAAGAATAGTGTGCTGCCTCCCTTCGGTCGGCAGCAAATATCGTTCATTTTGTGTTTAAATCAGTGACTTTTCGTAGATACGTACTCCAGGAGCCGAGTAATTTGCGAAACGTGGCACCTCCGACGGGATCTCATCAGGTTATTTCTAAATTGTCCTGAATTAATACGAATCCGTGGCTTGAAAATGACGGAAGACAAATTGAAACAGCTAGTTATTACTTGTGGAAGAAGTCAAGAACCAACGCCGTGTTGGATTCAAACAAGGATATCGCCATACAACGGCAAATGGAAGCGCTGAAAGCATTATCGACAGAGGTAGATCAGTGTTCTGAAATTGAATATCATTTGTGGAACATTCGCGAAGAGCTGTGGAAACATTTAAGATTATAAACGACGAGAAAGAAGATGAAATCGACAACTGGAACGCGCAGATAGAAAGTAAATTAAACAAGGCAGACGACGAAGTTAAACGCTTGGAGAGATGGCAGGACGACTACACACAAGAAAAGGAGAGTTTTGCCGTGAGCAACAGATGAAATTTGAGCTTGAACTTCCCAGTGAACTCGATGTAAGTTAATATCTGATACCTGGAACACTAACGCGTGTCCAAAAAGTGAGGCAAAAAGTCCCAGGCCCTTGCGCGGTTTGTAGGTAGGATTCAGTCTCCCACAAAATGTTTTTTACACGGCCGCCCGTCTTGAGCGAACTACGAAGGCCCAGACTAAACGTGCATTTAATGGTTTCCCATTGTTGTGCAGTGCTGTTGTTGTTTTATTTACTGTATAGCAGTCCGAAACTATACCGTAAATTAAGCTAGGGATGAAAATAGGCTGAGAAAACAGACGTCGTCCTTTTGCTGGCTAGGATGAAAACAGCCAGCTGAAAAGGTGAGAACAAGAGTGAGAAAGCTATTTTTGTACGAGTTTGAAGACGTATTGATGCTTCATATTTCATAAGATACATCAAATGTCATTTTATTATTTCTGCTCCTTAGAATATGCTCGGCATTACCGAGAAGAGTCCCCTGTTATCGCTGCCTGTGTCTATCACCCTCCATCTTCGAACGACAGTCTCACTTTAGAATATTTATCCGAATCTTTAACAAAGGTTGAGGGCCTTTTTCCCGGTTGTGCTATTGTTATTGCTGGAGATTTCAATCAACTAGACATTAAACTCCTGATGTATAACTTCCAGCTGAAACAATTGGTTAATCGCCCAACCCGCGGCTCAAATATTTTGGATTTAGTTCTTACCAACCTGCATGAGAATGAGAAAACAGAGAAACTGTGGTGGTTAAAAACCAATTGCGAGCTACCCTGACGTTTGTGAAGACCAAGTCCGCTGCTCTACACTATGAAACCAACATAGCACAGTTGTTTGCTGCAGGAGCCGACGTAGGAGATTATGGGCATTCACGTCACATTTTTGTGCCTATGCTGAAAGCTGCCTGCACCTACATAAACAAAGATGTGTCCAGATTCATGTCGACTCCTCTGCCTAACACTGGAATGCCTCCTCACTTTTATGGCGATAAATCGACAAACCATAGAACGACCAACCAAGTGACACTTATATGCCCTGTGGTAGAAGGCCAGAGGCAAGCCATAGCCTTAAATGCCAACAGAGTCTATCTATGCCAAGTCCGATGGTTCTGGTGGTACTGGTCCTGAATTAGCATCGATGATATTATCGGATGTAATAAAATATGCCAAAATAACTGGTCGTGCAATCTTGGCCATGCAAGGCAAATTCACGGATGGTCAGTACTTGACAGAAGGATTTATCAATTCGATGAACCATGCAGCCATTGTTTGATGAAATTCCTTTTGAGCTTCAAGATCAATTTTGGTGGTCACTGCAGTGAGATCCTGGTCACTGGCTCGGCAAGGTGTTCTCCAAATTTCATGAGGATAACCAATTCGTTTCTCGTCTGTTGTCAAGAACTGCTCTCTTTCACACACTCTACAACCGTGGTAAGATGCACGCCGTAGCACAGGAAACAGCCAAGGAGCTGAACCCTCCATTCAAGACAACGGTTCCTTTTGCAAAGCAAAGGTTTATGAGCAGCAGCTACAAGCAGTTCCTAAAGTTGGAGACGTCAATCGAGGTCTACATCAACACCTACAGAGATCATGACAACCATGAGCTGAACGAATACAAACTTGCTGGTCAAGATTTTGTATTCGATCTCCTTGGAGTCATTGATCTATTGTGGCCTTTAGTGCTTGTTATGCTTCGTGGTCAGATGTTGTCATGTCCTGGATGGAAGATTGCTGCTTGGATTCCCCAAGTCAAAGATCAGATGAATTGGTTTGCCGCCCAAGTTACAAACGAGAAACCCTCAGTCAGCTTCCGCTCGTTTGCACAAGCATGCTGCAGACATTGCTAATCTCAGGTACAAGAACATCGACTTGGTGGAAGGGTGGTTGGTAGAAAGTGAAGAGCAGGGCAAACCAATAATTTGGAAAATGAGAGAGCTGAAAGATTGTCGAGATGATCTGAAGAAGCTGGCCATGGAAATGGTCCTGGCACTTACAGAAAGAAGCGAAGCTGGAATACCAGATCTTCTCTACATCTTGCAGAAGTGCCTCGATTTTGAAGTCTTATTCTCCATGTCACTTGTCAGATGGAGCAATGTCAGATGGAGCAACTCCTGTCAAAAGGTCCTCGTTGATGCAACGTTGGCCAAGGCGAGTTCCGACGATGCGTTTCATTTGTTTCCAAGCTTCCTCATGTTGCAGAAATGGTTGAGAAAGATAATCTGGAGCTTGACGAGCCTGGTTGAACTTCATGAGACAAAAATAAAACTCCAGACAGATTACGAAGCGAAAGTGAAACTAAACGCGAATCAGACGTCAGAGTCGGTGAAAGAAGTTCGAGCTAAACTACCGAAGCTAACGACTTCGAAGTTTAATGGTTCTTACATGGACTGAACGCGGTTCTGGGGGCAATTCGAAGAGTCCGTGGAGAAATCAAGTTTAGCAAGTGTCGCGAAATTCTCCTACCTTAAAGAGCTCCTTGACAACAAAGTAAGACGAGAAGTTGAAGCACTTCCGTTTACGCCAGAAGAATATAACTAAGCGAAGGCTATATTAACTGAGAAATACGGAAGAGAATCGGAGATAGTGAAAGCGTATGGAAAGGAAGTCCTCGACCTACCGCACATCTCATCAGCAAACCCAAAGAAGATAAGAGAGATCAGCGAGAAACTGACATACTGCGTTCAATCGCTTCAGACACTCAAGAAACAAGACACCTGCTTAGGCGTTCACTCGGGCTACTTATGCAATGCAAGCTTGACATAGCCTATGCACGAAACAGCACAACAGCATGCACATATTACGGCCCTGTTACACGGCGCAATTGTTCATGCAACTTGTCTCACAATGACTGATGTCTCATGCAGCACTGCAGTTGCAAGACAGGGGGTGTTAGACACTGCAACGTGTTTTTACAATTTTCCAATGATTTAGATTTCGATAAAAGCGGGTAGACTGGGGGAAGGCTCGATTGAGTGCCAAATCATAACAAAATATTGAGACAAATTACACGGTGAAACCCTGAAACAAATTGCTGCAATCGCTGCAGAAAGTAGAACCTGATTCTACTTTGTGCAACGATTGTTGCAACTTGTCTTGCAACAATTTTGACCATTGCACAGCATGTTACACAGTGCAATGGTTCATGCAACTTGTCTCCAACGGCGTTGCGAGACAAGTTTCATGAAACTTTGCACCGTGTAACAGGGCCTTTACATTTGTTAAAAAGTACAAAATAACCCACAGTGCAAGATTCGTTAGATTCAAGCGATCAATAGACAACCCTGTGAAGTTAGCTGCCTGTTCACCAGCCGTTAGTGAAAAAGCTGGATTGAACGAGCTACAAGACTGGAAAAACATTGGTGCAGCGGTGAACTGGAAGCTAATTTCACGGCGTTAATCTAGTACATGTTTATCATTGTGCTTTATAATATTACTTGCATTTTGTAGTGGTTAGATTAAGCAGCAAGGCGTTACCAAGGAATCGAACTATCAAAATTCACACACTCAGTGAAATTATATTTAAGCAAGTGAACATCGAGTTTATTTGGCATAACTTTATTAACACAACAATAAATAATCCAGGCAATAACAAAGCAAATTACAAATATTAAAATTACCTCAATACATTTAAAGTTTTCCCATTTAGCGTAAACTTCACCACGAAATGTCAACACAGCAAAATACCCGACATTTGCATCAATGTTAAGGCCGGGGGGGGGCAACACGCGGGAAAATTGACTTGGGGGGGGGGGGGGGGGGGAATTGTCGAATTTCCCTCAGTAGAATAGCGCTGTTGGTCAAAATACCCCTCTCTAATGTCAAAAATCCAAGAACACTTCACTTCGAATCAACATTCGACACTCGATCGAAAAGAAAGAAAGAAAGAAAGAAAGAAAGAAAGAAAGAAAGAAAGAAAGAAAGAAAGAAAGAAGGAAGGAAGGAAGGAAGGAAGGAAGGAAGGAAGGAAGGAAGGAAGGAAGGAAGGAAGGAAGGAAGGAAGGAAGGAAGGAAGGAAGGAAGGAAGGAAGGAAGGAAGGAAGGAAGGAAGGAAGGAAGGAAGGAAGGAAGGAAGGAAGGAAGGAAGGAAGGAAGGAAGGAAAGAAAGAAAGAAAGAAAGAAAGAAAGAAAGAAAGAAAGAAAGAAAGAAAGAAAGAAAGAAAGAAAGAAAGAAAGAAAGAAAGAAAGAAAGAAAGAAAGAAAGAAAGAAAGAAAGAAAGAAAGAAAGAAAGAAAGAAAGAAAGAAAGAAAGAAAGAAAGAAAGAAAGAAAGAAAGAAAGAAAGAAAGAAAGAAAGAAAGAAAGAAAGAAAGAAAGAAAGAAAGAAAGAAAGAAAGAAAGAAAGAAAGAAAGAAAGGCCACTGTTGGCCTGGCTACGCGTGGGCACATGCCTCAATTCCGCAAAGCATGTCGGGAAAATCTCGCGACGCAAAAAAAAAAAAGCCGAGTAATTAGGCGAAGTGAAAGGTCTTACTGCGATGACTCTGGACAAGTTGCCAGCGATACGTGGCGATCTAGTGAGATCAGATAACGACTGGGAGAAATGGGATTTGTCGCAACTTGCAGAAGTACTACACCTTTGGATACAAAGAAATCCAGTTGAAGCATTTAGTTCGCGATCAGACCGTGAAAATGAACAGCGCCGAGAACGCCAACTGAAAGTGTACCACACTCGCCGGGGGGACACTCGCCGGGAAGATAAAAAACCTGTGGGTGCGTTTACTGTGACAGTGTCGACCATAAAGCTATAGAGTGTACCGAAGTGACCGCTGTATCCGACCGCAGGGAAATCTTGTCGAAGAAAAGATGTTTTAATTGCGCTATTGGAAGTCACCGTGCAGTCAAGTGCCAAAGCAAAACCTCATGCCAGCTTTGTGAGAGAAGGCACCACAGATATGTAACAAACCACCTGATGGACAAGATTGGACAGTCAAAATGACAAACTGTGGAGGAGTTTTTCCTGTAGTACTAGTGAAAGTCGATGGCATAACCACACGAGCAATTATTGATACAGGTGCTGGCAGTTCATACGTCTCAGCAAAAGTTGCCGGTATGTTACACAAGAAACCATGCGAGGTCGCTACCAAGAGGGTGGAGATTCTGATGGGGTCCTATGTTACTAAGTCGGAGACCTATGACACCATGGTAGAATCGACTGATAGCACATTTCAGATAAACATGAAATTGACCAAGGTGAATAAAAGCGAACTCCCGTCCATCGACAATCCTTGTTATGAAGAGATGAAAGTAAAATATCCTCATCTGGAACAAGTCAACGTAGCTGACAAGGACACCAAAACACAACTTCCAATTCATGTGATCCTCAGTGTGGGGGACTACACCAAGATCAAGACTGGCAAGAAGCCATAAATCGGGAAAGTTGGTGAACCCATTGCTGAATATACAAGAATGGGATGGTTCATTATGCCTGGCAAAGTGTTTGATAGGAGCACTATGCTGTTGACTCAGACAACTCAAGCGAATTATGAGGAACTTTGTCACCTTGATGTCCTTGGCCTCGAAGATTCATCCGAACACGATCAACAGATAGTACACGCGGAATTCAAAAGCAATTACAACGTTCGCAGGAAGGATGGTCCACATCTTCCTTCAAATGAAACCGGAAGTTTGCGCCGCCTGAGTGGGTTAACAAGAAAACTACAGCGAGATGGGTACACAGAAGTGTACGACGCCGTGATCCGCAATCAAATCCAAAAGGGAATTGTAGAGAAAGCACCAGCAGTATCAACATTTGAACTGCGTAAGTGGAATTCAAACATTCCACAGTTTGGGGCTGAAGAATCACCAGACGATCAAGAGGATCAGTCCTATGCCAAGCAACAACTCATGGTAAAACCGAAAGGAACGAAGTTACTTGGTCTCAAGTGGAACAAACACAGAGATACATTGGCAGTGACTTTTCCCGTAGACAGCACACCAACGACAAAGCGCGGCATACTGAGTACACTGTCGAAAATCTACGATCCTCTTGGGTTAGTATCACCACTGGCCTTGGCAGGCAAGCTCATATTCCGAGACGTCTGTGACGCGAAGACGCCATGGGATGCCAACCTTGATGAGAAACACTTGCAACGGTGGAAAAAGTGGGAGCGTTCCTTGCCATCTGAAGAACAAGTACCAAGATCTATTATTGCATACCAAGAAGTAGAAGAGATTGAACTGCATGCATTCGGGGACGCATCCACCCAGGGTGTCAGGGCAGCAGTCTACGCCGTCGTCAGGCAACCGTCGGGAACAACCCAGCAGCTGGTGGCAGCCAAGAGCCGATTGGCTAGGCAAAGTTTAGGAGTTCCACGGTTAGAATTGGTTTCTGCACACATGGCCACGAATCTCGTCGTGAACGTGAGTGGTGCTCCTCCGAAGATGCCTAGGCCATCTATTTACGCATGGTTAGACAGCCCAGTGGCGCTGCACTGGATTTGTGGAAATGGTGTCTGCAAGCAATTTGTTGCAAATCGCGTAGCGAAGATAAAGGCACACCCAGAAATTCAGTGGCGGCATGTACTTACTAAAGATAACCCAGCCGACATCGCTAGCGGAGGTTGGTCTGTCACATCTTCAGCACTCTGGTGGTCACGACCAGAATGACTTCAGGATTCCTCCAAATGATCAGATAATCCAGTGACACAGAAAACTCCTGCGGCTGAAGCCGCAGCCAAGTTAATACGTGAAGTGATTTGCGTGGCGAAATCCGACCCAATTTCAGAAAAATCTCAGAATAGAGAAATTGGTAGAGATCCATTCGACGAACTTCTCGAGCGCAACGACCTACGACGCACACTTCGAACATGTGCATGGATAAACCGGTTCATCTACAACAGCAGACGTGAAGAGAGGAAACATGGGCCCTCAGCTACCGAAGAAGTTGTAGCAGCGAGGGAATGGTGGATTAAACGTGTCCAACTTCGGGTTAGCTCAGAACCCCACTATCAACAAACCAGCGGAAGTCTCGGTTTCCAACCAAACGAACGAGGAATAGCAGTATGTAGAGGGAGAATACAGGGGAGTCACCCTATCTACCTGCCAGACAATGGCCTCACCATGGCGGCAATACGAGAACAGTATTGGATTCCACGACTTCGAAGTCTGGCGAAGGCGATCCGCAGCGAATACAAAGAAAGCAAGTATAAACCTAAGCAAGGGGATGTTGTGATCGTACAGTCCGATAACAAGAACCGAGGGAAATGGCCTTTAGCTATTGTCGAACAAACCTATCCTGGCAAAGATGGCATCATACGAGCAGTGCGTCTGAAGACTGCTAATGGAACACTCGAAAGGCCAGTGCAGCACTTGTTTCCCATGGAGCTGAACTGCGATGCCATTCCCAAGAAAACACAGCAGCTGAACCCAGAAGCTCCAGTTTTTACGCCGCGACCAAGAAGAGATGCAGCCGCTGCAGCACGATTGTGCATAGAAGAAATCGCGGACACGGATGATGACTAGCCTGAATAGTTGAACATCCTGAGCTTGACAAACAGTTACATTTAACTTCTAACTTTACGTTGACGTGTAATAACTTTTAGTTTTTAGCAAAAATAGTGTTTAAACCAGTCGATTATATACATCCCTTTGGGAGTGTATATGGGGGAGAGTGCTGGAAATCATGTCATAGGAACGAACAGTAGGTTGCGAGACCGGAAACAAGCCTGCTCACCAAACGCGCGCGATAGCCAATGAGAAGAGAGCAGGGTGATTGACATGTTTTGCATGTGTTCATTTTTGTTAGTGATCGAGACAAGGCGATTTAGCGAGACGAGACATCGAGTGATAGCGAGTTGAGAATGTGACTAAATAATAAAATATCGTTCATTTTGTGTTTAAATCAGTGACTGTTCGTAGATACGTACTCCAGGAGCCGAGTAATTTGCGAAAAGGCTTTAAAGTGTCAAAACTACAGTTAGCTTACTGTATGATTGGCCATTTTACCTTCAAACAATGGGCGGCCGTTATTCTTTACAATACTGCCCAGCTATTGTTTCGTATAGCAAAATGGCACTCTCTCCTCCGCCCAGTCCCCACCTTTTCAATGTTGAAAGTATACATAAAACCTGTACAAAATAGGTTGAGTAGAAAACCCTAATGTGTTCAATCCAAAATTCACCTATTTTCAAACATTGAAAAGGGGGAGGGAGGACCACTGACCTCTATATAACTGGACTGCGGGTCCTCGATACTTTTGTATTACATGAAGTGTCACCAATTGAACGGCGCCATCTTGTTAGGTCTTCCGACGGCGTAAAGTAGCCCGTGACTCACGCCGATAACTCTTTTGAAGCAAAAAAAATGCTTTGAGAAAGACGTTTACACAGAAATTTAATTCTTTTTTAAAGCAAAAAGTTCAAAGACATTCAAATACATGTAAATTATGGCGTGAAACAAAGCTTCCATGGAAAATTCCAAGCTTTTTTCTTTGCCGTGTTTGTTGTCGAATGAAGCAAGCTCAAAATGGACAGTTAAAACATCTTCCCGAACACAAAGAAACTCAAGAAACATACAAATACAACATAAAACCATTCAGAATTATCCTTTAAAAAGAAACCTGTAAATATGTTTGGTTTAGTTGCACTTTTTGCTTACCGACAATCGTTTTTGGCTTTCAAAATGTTTGTCAACTCTCAGCTCTTTTTTTTTTGTAAATTTGGTCCCATGCCCTTTTTAATCTCATAAGACACGGTTAGCCAAAAGCTGCCCTGTGATTGGTCAATTTCGCGGCTAAGACCTAACAAGATGGCGCCTGATGGCGTATATTTGGGCCATTTTTTCGTAAGGCACCCGCAGTCCAGTTATGTAGAGGTCAGTGGGGAGGACACAAACGTTTTAAGAAATTTTATAATTAAGCAAGTGTCCTACAACATTTCGCCCATTTCGCCATGATTGTAGCTATGGATAAATTAGTGACGTCACCACGCCAACCATGCATTAATCTTACACCAAGTGCAATAATTTCGAATGATTATTGTGGGACAGTGAACTCGCCAAGTGACGAACCATTACCATACCGGACTTGAACTCCCAACTTGACCTGTTGCTCAGTTGGTAGAGCATCTGACTAATAAACCGAAGGTCGCGGGTTCGAATCCCAGCCAGGCCAAATAGAGTTTTCTCTGCTTTTCCGGCATGGTTCGTCACTCGGAGTAACACATTATTATTAAGGGCAATAATGTTGTATTAAAGCTTTTAGCAGTTGCAAGGCTGCAACTTGGTGAGTTATAATCACTTTGCTAGTCAAGCTGTAAATAATTCTTTGAAGGGCGGTTTTCATTTCGATAATCGCATAACTCGAGATATAGAATCAGTATTCACCTTCACCACGTCTATTTTAATTTTTAATTTTAACTCATTTAATCTTACGGCAATGATATAAAACAGTACAACTAATTTTTAGTTTTGAAATATAATATTTATATACTAATTTGAATCTAAAATTGTATCTTTATGCTGATGATTTTGTAATATCTTTATCTCTGTCCGTTCAGGTTGGGTAGCGAGCTCCATATATAACTGGAGTGATATCTTTGGCTCGCCGATTGAAGCCAAACATGTAGGCCTGAAGTACGTATAGTGTAAGGTCCTCTACGCCTTTCGATCATGTCTGATCTGGTCGCGCAGGAGAGTGAAACTATACGTACTTCAGACCCACGGTGTTTGGCTTCAATCTTTGCCAAGTCGACGATTAGCAAATATCACTCCAGTTACAAATAGAGCTCACTGGGGCTGGGTACTGCGCTGGCTCTCCTTCGCCAACAACTTCGCCGACTACAAAATGGCGGATTTATAAGGGAAAAATAAAATTTCAATAGGCGAGTTTCAGGGTGTTGCGTGCGCATCGTTTTGCAAAGGAATTGGCGGGCTCTTGGCGGGCTCCCCACAAAGTAAGCAATGACAAACAGACTTGTTAGTGAGCCAACAACAGCAGAATAACAATGTTTTATATGCAGAAACTGTATCTACACTTTGTTGATTTTAACAGTATGTTTACTTTGAGTGGAGCTTGCCAGTTTTTTTGAAAAATGATGCGCGCGCAACACCCTGAAACTCGCCTATTAGACCCCTGCCATGTGACAGAGCCCGCATTCTATACAGGTATATGATTTCTACGGCCTTAACTAAGCTCATATTGCAAGGCGAAAAAACTACCTACAAATAATCTTGCACTTGACCATTTTAGTTTTAAATAGATCTTTTTTGTTGTTAAACAATTCTATCGTGAAAGAATTTTGTAGTTTTTGGCTAAAATATCTGCAAGTTTTCTTTTTTTACAATTTCTGATGTTTTTACAATCTAATGCTTGACTGGGGCTGTGCACGATATTTTTTTTCTCTGTCAAACCCGTGCTCATTTATTTTGGTAAAGAATAGTAAAATGGTCCGTCCCTTGTGTTTTTTTCTGTCTTCTTTAATATAACTCATAGAGCCATAGAATTCAATAATTCCCCGTTCTTGTAATTTCCCACCAAGCACGCGGTTTCTTCGAAAATCTCAGGCACTATCTTTTTTATCGTAATGTCGATACTCCGCTTTTAGCTCCCACATGCTTTTATGAGGATTTTTTGTGTTGTAAATACAAATGCTCCTGAGGATCTCTTTAAGATGTTCCTGAATAAATAAAACACGTAAGTCAACAAACGTCAGTTGTCTGTTGAGAAGATAGAGTGAAACGGCGCATACATAAAAGGAATGGGATCTGCTTAAGCTAAAATACTATCAAAAAGGGACAATCTCGTACCCAGACCTTGCGATCCTTTTGGTCAGTACCAAGGAACGGAGGCTCTAGGGAAAACAGTAAAATTCAAATAATGTGCACGCAATCTCGAGCCCATAGTCTCCCCGTTTTTGGTCAGCGGGAGAGCACGGGGGAGACTGGGGAAATTGGATTGATTCTCCGTTTTGATTGGGTCATTTAAATGTATTGAAATCGCCAATTCAAAACCAACAGATTGTGAAATAATGAAATTCATATAATTACTCATGATATATTGCTTTATTCAATACACACATATATATTCAAATTTAGACGCCTCATTTACATCTCCTCTTTGTTTAACAGTCACACAAACAAACTTCATAGCAAAGTTAAGACGAATTTCGAATAACAAATAGTCGCAATGAACAAAACAAAACAAAACAAAACAAAACAAAACAAAACAAAACAAAACAAAACAAAACAAAACAAAACCAAACCAAACCAAACCAAACCAAACCAAACCAAACCAAACCAAACCAAAACAAAACCAAAACCAAAACCAAAACCAAACCAAACAAAACAAAACAAAACAAAACAAAACAAAACAAAACCAAAAACCAAAACCAAACCAAACCAAACCAAAACAAAACAAAACAAAACAAAACAAAACAAAACAAAACAAAACAAAACAAATCTATATTTCATGTATAAATGTAAAACAATTTAAACAACGAAAAAGCATATTTAAGACAATTAAAGAAGGAATCAGCCTTCGCAATCGCAACTCGTAAAGGCTTGTGATCGAGGATTCGAGGACGATATTGATCATGTCGTATTTTACCTTGGATTTCAAGAACGTTTATATCAAGTGCCGCCACCAGCAGTGCCAGTCTCTCTCCGACAATTGTAACGTGCATTTGATCTGCATTTTATGCAGGGTTCTCAGAAATATAGCTTCAGCACAGCAGCTGAGGCTATGATCATGCGCTTAACAACTGGAACCCCTCATTTCAGGGGTAATTAAATCCAATTACCTCCGAGTCTCCCCCGCGCTCTTCCGCTGACCAAACACGGGGAGACTATGGGCTCGAGATTGATGTATACGAAATTACGAATTTTAGAGAGTATGCCAGAAGGAGCACCAGCGATCTTCAGGCCAGAGTATTCTAAGTGCCCTACCACTGAAGAGCTTGAACGCGGAGTCTAACAAGTAAACTCCAGGCTTTTTCCAAGCGAAGAAAATTGGTGGAATAGCTTCATCGAAAAAAGAAGAAAAGAACGGGCAACATGCACGTTGCTAACTTGTTAAAAGTCCATATGAAGCGAAAATTATTATTGTCTTAAACGAAAGAACTCTTAAAACTACAATGTAACATCTTTTGCAGATCTTCGTTTCCATCCTTCGTTGTTGAGATATTTCAGTTTCTTTGATATGCAAATTAAACACTTTGACATCACACGTGTATAATGAGTTATCGGAGAAAGTTCTATATCTTTGCTATTATCAAACGAAATAACTTCGAAGCCGATCCTGTGAGTCTATTTCGCACACAGCATTAGACATACATATTTTTAATTGATTTCGTTTGATAATAACAAAGATATAGAACTTTCTCCGATAACTTATTATACACGTGTGACGTCAAAGTGTTTAATTTGCATATCAAAAACGAAGATCGAACGAAGATCTGCAAAAGATGTTACTTTGTCGTCTTGAGAGTTCTTTCATTTAAGACAATAATAATTTTCGCTTCATAGGCACTTTAAGGTGGCTCCCTATAGTTTCAATAAATACGCGCTATTACATACGCTCATTATCTAATGTTATTCACAAGTTTAAAAATTTGTTAGATAAATACTAAGTAGATCTTACTAAGGCAGAACTATCGCAGATATAAAATCCCATGGTAATAATGACGTTGGAACTTTGGTATATTTTCAAATATTGCATAATTGAAGCGGCATGTCTTCAGTCTGCTTCGGTGAAATTTTTTAAAAATCGCTGAGATGATAGATACTGTTGTGGAGAATATCCATGAACAAAATCAGAGAGGGTTGTATGGACAGATTTTTCGCTATAAAAATTATCGATTTAAAAAAGTTCTGTCTTTTGAAATTTTTTTACAACTATATATACTTTAGAACTTTTTATACACTACTTAATTACAAAATTTTAGCAAAATTCACCGAAGAAAACGTCTACAAGTCTAACATCCATGTCGACGCGGCATAGAATTTCGAATCGACAAGATCGCTATTTACGCATGCGTAGCGATACTATTTCTAGTCACCAGTCCCCTATTGAAATTACCGTAGGGAGCCACCTTAAGCGATTTCTCGACATTTTGTGACACAATTATACACGACAGACCCAAAACACAATTGAACACAAGAAATAATTCAAAACAGCAAAAATCGACAATTTACAAGTTAAAACTATTATTATTCTCGCTTCGTCGCCAAACAAACATCCATCGTCTGACTCGTCTCGTAATTCTTCGAGTTTCGTCTTAGAAATTTATATTAGAGAAATCGTATTAGAGAATACGAGGTCGATGTAGTTTAGCTAAAATTCGTGACAGAAAGTACAATTCCTTACCTGAGCGGCTGAGCCGATCAATGCCGAGTGCCGACGGCGACGCGGACATATAAAAACACTCGTCAAATCGTCCGGTTGACGATTTAGAGAAAAGCTAAGAAAGACCATTTGTATCGCAACGCTTTGTCAAGAGTTTTGTAAAACATACTGGATCATTCATTATTGGTAAACAAATATTTTTCCTGGTCTTCGAACAAGCTAAAGATCGTCGATGACAGTAACAAATTATAGGGAACTGGGAACCACACGACTGGGAACAAAAACCCAATTTGGGGTTTGTTGTTCCCAGAGCCTCCGTTCCTTGGTACTCACCAAAAGGATCGCATGTTCTGGGTACGAGATTGAAAAAGGGACTGAATTATTTACAGAATGCTTTGCTGATCTGCTGAAGTTAGCTTAAGTAATATCAAGGGAGCTGTGCTATTCCCAGAATGCTTGTTGAAGCTAAGATAATATCAATCTATGCTCATCAGAGCAATACTTCTATGTTCCTCGCAGAATTGTTGCATGCGTTGCTGATTCTGCAGTCACCAGGGATGATGGATGGCTAACGTTTACATCAACACTGATATGGAAGGTGTGTTTCTCACTGTGTACCGAAAAATATATGTCACGATGGAAAAACGAAAACAATAATTGTAGCCAAATCACATGTTCAAAAAAGAAACTCGGATGTGATATTAACCGATCTTACAATGAAAATATCGACAGGAGACCCCGTATTGGTTGATGTCTAATTGCGACACTTCATGGATATCTTTCACTTAAATAGCATTATTTATATAGAGATAAAACGTTTTACTTACACTTGGCTGTTGAGTGATTTTAATAAGGTCTTTCATGTAGTAATACTGATGACGTTCAAATGCTTTAAATAACATATCCAGAACATCTGCTTTCTCAGCACGGGCTCTTTTCCCTTCTTGTTTCTGTTTCTTTTCATGTTCTTCCTAAATCAGATAACACAAAATAATAAATTAATATATTTTTTAAAAATATATAAAATTTACGGATTTAAGGTTTTCCCTGCATGCACGATCAAACGATTCTGGTTCTATACATTTTATAATGAAACACGATAACTTTTGTGGGTTGGGCTAGAGTATCCAAGTTAGCTGGAATATCTGATGAACGGTTTCATTATGTCCACATATTTACACCTGACTGCAGGGTCCAATCATGGAAATTATCGTCACACCCCTCCCCCTCCCCAAGAGATGTGTTGGTCAGACCGGAAATAAATAGAAAATACTTTTTATATGATGCTAGATTTTTGGTCAGCCATTAGTTTGGGGGTAGAGTTATATATTCTAATGTGTTCGGTTCTGTACGTTACTAATGTTTTCAGCTTGAGTTGGTAAAGTTTTTTCGAAAAAGCTTTACCAACTCAAGCTGAAAACACTAATAACGTACAAAAAACATTTACTGCAAATAAACTGACACAACGCGACTTGCAGCCCAATAAGTACTTGTGACACACGTACGGATTGACTAGTTCCCAATCATTTAAATATCGAAAACAACCTCGGTCTCCATTTGAGTTCCAGTGGCTCAATGGTGCTCAATGGTGAGAGAGTCCGGCGGGCGTTCGGAAGGTTGTGGGTTCGAGTCCCGTCTGAAGCTCAAACTTTTCTCTGAGTTAACTTACGACAGCTTATACAGCAAAAACATACCCCCCCCCACCCACCCACCCCCCGCCCCACGCACACACACACACGCACGCACGGTTTAAGTTGGGTCATAGTTAGTGGAGGGGGATGGCTTGAAAGCTCCATTGTCTTTCAAGATTATGCAATGGTCATGTTATTGTGTTTATAATGGAGGAAGGCAATTGGTTGAAGAAAGGAAATTCTATGGACACGTGACGACGAAGGACTACACAACGAACAAAGGACTTACAGCACATGACGACGAAGGACTGCACTAATTAAACCCGAACGTTGTTATTGGATGACTACTTCATTATACAGAAAATACAATACGTTCAGTGACCGAGAAATTCGACAAATTGAACAAAACCATAGAACAATGACTTTTGCCGAGTTTCCAAACCATCCTCCTCCACTAACTATGGTTGGGTTGATTGCATTTGCACAGCCCTCTACATGCTTAACTCGAGCTTGTGTGTAAACTTTATTTCGGTTCCTTCTTCGTGTACCGGACGCAGAAAACGTCACAGCTACATTTTGTACCAGATACAGAGTTTGGGAATCAGTTGAATTGCTCCTTTAATTTTTAAAATTCTCACTAAATTTTGCATTAAACGTGAATTGAATATTCCTTGAAAAATTAAGCGAAGATTTTTTAAAAAGCGAAGCAATCCAACTGAGTCCAAAAATTCTGTGTTAGGAACACGAAGTAGAAGCCCATATTTCTGTAGAACGAACTTACATCTGCTTTGTGCTTAGAAACAGGCTTGTAAATTGGAAAAATCGCACTATTCAGCTGTTGAGCTCGGCGTGATGGTGCTCTTGACGATAGAATACTCTGTCTAATGAAAAAATAATAATAAACGTCTAACACGTTTCTTTCTCCCGCAATTTATTTATAACCGAATAAAAAACGAATCTTTTCAGCAATTAAATCTACGTACTTTTTCAAATCCATGTACTGTGGCGTTTGTATAGGTTTGCAATCAGCTCTTTGCATTACAACTCCTTCAAGACAAATATCATCTGCATGAAAGAGAGAGAAAAAAGAAAAAAGATTGTGAGAGTGATAAACCGTGATGGATCCAAGGTAAGAGTCCTTAGAAAAAAATAAAGGCTAAGTTTTTTCTCCCCAACCAAGTATTTATTGCAGAACTTTTTATGAACAAACGTTTGGTGGACGCCAAAAATACTCAATCTTACCAACTATGTTGGATCAAATTTTCCTTAAAAATTTTCCCGTTGTTATTCTTGGTGATTTTAATGCTCATTACAATTTCTTTAATACTACCACTCCAAATACTGATATTGGCGTTAAACTTTTCAATTTTATGGAATGCAATCATTTATTTCAGTTGGTTGAGGAGTCGACGCGCAAATTATAACTGATTCTCCACTTTGAGTCCTCCAGCCAGTTGTGAACACAACATTGTTTATGCTAAATTAAACATTAATTTTCGTAAACCAAAATCTTTTAAACGGATAATTCGTGATTTCAGGGATGTAAATATTCCCAATCTGGTGCTTTTGGTACTTCTCCAAGAGATATAGATATTGTATACGGTAAATGGTTTGAAATGATTACAAGCATTGTCGATAAATATATTCGTTCTAAAGTAATTACAATTCGACCGAAGGATAAGCCTTGGATGAACGGTTTAATTCGGCAAAATATACGTAAACGAGATAGACTATTGAAACGTTTTTCATATACATGTAAAAAGGATGCTTTTAATTGGGAACGTTATCGTAGGCAAAGAAATGTTGTCGTAACTCTAATTAGGAAAGTAAAGAAAGATTACAATGATAAAATAAATTCATCCCTGGCTAATCCTTCTATTTCGGCTAAGAAATGGTGAAGTATTACGAAATCTTTATACAATAATAAATATTGCTCTTCCATTCCAGTACTTCTTGATAACGGGAAGTTTATTTCGGATTCAAGACAGAAAGCTCAAGTTTTAAATAATTATTTTGTTAGTCAAACTCAACTCTCCAATTCTGCTTTAAGTGTAATCCCTTCTCTTCCTAGCCCTCTTTGTTCAATTTCATCAATTACAGCTAATGAAGTTGTTGTGTATAATCTTTTATGTAATATAGATATTTCGAAAGCAAACGGACACGATGGGATTAGTAACCGAATCCTTAAGGTTAAGGTGCTGTTACACGATGCGATTTCTCCTGCAACTTGCAACAAATCACTGAATGTTGTGAGTTGCATAAAAAATCGCACCGTGTAACACCCCGTAGCAACTTGTGATTTCGTCATTTTTGCCGTGTTGCAAGTTGCAAGAAAAGTTGGATGGGTTCTACTTTTTGCTGCAAAATTACAAAAATCGCAAGTTGCTGAACGTGTAACACCCTTCCTGCAACTTGCGATTTTTTCCCCATATGTAAATATATTGTAAGTTGCAAGAAAAATCACATCGTGTAAGAGCCACCTTTAGTAGCGATGGTTTATATCAACCTCTTACTCGTCTGATAAATCTTTCATTATTCCTTGGGCAATACCCCAGTTGTTGGAAATTAGCTAACGTTGTACCATTGTTTAAGAGCGAAAGCCGTCAACTTAAGTCCAACTATCGTCCTATTTCATTATTGGTATGTTTGTCTAAGATTTGCGAAAAAGTTGTATTTACCGAGCTCTATAAATATCTTGACGAAATGGGTTTTTCCATCGTTTTCAATCAGGTTTTCGTCCACGTTATTCAATCGTGATACAATAATGTATATTGTAAATAAAATTTATAATGCTTTAGAGAAAGGTCATGAAGTAAGAGCTGTGTTTCTTGATATTTCTAAAGCCTTTGACAAAGTTTGGCATAAGGGTTTGTTGGCAAAATTGAAAAGCATAGAAATAAGTGGTTCTTTGTATAACTGGTTTGTGAGTTACCTAACCAACAGGTACCAACGTGTGACTATTGACGGCTTCAGCTCTAATTGGAGTAGGACTAAGGCTGGAGTCCATCAAGGTTCCGCCCTTGGTCCTCTCCTTTTTCTTATCTATATTAATGATTTAGCTGATGATATATCTTCTGACTGTTTCTTATTCGCTGATGATTCCTTATTATTAGAAGAAGTAATTTCATCACTTACTGTCTCTGCTGATAAGATAAATTGTGATTTGCGTTTTGTTTCCGCATGGGCTAGCAAAACTAAAACCATGGTATTTACAAGTAATGTTAATAAACCTGTCTATCCTCCTCTTTTTCTATTGAACAACTTAATTGAAAATGTTACTTTACATGATCATTTTTTGTTTAATGCATAAAAATTTCTCACTTGAATGTAAATATATTGCACGTGTGAATATAAATCCATCGAGCTTGTCCAGTCTAGTCCTCCAAATTTCCTTCTTATGTTATTGAATTTACATAAATTCCCACGATTAGCATTTTTTGCTTTTGGAACAAATGTAATGATAAAATATTGTTTAAATAAAAAAAATAAATTTCTGAGCCCCGGACAGGAATCAGACCTGATAAAAAAAAGACAAAAGAAAGGCCGGAGACGCGACTTTGTTTCAACGTTAATTTTTCTGTCGCAACCTTCCTTTGACGAATTAAATCGTGTGGCGCATGCTGTTGTCCCCGACCTACAGATTAAAAGTGATAATCCTTTTTCTTGGAAGATTACTGTATCAAGACTACATGCATAGTGCACTGCATACAAAAAGTAAAAGGTGTAAACACTTTTTGGGTTACTTCTATTCGATTAGTGTGTCAGTAACCACTTAGATACAAGGTTGTATGACGACGTCATAAGTTTATTTCGTGCACCATAACTTAAATTGCTGCATAGACAAGATTTTAGGCACAGCACTCATGTTTAGCGGCCGAGACGATCTATCGGTGTCGTGTGTCCGCACCCCTAACAATTTGGGCACGCGGATCAATGTTGTTTGCCTTTTATCATCGTGGTCTTATACATAAGATAAATCACGGGTGTATACCAGTGAGCTCTATATAGTCTATACATAACTGGAGTGATATATTTGGCTCGTCGATTGAAGTCAACGCGGTCTGATCTAGTCGAAATAACCACTATAGGAGACTGAAACTATATACACGTACTTCAGGCCTAGATGTCCGGTTTCAATCTTTTCCCAGTTGATAACTAGCAGATATCGCTTCAATTATATATAGAGCTCACCAGTGCATGCATGCCGCACACAAAACCTAATTTAAGGATGAGTTCGTTCGGAATAAGAATAGTATCTAAAATATTCCGTATAGTCTAATCTTTCGTTTTCCAAAAGAACGGTTATTCCAGTTAATCTGGAAAGCTTAGTTAATCCGAATATTTCGGATTAGGAATAGCTTCTAAATGAACGATCATGCATGCACGCTATTCTGCCTATTCCTATTACGGAATAGTCTCAAACGAACTACGGCAAGAGTGCTGTACCTAAATTTGTCGTGTAAACCGTATCGAGAAAAGGGGCGCTATCGATAATTATGCCTGGTACAAGTTACAATAATGCATGTGAAGTTCTGGGCGTAATGCCTATGGTAGATCATCACAGTCTATTGTGTAATCAGCTTTTTGGTGCTATAGTGTCCGATTCAAATCATAAGCTTAATAGTTTACTTCCGCCACTTAATAATCCAAGATACAATTTTAGGAATTGTCGTTCGTATAGCCTGCCTCGTGTCCATACGAACAGAGCAAAGAACTCGTTTATTTTAGCAATGGCGGGCCCATCAAGCAAATGCCTTGGCTTAACCTAAGTATCCAGAACATTTGAACAAACTCTTGATAGGTTTTATATTATTATTATATTATAATTTGTAATATATATAGCGTATACCTTTTATTATGTAAATAATTACGTAATTCAGCCTATGGGCTGCGATGTGATTTGAATAAACCATCTATCTATCTATCTAAATCCGCCCGTCCCCTAATGTCGTGAACTAAAAGAAATCACTCACTGTTTGTGTCTTCCTCCTCTTCTTTTTCATCACTTTTTTCATTTGAACCTGAAGCAAAGCACAAAAAAATAACAAGCTTCAAAACAAAAAAAACACAGTTAGTTTAAGGGTATATTGTATAAACACAACACAACTGGACTTTGGACGAGATTTAAAATATCCCAAATTCAAAGTGGGATTTTCTGGGTTACCTAATTCTAACAGAAACCCTAATAGTAATATTTTATATGGCTTTGTAATATCCTGGGTTCGGATTGGTCAACGCATGGTTCGTAAAAATGCGTATCTGGACCACGCGGGACAGCACGCGGTCTGGATTTTTTCCGTATTCGAACCGCTGTCCCGGATGTTGATTTTGCTGGCGTGAATTTCTGAGATTTTCATACTAATTTTGATACAATAAGTATAGGAAACTTAATTGATCATACCGAAAAAGATGGCGACTTCTACATTTAATCACAATTCTTTGCGTGCAGTAAATATTGTTTCTTGCAGAATTATTGGTAGATATGGTTTTAAAACGATCAACTTTGGTAGGAATGAAGTTCTTGCTTACATAATCCATCTTAGCATGATAAACAATGTTTAGTTGTTATTTGAGCTGATTTGAGGTCGCAAATCATTGTGGTTAAACGTACTGCCGCCATCTTTTTCGGTATCGTCAATTGAAGTAGCCATATAATTGACGATTTTTTAACCTCGTTTAGTCGATCTGTACAAAAATATCAGACCTCGGTCTTTTTTTCTGTAAAGACCTTAGTCTGATACTTTCCCGCACCGGGTACAGACCTCGTTCCCAGTTAATAATCTCTTAATATTCAGGTCGAAATCAGATTTCTCACTCTAGTTCTGGTTCTTGTTGCCATGTAGCGAGTGTAAGTAGTGCGTTGTGGTATCAGATTAATTAGTAATTACATGTGCAGGGGTTTCATTAGAAGCCGGCAACCGGCGAACTCCGGCGGCTACTTTCCAAATAATCGCCGGCTACTTTCGTAATCATTGTTTTAAATTTTAATAGTAAATACCGTATACGTGTTCACTTTGAGCCGTTCCATTTTCTCTTGAAAGCGCAAATGAACTTGAATGTGAAGAAAACTGGTTTCTGTGGAAATTTGTAATTTCTTGCTTGAAAATTTTCTGTATTAAATCTGTATTAGGGACCTTAAGACCTAGGATGGCAACCTCAACGACGACGTGATTTAATTAGATGAAAAAGTTCGCTCAAAATGCTGGAAATGGTGTTTCCGAGGTTCTAGACTTCAAAAATTTCCTGGGTGCGCCACCCCAACAAACGCGGTCACTAAATTACTACCTCCATGTTCAGCCGCCTACTTTCTAAAATGAGCCTGCTACTTTCAAAATGAATGAAACCCCTGCATGTGTAACATTATATGGGATTTTCCGCTTAATCACTGACAACATGTCAATGGCATACATGTACCTTTATAGTTTTTCCAGTAGATACATGCAATGTTATCAATGTAATACTGGCCTAGTAAAATAGCCTTGAGTGTGTAGATTTCCAGTATCACCATTGAAACCATTGTATTAGTAGTAGTATCAGCATGTATGCACGTGAGCAGCCAAAGACTATATATATATACAGTATATATACTTGTAGTTTTGTATTGTAAAGGGACTATGGGAGTTGATCACGAAATAAAGAACGTCAAATCTGTGTCTGAGACTGTGAGCACGCTACACATGCAACGTACAAACGTATGACAGTGGTGTTAATTTTCTTATGCTACATTGTATGGAATACCTGTTTTTATGTTTTCAGAAAACACAGCTTGGCTTTGTTCCACTTTTGATAAAATCAATTTGTGTTCATTTGGTGCAGGAAATTTCTCTGCAGTTGCTTTTGCAAGCGAGTCAGAAAGCTGAAAAATTACCTGGAAATAATATTCATTGTACATTAGAATACAACCATTTACCGGCTTATTGCAATCCAGGTGACAGTTAAATGATTAGAACAACAGTGTTGAACATAATTGCTCACATCTCATGTAACTTTGGTATAATGAGCTTGAATCAATGCAATGACAGATATTAGCAATTACATGTAGATGACGAACCTCCGAGTAATTAAATTAGGTAATGTAGCATTAGTAATTGTCGCTAGGGATGAGCCAATAATCAGAAATTAATCGGCAGATAGAACCGATAATCCGCAACTTTCAGGTGATCGGTTATCGACCGATCACATTGATACTACTCTGAGTCTTATACTTGTGGATTTCATTTTCTTTGTTAAGTAAAGTGCGAAGTTGTAGTGATTCCACAAAGAAACTGTCAAAGTTGATTAATTTGTCGTTTAATATGAAACACGTCAAATTTATTCTTTGGTGAAACATTTTTTGTTTTCGACTTCCGTCAATCGTGTGTATTTCACTTTTCATATTTCAACATAAACTCCGCCTTGCAGATGACTGATTGTTATTGATCACATTATCTTTGCCACATGTTAATGTTTTGCTAGTGTTTCGCCGGAAATTCAAGTGTCAGGAATTCCTGTTGACAAATATCGGTATTACACCGATAAATCGGTCGATCAGATCGTAAATCGGATTGGTAAATTTGGCTCATCCCTAATTGTCGCCTAATACGTGTGTGAAGCTTATGAAGATTAGCATATTTCATGAAATGTAGGCTCATCTGTTGTTTAACTACATTCTCACAAACACATGTCTTTGGCGAGCTCTATAATCAAAGACACTGAGGAATATACTAAGCTTGAGGAATATGATGTACCTAGTAGCCTACGCGAGTACGTGATGATGCTCCGTTCTAAATAATTGCTCATTTATAACTGTTTAAAATTGATAAAATCCCAAAAAATATTTCCTCTCAACAAACTGAATAAACATCAGACCTGTGTATAATGTAAAGTACTTCAATATGTAACACATCATTTCCAGACCACCATACAAGGTTTGAAAATATTAATTTTAAACCAGAATAAGTTGATTGATTCAAAATAATTAATAGACATTGATTCCTATTTCCTACACTTTGAAATATACAATAGTATCTCGGGTGCTTTAGCAAATCTTACCTCCACCCCAAAATCATATTCTGTAAAGTTTGCACTTACAAATTTAGCCTTAATTATTCGAAGTAACGTAATTATTATTTAATTAAAAATCAAAGTCATAAGTCATACAGTACCTCTTTATCTTTTGAACTTCTAGATGTAAAAAGAAGGTTAGGAAAAATTTAGCATGTCTTGATACTAAATTATATTTTACTGACAAACAATGAATTTTGTCTCTTTAAAAATGTTTTTTATATTAGGTTTGTGCATTAAGCTGAACATTATTTTCTGAGTTTGCTTTGATAACAATATACAATATGTACAATATGTATCTGAATACAAACTGAATACTTACAGTACATGTAATATACTTCGCCAAAAATAAGTAATTAATATATAACATAATTAGTACAAAGATGTCAATCAACAAAATAATTATACAAATAATCAATATTTACAGTACAAGTGCAATCATGGTACATGTACGTGATGTACCGTTAAGTTAAAGAATATTTTCTGAGGTAAAACAGGATCTGGATTAGCGTTTCGCAAATTGCAAAACAATAATTGAACATTTCTGAAAACTGCTATTAGACAGTTCTTCCAAAGATTGCGTAGCTCATTTTTCAAGTACAGTAACGTAGTACAAACTCCACAAGTAGCGTAAGTTTATAACACGTACAACTCTCATTGGAGATTAACTTCTGGAAACGTAAAATACATGTACCTTCTCAAAATGTAGTGTACTGTAACTTCTCAGAAGTCAGACCATATGCATAACTTCCCAGAACGTAACGAAGTTTCTTGAAACGTAACAAAGTTTCTTGGAACGTAACGAAGTTTCTCAGAATGTAACGAAGTTTCTCAGAACATAACGAAGTTTCTCAGAACGTAACGATGTTTCTCAGAACATAATGAAGTTTCTCAGAATGTAACGAAGTTTCTCCGAACGTCACGAAGTTTGTCAGAACGTAACAGTGTTTCTCAGAACATAACGAAGTTTCTCAGAACGTAACAAAGTTTCTCAGAACGTAACAAAGTTTCTCGGAATGTAACGAAGTTTCTCAGAATGTAACGAAGTTTCTCAGAATGTAATGAAGTTTCTCAGAACATAACGAAGTTTCTCAGAACGTAACGATGTTTCTCAAAACATAATGAAGTTTCTCAGAATGTAACGAAGTTTCTCCGAACGTAACAGTGTTTCTCAGAACATAAAGAAGTTTCCCAGAACGTAACGTTTCTCGGAATGTAACTAAGTTTCTTGGAACGTAAAGATGTTTCTCAGAACGTAACGAAGTTTCTCAGAATGTAACGAAGTTTTTCAGAACGTAACGAAGTTTCTCAGAAAATAACGAGTTTCTCAGAATGTAACGATGTTTCTCAGGTCTTGTTTTTAAAATGTATTTGCACACACGTTCTCAGTTGTGACTAATAATATTTTTATTGTATACATACTTGCTAATCATTAATGATCCTACAACTCCAGATTCATCTGCTTGGTTCCAGACATTTGCTAAATATTTAGGAACCTGGTAAAGAAGTAAATAAAATCAACATTACTATCTATGTCAGTATACAGAACTCAAAGCTGCAACCATACAAAGTCATGTAGTCATTCAAAATACAGTACGGTCTGGAAACTGGTTAAAGCCTTTGTCTTTTTGTTCGTCTTCACTTCATGCATTTTGTGCACAGTGCAGTCGCTGAACACATTGTATTTTAGAATAATGAACGAATTAATATCCAATAGCAATGCTTCAATTCAATCACTCAACCGTGCTATTTAAATATTAATAAACATAAAACGAAGCATGTGCACCATGTAATGTACGGTTCAACATAAAATCACAGCTCATTTGTTAACCACTTTGAAGTTGAAGTTGAATTTATTAATTTGAATTTATTAAATTTGCCACTTAACGTGTGGCAGAGGAACAGAACTTTCGTCCCAACTGACACCAAACTCCTATGTGTAGACAACTAAGACCTAGGTGTTGATTTTACGGAGGGAGGAAAATGGGAGAACAGGCGAAAAACCCTCGGTTTGCTGGGTTTCCAGACCATATCTCTATTGACTACTGTATGCTGCAACTGACTGGGTGTCAATGTAACCAAAACTCAGGTGTTGGTAAATGTCAACCATATTTTTATAACTTGTGACTCAATAAACTTTTTTTATTAGCCTAAGCGTGTAGACACAATTACTGGTGAATGGGTAATTCATTGCAGCCCTTGAAACTATCTAAAATAGAATTAATTTTACAAAATATATGAGTGTTCCTTAAATTCATTATCACTCATAAGTTGATTGTGAAGTACATTTTTAAAAGCTTCAAGTGAACTTGCAGTACTTAATTTGATATCAATGGAACTCAAGAAGTAAACACCACTTGAATTAAATGTTCTCAAACCAGAGTTATTTCTACATCTTGTGATAGCATGATATTCATTGTAGACGCTTGTGTACGGTGATAGTGCATCTGTTTTAACCCTTTACTGTAACAGAAAAACAGACATTTTTTGTCACCACTTACATATTTTACCATGTCTAATGCTGGACAATTTTACTCATCAAGTGAGATTGTTATTTTTGTTAGGCCTAAAAAAAACATCCTGTCCTACCAACCCTATTTTTTTTTCAGGTCGTTGCGGGTTGCACGCATACAACAACACCAAGATGGCATCTGTTGTCACAGTTATTGTCAAACCTTGTGCTCTACAACACAGTTCTACATGAATAAACTGTTAACATTTAGCTGCTTCTTGAAATATTTTTGTGTTGTAGCATTATGGCCAGCTGATCACACCCATGGGCATTGCTGACCAACGTCAACCCCAAAAAAGATTTTAAAAACAAAACTCTTATCCGACCTACCTACCCTACTTTTTTGAGGACATGAAATAGGAACCACAGGATATTTTATTTTAGGCCTTATTTTTAATATTCCATCTAATGCCTCACAGAAACTTCAAACTTCCCTGTTAATGGGTTAAATTCATTACATAAGCATTGGAGTACATGTAGGGAGGAGATTTTTTAGTTATTTTATAAATCATAAATTAAGCTTTCACGTTAATTGTCAACCTCGTCCCCAGGGCATTTTGCCTCCAAGTTGGGAGGTTGGTGAAAATGGCCCTGGCATCGGCTGGTCGATTCTATAATCGGATTGGCCAGTTTAAAAACTTGATTAATTCAGATACAGTGTAATTTATTCATCAAAATATAAATTGCAATAAATCCACTCTGCGAAGTTCATCCAAAGAATTGTAACGATAGCTTTGGTTAAAGTCAAGAACAACATTATATATATGTTTCTTCCCGACATTTAAATGTATCCTGGATAATCGTGGGGAGTATCATGATGAATAATGCTAGCCAGTTGCATTTATGATAAAGGTCCACATGAGTGATTCGGCAGAGCGTTAAATATTTCTCTCATTTATTATTCATGTATACGTATTATACAAAAACGAAACACAAAGACCGCATAAACTTTCTTGCCAAAACACCCCAAAATTCTGGGTGTCACGTGACCAGCCGATGCCAGGGCCATTTTCACCGACTCCCAACGTGGAGGCAAAATGCCCTGGGGACGAGGTTGGTTAATTGTACAGTAAATGGTATTATACCAATAAAACTTTAACCTTTGGTACATCAAAGTTTTAACTTCAAGTAAAATAATCATCTCATTTTATTTACAAAACATACAACTACATGTATATGTATATGTATGTATATGTATATGTATATGTATATGTATATGTATATGTATATGTATATGTATATGTATATGTATATGTATATGTATATGTATATGTATATGTATATCTATATGTATATCTATATGTATATGTATATCTATATGTATATGTATATGTATATAAACACATTAAACAGATTATGCACTAACAGTGTGCACTGATTATAACAGATGGCCATCAGCCACATTCTTCACAATTATGCAAAGCATGGACACAGCCACTCAACCATTGCTCTGCAAGGACATTTTGGCTGACCATTTGGCCACATTCTCACCAAGTCACAATGTAATCTATTACTGGTCTAAGGAAAGATGTAGATGAAATTTTAACAAGTTACAATCAGTGACAAAAGTGTTGGGACACTTCAACTTATAAAAAAGGACAATATTTTCCACTCCAAGTATACCCCAGCCCCCCTGTTCAGTGTTGGTGACTATTTAGGCATTCGTTTCAATGTTTACTGAGTTCCTTACTTTAAATTCAACACTTTATTATGAAAAAAATTGAATGAAAGAAATATTAGGTACTGTAAGTACATGTACCAACAATGTGAGCCATGAGATATCCCAAGGTATTTTGTCACTGATTGTAGCTTTTTCACTCTGTTCTAAGTTGTTAAGTGCAGGTATCACTCGTAATTGAATACAGTAGATTGGCAGTTTCCTTTGAATTTTCGGATTTCATTAACACTAACAGTATCACTCTTGGAATTGGGTCCTTTCGTCCCAAACTACATGCATTTAATAAGATTATAAGAGTCGATTCATTGACAACATATCTTGATTTGTGAGTAGGGAAATTGACTATGTGCACACGGTAACGTTTCCGAGCGTTTTTGTACTGTTTACTGTTTTCAAGGGAATCGAGAACAATCAGCTCGTTTACTTGAAACAATAAAAAAAATGCTCGGAAACGTAATGGTAATACCGTGGGTACATAATCTCAGACTCAGTCTCTCAGATTAGAAAAAGATTCCGTAAATCAAATAAGATGTCTAGATAATACTCAACAAAGACTACTTCAAAATAAAAATAATAAAGAAATCCCAAACTCCAAAAAGTAAACGTACCTTAACCAACCAAACAGCCCGAGAAGAACCACTACAATCCACGTCAGACGCCATGTTTGTTCTGAGACCCAAGTTTTCTGCTCAGCAGTATTCTTTCACAAATAAATAGAAACTTCCGGTTCTGCACTTCCGGCTCAAAAATATTTTGTTGCCATTGACTGCTCATTTGTTTACTTTTTGTAGCTTATGTTTTTTCTTGTACTGTGAAGATAACAAATCAGTTAATAGTGTGGTTTTCATGAACTGGCAAACCTTTGTAGATGAAACAATATTAGGGACAAGTCAAGTTGCCAAGGCAGCGATTCATGGACTGGATGGCACACGATATGCAGCAAGTAGTGGGTTTGTGGTACGCCGTTCAGATATTTTTTAATCATTGTAATTAAACAAACTTAACATTTGAATATTAGAAACACAGAGTAAGTAAGTAATAATACAGAAATAAAGAAGTGTTCCTATCAACTTGACAACTTATGGAACTACTGCAGACACTTGGCTGCGGCTCTAGTTGTGCCTCGGTGGCAATAATGCAACTGTAATTTGGACACCGGTTTACGAGAAACGGTTCACTTTGTTGGTTTAATTTTCATAACTGTCGATGCCGCCAAGCTCGGAAGTGGTGTAGAACTAAAAAGCTAACGTAAAGAGTAGAACCTTTAATAGACCTTTGCACATGACGTTAAACTGTCCGGCTTGCGACAACTTCAAAGTCGGCGCGTTCAACAGAGCAAATAATTAATGAAAATTTCATTGTTTAGAAATATTTTTCTTCCACCAAAGCAATACGGTCATATTCCCACTGCGAATTACGGAGGGCGAGAAGATTAAAAAAGTATAATGAATTTAATAGCTCCTTCGATCCGAAATAAGGGGAAAGTTGTTTTTGTTTTTCGCTTTCATCATATTCACTTTTTCGTTTAGATTCCAAACGGTGCCATACGTACCTTAGTAACAGCTATTACTATTGATCCATCGCAATTGTATACAAATGGAATAACCTTGGGTCAAGCAAAATACAAATTTTTACGAGTAGATCCAGGTAGAGCCATCGTGTTTCGTAATGAAAGCCAAGGTGGTGGAGTTGCCGTGAAAACAAATAAATGCGTAATTATTGGTACTTACAACAATGGAATGGAGCCAGGAGACTGCTGTTCAGTGATTGAAAAAATTGCTGATCAGTTCATTATGGTGGAATTTTAACATTAAAAATCCAACAGTACAAAAACTAAATATATTAAATAATCGCAACAGTTAAGCCTGTTTTCCACGAGGTGGAATTTTGCGCGCGGAGCGGAAATTTTCTTTGTTTTGTGATTTCTCGGATGGGACTAATTAGAAAAGACAGAGTGTTTCCGAACTAATTCTTATTTTGTAATTGTTTATGTTTTATTAATATCTAATTTATTTAGCTCGCATGAATTATGTTAATTATTATGTAAATAGATTAAGTTGTTTACGAGTTTTTGAGACGAAGGCTTTTGTGTGTGACAGGCGTGGGATTGTATCGAAGTGTAATATATAGACTTTTTTTACCGAAGGATTTTTGGAAGTTTGTTCGCTTGATTTATTCATTGACAACTGTTCTCAGTGTGGACGAGAACATAGAGAATAATACATGGATGCGGAAATATGAAATTTATTTCGAGTGTTGACTAGGATATCTCACGAGTGAGCAAAGCGAACGAGTGAGATATCTTGGTCAACACAAGAAATAAATTTCATATTTCCAAGCATTCATGTGTTGTTCTGTTTATTATATAAAAAAAGTCCTATTTCCCCACAAAAATAGAGCAGTAAACTAAACTTTAATACATTTCACGATAATCGACACATGTGAGATTATCATAAATAATTACACATGTGAGATTATCGTTTTTATTAGTGGCGGAAACATCATTAAAAAATCATTGATAATTCATGAGGAAAACACAAAGAAAAATCATAACCGTATCGTGGTTTTATATGCCGATAAAACATTCTCCGGATTTACATAAATTTTAGCTTTGATTTTCTCGCCTTAGACAACGTTATTTTTCAAAATTACTACGCCAACGAACTTACCAAATGGTTTTAAAGCCATTCAAAACACTCGCAGAACGTGTTTTATCAGATCTAAAACACTCGACTTCGCCTTGTTTTTTATCTGATAAAACACTCCTGCTCGTGTTTTAAATATTACATAAAACACTCTATTTTATATGAATAAAAAGAAATATTCCGCCGGCTTTACAATGAAACTTGACGACAAATTTGGAAAAGCCGCGAAAGGTCGAGTCTCCTTCGCTGACCTTCTTATGACTCGCTCATAAGAACATCTGCGAAGGAGACTACGAACGGTCTGGACGGGTCGTTTATGCGAAGCCCTAGAATACTAGCAAAGCATCTGGAAGTTGTAGTCACAGAATATTAATACAACCAGAAGTCCAACTCGAGTGAAAACTTGTCCGCATTTCTTCAATGCGCATGCGCGATATTTTACGCCATCCTACGCGATCTTACGCAATGTCCTACGCAATCCTGGCAAGTTCCCCCGGCAGTTTTACCTTCTTTTGAAGGTTCAAACTGTCGGGGGAACTTGCCAGGATTGCGTAGGGTGGCGTAGGATGGCGAGGAATCAAGATGCGTGAGGCGACATCCGCGAGGACATAAACTTCAAAGGTTCCGATGCCATCTCACGTCATCGTGCAAAATGAAATGGCTTATTATTTAGTGGGATGAAAAAACTGTATAACGTGTTACTTTATTATTTTGAGAATTCCTCCAAATAAGAAAAACTTATTTTCATTTCATATACTCTTTAATGGACTGTCAGTTATGTTTTTCATAGTCAAACTCATTGTTTTATTTTCGTTCTTTCTTGGAACTGGCAGAACTGCTGCCTTGGTGTCCTTCTATTTTAACTTTTAACATTTCTACAATTCGACAGCACTTGAAACTACAGACTATATACAGGGGAGTAGGAACCGGGGGGAAACGGGGCATGTGCTCCCCCAACTTTGTCATGAAGTGCCCTTTTTGCAACAGAAAAGTGTCCTTTTTATGATAAAACATGTGTTTCAAATGTCCTTTTGAAGTCCTACCCCCTGAACAATGTGCCCTTTTGAAGCTATGCCCCTCCAAGATCAACTTGCTTCCTACCGCACCACTGACTATATAAATGGACATAAGGCGAGTAAATGACTTCCATACGACATGTTATTTCCATGTTTAACAAACCTGCATATATCTCTGGACTAGACGAGATATAGCCGAAGAACCGAGTACGCCATATTTCCTCTTCCGAAATTAATGTTTTAATGAGAATTAGAAAGACAAAACTTGTTGCAACTTATTTGCAATAATAAAATAATTATGCTGCGTTGCAAGTTGAGGCGTTGAAGCTTGCCGAGCAAAACATTTTCATGTTACCGGACTAACATTGCAAGAAGTAGTATAGTCACTTCTACTCTTCACAACACTTTCTGGTAACACGACAAGTTGTACGAGAAAGTAGTAATAGTGCATGACAATAAACCAGTTCGTAATCTCGACAGCGCATCAACATGACGCATTCTCCGTCGGAATAATACGTATATTTTGTTTAATATTTTCGCATACATTAACAGGCGCGGACTGGCCTGCAGACACTGGGAAATTTCCCGGTGGGCCCCTTGCTCCTGTCCTTGTGTGGGCCCCTGCTTATCTGAAGTAAGGTCCCTTAAGCGGGTAAACTAAAATACTTTTTTGGTATAAAAATGCTTAAATGCTGTTTGAGTTTGTAAATCTGAGTACAAGTTCATGGCTATAGAGATGGCTGCCTGAGTATTGACCCCGACCCCGGAACAATCCTGAGTAAGTGGGAGCCTACTAATATAATCGCTGGTATGTATTATGTCCGATAGGCTTACCAGGCTATAGCCTGTAGGCCTACAATTTGGACGGCCCACGTTTTGGGACGAAATTATTCTACTTTATAGAAATATTTCTTAAAAATGACGAGAAACTCTGTTAAAAAATGGGATTTCAGACCTTTATATTTTGCTTAAGTGTCCTCAAAATGCGGGAAATGCTGTTTCAGAGACCCAAAATTCAAAAAAATTTCGGGGGAGCATGCCCCCAGACCCCCTAGTGTGTGATGGTGGGCCCCTCCAGTGGCCATTTCCCGGTAAATATTTTATGTCCAATCTGCGCCTGCACATTGAGGGCTGCGCTAAACGTCGCACGTACAATAGACGAATTTTATAATTCAGACGAAATTTTATTCGACGAAACTGCAACGTATAACTCGATTAAATTCGACACACGCATTAACCTCGACTATTAAATTCGTCTGAGTCAGATGGATAATGCGACGATAATGCGTGTTCGAGTTACACATCGAATTATCGTCGCGTCGAATGAAATGTTTCTCTTTTGTCTGTGACAATCGGCGCTATGTTTTCAAGCCGTTTTCAGGCTCCACGGGTCCAAGTAAAAACAATTAAATTCGACTGAAATTCGACGTTTTAGTCGCGTAACCGATGAAGTTAATTTTAGCGCAGGCCTGACAGTGTTGGATATAGCTTCTCAACCAGTCTATTCTATATATAGGTTCTCAACCAACCTAACACTATTGGAGGTCTCCATACTATTGAAGGGATCCAAAGGCGAGCAACTAAATACATCCTAGTAGTGATGACGTAAGACAAGGAAAGCAGCATTAATTGTCGACGATTTATTTTCGAATATATCTTCAAAATTATTCATCAAAATTTCTCCAAACTTTGCACGTTCAAGTTATATAGTCGTCGTGGTAACCGATTAGTCTCCAGACCTCTTAATTAAAAAAACCCGTAATAAACTAAACTAAACTCTGCTACGGCAACCAACCAACCAACCAACCAACCAACCAACCAACCAACCAACCAACCAACCAACCAACCAACCAACCAACCAACGGACGAACCAACGGACGAACCAACGGACGAACCAACGGACGAACCAACGGACGAACCAACGGACGAACCAACGGACGAACCAACGGACGAACCAACGAACGAACCAACGGACGAACCAACGGACGAACCAACGGACGAACCAACGGACGAACCAACGGACGAACCAACGAACCAACGAACGAACGGACGAACCAACGGACGAACCAACGGACGAACCAACGAACCAACCAACGAACGAACGAACGAACCAACGGAACGAACGAACGAACCAACGGAACGGAACGGAACGGAACGGAACGGAACGGAACGAACGAACGAACGAACGAACGAACGAACGAACGAACGAACGAACGAACGAACGAACGAACGAACGAACGGAACCGAACGGAACCGAACGAAACGAACGGAACGAACGAACGAACCAACTAACTATACAACTAACTATACAACTAACTATACAACTAACTATACAACTATACAACTATATAACTATATAAATATAACTAACTACTAGAAATACATGAATGCAACAACCCCTCGCCCGCTTTTGCATGAATTTTTGTAAATACCTCCTGATATTCCCCTTGCGCTCTTTTTTATTGGGGGACTGGAAATAGCCACTCCTGTTGATTAAAATATAGTTTTAATTCTAGTAGAATGTTTGAAATTAAAAAACTGTAGTTTTAATAAATCTATTTTTTGAAGAAAAAGGTAACGAGGAACAAAGAAAAATTTAAGGATGATATTTCGTGAGAAATATTGAGATAAAGAAATTGCACGTTGCTTTCAGGGTTTGAACTCAACCATATTACCGTGCAAGTCGACTATGTTAACCACCAGACTACTGAGGCAGGCGGAAAAATTTTGTCAAAATATTAGGGTTACATTGTACATTTCTTTCTTTCCATGTTTACAAAAAACATCGCTACAGCATC
Organism: Corallium rubrum; assembly: GCA_964035015.1. NCBI lineage: Eukaryota > Metazoa > Cnidaria > Anthozoa > Scleralcyonacea > Coralliidae > Corallium > Corallium rubrum. Next base: position 96,219,077 of record OZ035997.1, read on the forward strand.
TGAAAACAGTTTTCAAACCTGGCAGCCTTCCACAACAATATGACATTTCAAAGTGCTGAAATTGTCTTCACCTACATGCTAATAAATATTTCAACGGTATTTGTACGTTTTACAGAAGAAAAAAATGCTCCTTTTCCGATTTTTATGCCAAATTATGGACAAGCTACGTTAGTCACAAGTGGTTTTGACAATAAGAAAACTATTTGAAAAAAGATATTAAGACGGCAGCCACAGATAAAATTTTAAGGACACACAAAAGAGAAAACAAAATTAACAGTGACAGGATATACATAAGGAAATTGGGAAACTCGAACAGTTTTGCTACTAAATGTTCGTGATTACTGAGAGCGGCTGCTGTATATTTTTACCGTAAACTAAAACCGTTTCGCCGGCCTTTATTTCTTCGTCGGTTTTCAAGCTTCACTCTTGCTTTCTCCTCCTTTCGAGTTTCGGTTTGACGGGTTTCCTTCTACTCAAGACGTTGTTTTGCTTTATACGTAGATGTTGATTTGTTTCTGTTCTTTCAAAAGTGATATACGTTTCCCAAAAACTCCTTTCTCAAGTCTTTTTGTCAAGAATAAATTATGTTGTTAGTTCAAATCTTTTTGTCAAGAACTATATTGTCCCCAGTGCTCCACAATCTTAACCGCGGATGGTTCGTCCACACATATATATATATATATATATATATAAATATTCAGATCACAGAAATTCGTTCGCAATATCACGTTTGTCCACGCGTGTAAAATGACTCCACGCGTGTCGAGATTAGCACCCTCACCGGGCTCCGGGCCTTCGGCCCTACGCCCGGGCTCGGGGATAACTATAACTAACGTAACCAACCAACCAAGGTAATTAACTAAATAAAAACACAACAATATAGCAAATTAGTTACAGCATCACATTTATTCGATTAATTTAAACAAAATTAACGGAAAAGGATAGACACGTAATATATCTGTTGCGTTTGTATAGCATTAGAATCTCTTTTTAACCTGGTTTCATTTGAAACATTTGTCCATTTCTTTTCTGGGACTAGGCTGTATACAGCAGATTAAAACAAACACGAGTTAACCCCACTCTTTGTTTTGGCAAAAGTTTTGCCATTTTCCCATGAAGAGAAAATAGATGGAACCAGTATACATGCATGAAGGGAGGAAGACATTCTAGTTGTGATGAATTCAAATATGGTGGATTCGTAAATAAAAAAATCATTCTGGGTATCACTAGACGTAAAATATTGCGCGCTCAACTTTTCTTGTCTTGTGAATTTTCATGAGTAACAAAGTAGAAAAATATTTAATTTGTACAATACGAAAGCCGGGCGCACAACATTTGACACCTAGTCTTAAGCCAGTTCATAGTTTCATATGCACATAAATTCGAGATAACTCCAGCTCAGAAATATAACCTCAGGTGCTGATTACGTGGAGCCCGGTTAACCGGCTCACTCGTGTGTCAAAAGGAGATTTAATTAACGTTTAGATTTGTTTATATCAAAACTAAACAAATTCTTCTTTGTAAATTTATTTCTTGCGAGTTTTAAAACCACAGTAAGATCCTAATGAATCGCGTGAGCCATGTTAACGAGGCTAACCCGGCTCATGTAATCAGCGCCTTAGCCTGAGTTTTGTTAGTTTTGGAAAACTTCCAGATTACATTTATCGGTTTGATTTATCATCGTGGATAATAAATAAACGATATTGCAATTCCAGTCTAAAGGCCCGTTCATGCACGTGCGATTTTTGCCGTGATAAATAACAGTCCGCAAATTGTGCCGTAGTCACAGAAGAAGAATTTCAAATTCCTCGCTTTTCTGTTTGTTCAATAAATTGCTTGTCATGCAACTAAACCAGAAATCGGCGATATTTATCGCATTAAAAATCGCACGTGTAAACCTTAAGCCTAATGTTATGAGCGAGTTAAGTTATCCACAAGTTATGCACGCGCAGTCAAAACTCAAAACTATGAACTGGTTTATTAACCAGCAAAATTCAGGGCACTTATATGAAGCACCCTAGATAAATTGAATACTTAATAAAAAGCATTGAAATTTCGACGTCATCTCACTCCTTCACACAAGTATTTAGTGCATTATATTTTTGGGCAGTCCCTTCCAAAAAAGTTTGGTAAAAGTTCAGAAAGTCGTTCTCCCGAATACGTCATAACCGGAAGGCGCTCCAACAGTATTTATGGAGTACTTCATGTGAGTGCTAATATTGAAAAAAGTTGTTCAACTACAAGTAAGCAACGTGGAGCAAGTAAATACGCCGCGCACATGCGCAATGTCGTAATGCGCTTCATATATAGACTAACGTCTTCACCATATTTATGTGAAGATGAATCTATCAACTTTGGAAAACTAATCGCTCAAGGAGTCCTAGTTTACAAAGCAAGCAAGATCCTAATCAAACCAGGTTTATGCGAGTTTAACGAATGATTTTACTCAACAGTTCCGTTTCAATTCTTGAAATTCCAGATGTAAGTGTACTAGAAGAAATATATCATATTCCGCGTAATCGGCAAAGAAAAATTTGAAGTCAAATACACAATGTGATTAGCAAAGAGCTATCCGAGACCAGGGTAAAAGCTGCTTTCCTTTGTAACTGCAGGTAACTATTTCGAAATTTTGCATTTATTCAGCAATTTAACAATTTTAAGGAACAATTATCTGTACAGGTAAAGTAAAAATTTACATTTTCTTCGTTCTCGCTTAGTTTCTGCTTAATAATATATAATAAATCAGTTCAGCTTTAAAATGGGTTCTTCATTCTTCAGTCTACATCGCTTATCAGAGTTATTAAAGTTTATGGTAAACTTTGTCATCTTTTATGTGCGCTATTTAATACACCCGTAACACGAGCTAAGATCCCGGCAGGGGTAATTAATACCGGAGTTATTGTCTTGTCATATTTAGTCTCCAGTTTCATGAATAGTTCTTTTTCAAAAGAGCAGGTAGCAGCTTTGGAAGAAACATTGCAAGCATCAATCATGCTAAAGTACAATGAGAGTCAGAGGAAGAAAGCTGAGTGAATGTTCTTGATTGTTTAATGAGCAGTAAATGTAAACATGCAAATCTTTAAATTTAGGTTAACTTAAAGTTTGTGTTTGGTTTAGCAGTAAATTGTTTGTAATAAATCTAGATTTTTGTTTCTTTTGGATATGATATACCGGTAGTTATATCAATGTTTTTATCAGAAACTGACAAAAATGACACACTCGGTCAGGACGCGGGCAGAAATTATGACGTAGAAGACCCGTCCCAAATCGCGAACCTGGCCTCCTATCTCTCAAGGAAACTCAAAGCAACCACATCATCATCCCACACAATATCCAAAGCGCCACCTACACCTTCGACCAGCTTCGTCGAACCCGAAACCCAACCACCACCTCCACCTCCACCTACTTCTCCGCCCGAAACCGCACCTGAACCACCATCATCTCCTCCAACTCCACCTTCGCCCGCCGTCCTCGACCAGTATCTGCTTGTGTGTTTTAATTCAATCTTGCATGGTCAAATACATTGGCTTTGTAATATAATTGCTTTGTTATGGGAAGATGCTATTTAATATACCGCATTGTGTTATTCTTACCTTGTTTGTTTGTTTTAACCCGAATGTTAGTCAAAGATTGGTTGTCTGTTCTTTTTTTGTTATCATGTTTGCAGAAAGGGAGTTCCTTCCTGCATTGACAGAACTTGAGATAAATATTGGTCTGGACAGGAATGAAAATAATGATGATGAGGAGGAAATCACACATACTTTACCATTCAAGTGTATTGGTGCTGGACACGAAAGGAATTACCAGGATGATTTGGAACAGGCACATATGGTACTTCCTGAGCACAAGAAGCCAGTGCAGGTTAGAATCCGGCCAGAACCAGACAATCCAAGGGATGTCAACTCGATTGCCATAGATCTGGACTATGGAACTGGGTGGAAACATGTTGGTTATATTGCTCGAGAGTTATGTAAGTACCTGCACTCCCTCATCGTTGCAGGTGACATTGTAGATGTATATATTGAACATATTGTTTTTAGGATGGATTTTAGAAGATATGGTTTCTATCCAAAAATTATGATTACTAGGCGTGGGCAGTGGGCAGTGGGAACCAGGAGTTTTAATGAAGAGTACAGGTGTTCGTTAACAGCTATTCGTGATTGGCTCTTAAAATGTGTTACTACTGTGCTGTATTTTGAAATATTAAGTTGTGTTATAATGAATTTAGCATTATTAGGAAATTTTTAGAATTGTAACACAGAATTGTTTAGACTACAACACCCTTATGGATATCTGTTATAGTACATTTGTCCTCTTCATAAAAGCAGTACACTTGTACATGTAGTTATAACATTGTAATATTCTGGTCAACATGATATTGCCCAAGTTTCCGTAACAGTCGATGGTACCTGGCAAGAAAGAGGCCATTCCTCTAAAATAGGGGTTATATTTGTAATTTCAGTTGATACTGGAGAAATCCTAGACTACTGTGTCAGATCACTCTTCTGCCATGAGTGCAAAGCCCATGTTGCCATGGATAAAGAGAGTACAGAGTACGCTGATTGGAGAAAGGCCCATGAGCCAACATGCCAAATCAACCACCAAGGCTCGTCCGAAGAAATGGAAGCTGTGGCTCACGACAACTCAAATATACCACATTTGTTGGTGTTGGTGATGGCGACAGTAGCAGTTTTGGCAGGGTGAAACAAGCAATGGATGATAAATTTGGTTCTGATTATATCGTAGCTAAAGAAGAATGTGTTGGGCATGTTCAGAAGAGACTAGGAACTGCTCTGAGGAAATATAAAAAGGACATGAAGGGCAAGAAACTTTCAGATGGCAAAACAGTTGGAGGACGGGGACGGTTGACTGACAAGGTCATAGACAAGATGCAGAACTATTATGGAAAAGCAATAAGGGGAAACAAGGAGAAATTAGAAGGAATGAAAAGCAGCATAAAAGCCATCCAGCACCATATGATAAAAGATGAGGGAACACCACAGGAGCAACAACATCGGTACTGTCCCAAATCAAGTGATACGTGGTGTAAATACCAGAAAGATAAAATGAACGGTACATTATTGTATAATGATGGCAGTCGTTTGCCCGCGGCTTTTATGAAGGAACTTGATCATATCTTTACCAGGTTATCAAAGGATGATCTCCTCAAAAGGTGCCTAAAAGGGATGACCCAAAACCAAAATGAGGCAGCCAATGGGATTTTGTGGTCCAAGTGTCCCAAGACAAAATTTTGTGGAGCAAGAAGAGTCCGCATTGCGGCATCTGAAACAGTTGCTGTATTCAACACTGGTGCTGCTAGCAAAGCTGTGCTCATGGAGATGTGTGGAGTTACTCCTGGTGTTAATATGCTGAGAGCTTTAAGACAACAGGATAAAACAAGAACATATACATCTGCCAAAAAAGTAAGCGAGAAATACAGAAAACAAAGGCAAAAGCTTCGTTCACAGAGAAAGTCAAAAGGAGACCAGAATGCCTACCAGTTTGGTGGTTTTAACTTGAGTGCACAGCCAGATGCTTGTCAGAACAAGAACAAGAACAACAAGAAAAGAAAAAGAACTCCATCAGTTGAACAACCTTCAAGCAAAATAATTTTTTTAGAACGTCGGCAAGAGATTCACCAGGCGGAAAACGTAATCTTATTATAAATATAAGTGCCCAGCACAAAACACGAAACGAAACGAAACGAAACGAAAGGTTAGATTATTAAATATTATGTTTTTTATGTCCTTTTGTTCATGGCTTTTATTCGTGTTTTGTGCTGGGCACTTATAGTTATAATAAAATAATTTTTGTTATGCCAACCTTTGAAGTAGTCGGCAAGGAACATCGTAAATAATTATATTTATGAAGTTAATTGGTATGTATAGATATATTTTAAAATAGTTTTAGTATCCAGGGACTGCAATATTGACTATATTTGTCTTTACTATGGTTGTTTGTAAACATGGCAAAAAAAATTCTGACTTTGTGTACTTAACTAAGCAGAAAATTAGGTAGAAAACATTTGTTTATCTTTAACCTTGATTTTCTCAAAACGAAGGAATTATACTTTCTCAAATTTGTGGCAAGTCTAAATTGTAGGGGTTTTAATGGATTGTCCTCCTTTTTGGACTGCAGGTGTATTTCATGGTGTTTTATGCAATAAGCAGACAGATTAAAATAATTAGTAATATTTCTTTGGTTTCCATGGAAACAGTGTATTTTTAGAGTGCGGACCTACGTATTTGACTAAGAGAAATTCTGTCTGCTTGTTGCATTCCTTAAGCCAAATAAAGCAACTCCTCCAAGTTTGGAGTTGATATCTATTTTTGTTTTTGAGATATTGCTGCCACGAGTTCTTGTTTATGATGTATTTATTTGTTGTTACCATGGCAACGTTAAAGTTTTTGCCACCTTTAGTAAGTTTAAAACCTGTGTAATAGTTAATACTCGCTTCTCACCAATTTTTGTGGTAATTGATTAAATTGTTTTGAAACTAGAGCAATAAGAATGTTTTGGGTAATTTAGGGTTAACTACCAACGTCGTACCTAACATCGCTGAAGTTGTTTTTCAAATATATCCTCGGGAGAAGGAGCGAAATAAGAGATTTGTTGGACTTAACTCCCGAGGATGTAGATGCGATTCAGCAGGCCGACTTGAGGGTATCTGTGTGGCTACGCAGCTTCACCAAAGACCTTATGGACAGGCGAATCAAGGTTCATCGAAAGGATCAACTCGAAATCCTTAAGGACGACGAGTACACCGCCTTGGTTAGTAGCGAGCCCGCGAAACGTATTACGGCCCGGTTTACCACTATAACAGAGAATAACGTCCCCACTTCTGACTTCGTCGAACTGAGGGACTATCTTCTGGTAAGAATCCTCGTGGGGAGTGCCCAGCGTCCCGGTGCCGCAGCTAACTTATCGATCGAAGAATTCTATGAAGGCCGCTGGGTATCGAGCGATGGAAAAGAGGAGTACTACGTCACTGAGACACTCCAGCACAAAACTGGTGTACCTGAACGTGTTGAGCCCCACCGTGATGAGCGAAATATCCGTCTTTCCTGACGTGGGTCTTGGCCGTAGTGACAAGCCATTTTTTCTGAACGTACGGCGAATACATGCCTAGCAGTCGCGTATCTTGCCGTCTCACTGAGATGGGAAATGTGCTTTGTCCGACTATGGTCGGGAACCTGTCGGGAAAGCGGATTCGCAAATCCGCTGTGTCTCTTCACCAGACGGACACAAGCACCAGGGTTTTGAAAGAGGCATTGGCAAGCCAAATGACGCACTCGGTCAGGACGGCGGGCAGAAACTACGACGTTGGAGAAGACCCGTCCCAAATCGCGAAGCTGGCCTCCTATCTCTCCAGGAAAATCCAACCAAACTCGTCAACCCACACAATTTCCAAAGCGCAACCTCTTCCACCAACAGAGACACCATCATCCGCACCACCTCCACCTTCCACCAGCTTTGTCGAACCAGAATCCCAACCGATTACCTCCGAAACGGTACTAACAACAAAAATGAGAGACCCTTGCCTCCTTGTGAGGCCTACCTGCGGTCCAGGTTGCCCGCCAAACCAATATTCATACCTCCATCTGGCCTGGGCAAGGTTCCAGCGTGGTTGGCTTCTACCACAAACGCCCTACCACCACCTCCTCCCAGTTCAACTTCATCTGGTGGAACAAGTTTCACGAGTAGCCAGACAAGAATGATTGACAGTCAATCGCAGCACCTCGCAGATACGGCTGGTATCAAAGAAGTGGTAGCTTGCCTTCGCAAGGCCAAGAAATCTAACACTTGTATTGCGTTTTTTGACCCTAAGGACAAACGATACATCCGATGGCGCTACAGCTTGGTGGGAAGATGCGCATAGGGTGTCCCATAAATAACCCCCCAGGCTCAGCGCCATCGGAGGAAATGTACTACCTCAAAAATCGAAAAAACTGAGAAAAAGTCGCCAGGAGCCAGGAAAACTAACAGTTGGTTCCCGACCCCCCCCCCCCCCCCCCCCCTCGGCCTGAACTTTTGTGAGCATGTAGCGGGCGTCCATACACGTTCACATGCAAAAGCAAACTCTGGGTTTTGTGATAAAATTGGCTGAAAAGAAGAGGCTCGCCCTAGTTTACCAAAAAAAAACTTAATATTTTCAGATATTTTTGGGTTTTTTTCTTTTTGCTCGATCTTCAAAATTCGTTTAATAACACCATATACCAAACCCAGGCGATGAAAAAAAATACCTTATGCTGGCTGGTGGGCAATTTCGAGTGATAGAGGCGCGCGAAAAAAACGAATTTTTTTACGAAAAAAAAAAGTTCTCCTGGGGACCCCTTTTCCTTGATCTCCGTTGGACGCTGATCATTTTTGGCTATAGGACTTAACACATCTTTTTTGAAAAAAAAAATTTTTCAAAAAAAAAAAAAAATTTCCTCAGAATTTGCAACTTACTGAAATCTAAAACTTTAAAACTTACTGAAATCTAAATTTATATTATTCAGCTTCAAGGTGAGGGTTTCAAAGAATTGCAAGAAATAAAGCTGAACATGGATGATCTTTACTCGTGTTTTTCTTCGGGTAAATTCGTAGGTAAGTCATATTTCGTTCTTTTCAATTTCTTTGTTTGAAATGAGGACTCTACTTTTTTTATATATGAGCTGATAGCAAATTTTGCCCAGAAATATTGACATAAATTGCCATGTAATTACGGGAAAATCTTGACCCCGATCCTCGTATTACGAATTTCGCCCCTGTTTGCCGTAGACGGAACACAGATTGTGTATTTAATAGTTTTCGTCCGAATAACCCCCTTACAATTCACATAGTTTAATGGCTTTTTACTCGGGCTACCAGCGGTAGCACGACTTTACCTTTCGGCTCGGTTTGTTTTTATTTTTTTTCGTCAGTGTGACGAATGTAAATCAACAATTAGTTAGCAGAATTAGCGCGTAAAAGCATATAGCAAATTGCGGTAAACGCTCCCTTTCCTGTAACACCCTTCCTTTACATAGGTCATGTATATACGTAGTAGTTGTATTTCTATATTTGGTTATTTGTTTGTAACGCTCAACTTGGGCTTAGGGTATAAAAGTAACGATACTGTTAAAATAAAAGAGGTTCTGTCTGACTGAAAGTCGTGAAGTCTATTGATTGGGTAGCTCGGTACGTTACAAATCTGGTGGCAGCGGTAAAGCATTAAACATCCAGAAACATATCTTTTACTAGTATTTTGCCTGGACGATTCGATAACGGTGACTTTGAGTCATCGCTGAGAGAATTCGACGCGTGTTGCGGGAATATACAAAAGGCCTCGGACGAATATGAATTTTTAAAGTTCGGGATAACAAGAATTTGACGTATCGAAACGACATGAAATCAGAAGAGAATCAGAAGCGACGCTCGACGTACTTCACTGGACGCGAGGACATGCAGTGAGATCGAAAGACCGAGATGGAGGATGATGGCGACAGACTGATGAGGCAAAACAATGAAAAACGACGAAAATACTGAATGGTATTGGATAAGAACGTTGACGAAAAACCGAATTGGGCGACGATTAAACCAGACTTGAAACTATACTGAAAGGGAAAGACCAGTTTCAGAACCGAAACAGAAAACTCCAGATAAGTCAGCCACAAGAGAAGCGAAGATTTCAAGAAGCGAAATATTTGGGAGTATACGTATAAATGACATTCGCAAACGAAAAGAGACAAATGGATAAATTAAAGAATTTCTAATAGTCATAAACATTCATTACCGTGTAGAGAACTCGAGGATAGTTTAAATTAACAAGTACAATTTTAGTTGGGTTTTTTTTCCATGAAGTATCGAAATTAGAGTAATAAGCAAAGAGTTGAGGCAAATAGAGATTTGCGCATAAGTAATAACCAAATTAAGAGTGGTTATAGTGAATACTGAACAGGAGGTTCAGGGCGCGTAATGTGCGTCTGAGTAACGCGTAGATGACACGCAAGAGTAGTTGAGAAGTAGAAGTATTAAAAAGTAAGTTTGAAGTAAATACTAGGTACTAAGGTACACTGTAGTTATGTTGGTAGAAATAGAGTAAGTCCGGAAGTAACGGCTGACCAGCGAGATAGTAACCGCAGAGAGTATGTTAATATTTTTTTATCTGCCATTATAGGGCACGACAAGAGTGTACGTACGTACAGGGTTAGTTTGTTATTTTTGAGTTGAGTAATCACATTTGTGAAGTGATATAGTTAAATGCTGTAGTAGGAGTTCAAACGGTTGTAAGTGTTCATGTTTATTGAATGCCGGGCATTTAAAATGTGCGAGGTAGCGAAAGAATTTAATCGTAGTATAGTTTCATTTCATTGTTTTCCTGATGGTTCTAGGGAATAGGAGGATTACGTAGCTTACGCATAAGAAAAATTAAAAATAGATAAGTAAACTAGGTACGTAAGTATTAACTGTTCTTGTAATTAAGCAGTTTGTAGTTTTGATTTATTTTCGAGAGTATATAGGCTCTTAGGCTCTTATCTGACACATCACACTTCGATGTACGTAAGCACATACGTAAGCAATTTGATATGTTAGTTCCTCTCAGCATGTTGTATCAATGTCCTCGGGACGAGAACATTTAAGGAGGAGGATGGTGTGACGAATGTAAATCAACAATTAGTTAGCAGAATTAGCGCGTAAAAGCATGATATAGCAAATTGCGGTAAACGCTCCCTTTCCTGTAACACCCTTCCTTTACATAGGTCATGTATATACGTAGTAGTTATATTTCTATATTTGGTTATTTGTTTGTAACGCTCAACTTGGGCCTAGTAAAAGTAACGATACTGTTAAAATAAAAGAGGTTCTGTCTGACTGAAAGTCGTGAAGTCTATTGATTGGGTAGCTCGGTACGTTACATCAGCACAAAATTGCAGAATTGCGTAATCTTGTACCCAGGCACGCGAGGAAAAGTTGCGCTGCGAAGTTCCGGTCAGGCCAAGATTCTGATTGGTCATGTTTGAATTTGGTAGATTTTGATTGGTTATGCTGAACTGTCAACGAACTTTCGACCTTGACTTTCCTCTGGACGTATACAGTAAACATACAGAGACAACTCACACAATTGCCGTTATTTCGAATACTTCGTCGTCAGTCATATGTCCAATCGTATATGATGTCAAACCGCAAGATATTAGTAACATTCCTGTATCGAAAATAGAACGGTTTGAAGCCTGTAAAAGCGCAAAACTCTCCACAAACGCAGAAGGTCAACAAATTATAATTTATATCTTCGAAATACTGTGTATTGTCTAGTCGCTTCCGGGTTTTTACTTCAAAATGATTTCAAAATATTTTTCGTTTCTTCGCTCATGTGTGAATTATTTAGATATCAACATGATCGCTTGAATGTGTAGAACCCAATGATACAAGTTTCGTCTTCAAATAATTTCACTTATATGAGAAAATGGAGAAAATGCGTAAGCGATCTATAAACCGCTAGAAAGCGCCACACCCTATTACCGAAACAGAAATTATATTTTCTTGACACTCTGTGTTCATGGAGTGTTTCACGCTTTCAGATGCTTCGAGCCGTTTTATTTTCGATACAGGAATGTCGCTAATACCTTGCGGTTTAATATGATATACAATTCGACATATGACTTACGACGAAAGTTCCAACTTACAAAGACAAAAAACGTTCAATTATGGACAAATTTATGTTGCTTTAAGCCGTTCGACTTCTTTACAAGGTATGCACATTTTGGGGGAAATAGAGAGCAAACATGTGAAAGCAAATCCCAAAGTTCGTGAAGAATACGAAAGACTACGAAATGAATGCAAGCTTTTACCAACCGCTTTATTGGGAAATGATTCTAACATTCCGATTTTCACCATATCGCTTTTAAATATAAGATCTCTGAAAAAACATAGCATTGATATTAAACTGGATACAAAACTTTTCAATAGTGATGTAATCGCTTTAACTGAAACACAACTTCTACCTCATGATTCCGACAGTGGAATTGTAAATAATCTCAATCCCTTCAAATTCTACCGTCAAGATCACGTTGCTGACAAATACTCGAGTATGGCACTCTGCACTAGACAGACAATACAGTAGAACTGGGAGAATGTACATATTTCCCTTCACTAAATGCACTAAAATTTGTGTTGGTCAATACCCAATCACGACCAATACGATCTTTCCTTTTGCTCTGTCGAAAGCACGGCTCCAATATCTTACAGTATATAGATTGTTTGAAATACGTCCTTAATTAAAATGCTATACTTGTCGATCTATTTCTCACAATTATCGTTATTACACAGGTTTATATATCTTCAATTTTCCGATTCGGTCCCAGGTTACACAAAATTAGTAGCCCGAGTAAACGCCTGAGAAGGCGTGTTGTTAGTACAAAGATGAGTGGCGAAAATTCACATGTATAAAAGAATCATTTTCCCAGCCAATCGGATCGGACCGAACAACTCTTACCGTAAGGCTTGAAAAAGGATTCACTTGCCTCTGTGTTCGGACGCGAAGACCCTGGTTTATGATAATGCGTTTAACCGATTTTTGTTTCTTTAATCCTCACGATTATGAATAGTGAAAATTGCAATTCTTTTAGATGTCATCGTTCTTTGGGGGACGTGAATGCTATGATAGAAATTTTTGGCACTGGTCCTTTGGCGACGGAATTTTGTAACATCAAGCACGAGTCGTACAAATCTTTGTAAGTTTTAATTCCATCTTTTAAAATCCTCAAAGGCATATTGACATACCACAATTATCATCAACGACATTCAACACTCGCTCTTTTGAGAAAACATCGTTTTTTGTGGTTATATTAAGTTGATATTGTTTTGCTGGTTAGCTGTCATGGTTATAAACTCCGGAAGAAGAGGCGGAGCAAGAAGAAAGGGAAGAAAAAAAGAACGATTGATGAAGGTAAAACGTTTAAGGTCGATAGTTAAACGCTATATTAAATTTTATGCTACATAAATTATGCAACCAGTGTTCGACAAAGAGAAGTTGAACTTTGTGAAGTTTCGGCAAAGTTTTAGTTTGTATAGGGACTGTCTGTTCATCTTGTTTTTGTTTTTACAGATCCAGGTTCAATCCTGTCGAGATTTACGCCGAAGGACTTTGTTTCCGCTGGCAGTTTTGAATACAAATCTTCAGACGAAGTAGAGTGAGCAGAAACAAGAGAAACGGAACCCAAAAAGATAAGAAAAAAGGAAAAATTTTAACACTCGGTATATTTTCGAAAATTGTTTCTTTTCTGGACTTCCGAGAATTAAAATTACCCAGAATTCCTTTTGTCACAGTATGTCGAATGTCCGTCTCTTTAGGTGTGCGAAGTTTTGAAGAAAAATATTGAAAAGAAATGAGTTTAGAGGCAAATATATTCTTCGAGTTTTTCGCATGTAGCCAGTGTACGTACACGTCGGTACATGGAAGATGGAAGCTTATTATTGAAATCCCGAGGAAATAAGTGGGATCACATTTCTCATATTTGACCGTATTTAAAAGTAGTATATCATTAAGTTTAGAACTTGTGCTTCAGATATGTTATTGGCGAGGATATGCGCTGTAGGAATCACTTTGCATTTTTGGAATAGAGCAAAAAGTGAGTGTGTGTGAGTCGTTCAAACTTGGTACACTTTAAAAATTTCCTTTCATTTGACAAAAATTTTGCTACCATTTTGCAGCTCACGTGCTGCTTAACCTGAATTTTCAGGTTTTGTGACGTCATACTAAAAATTGTGGGCGTGGCAGCGAAAACCGCTAACTTCCTCGCTTTTGATGGTATAGCTTCCGGATTTCACGTCCTGATAGCATTTTGGACGCTGACTACGAATCCACAGGCCTTATGACGTCACACCAAAAATTGTGGGCGTGGCCGTCCAAAAACTGAAAATCAGTTTTAAAAATTTAAAAAAAAAAGGAAAAAATATTTTTAAATAATTATTATAACAAATATTGTTTAGAATTACCAGGTACATGTTGTGTATGAATTTCACGTTGATTGACCTAATTGGTAAGCCTGTACATAGATACTGCCAGGCTAATTAAGGGGAATTAAGGTAAAAAAATTTTTGCCTAAAATTCGCCATTTAATAAATATGTAGATCAGTGATATAGGCATTTCTTTTTCTGTCGCGTTTTGAATTCGCGACGAAACTGGGGTGCCTTTGTTGTTGTATTTATTAAACTGCTGATGTTGGACACAAGAAAGATTAGATGACAGAAAACAGCTGATGTTGGACACAAGAGACGGTTCAAGTACCGAAGTTAATCAAATAACAGATGTTTTTAATCCGGTGCCCTGTGGCTTTTAGTTTTGTTTTTGAGTTTTGCTTTAGTTTATGTCATGGCGTTGTCTAAGTCGGTTCGTGCGATCGAAGGTCTGCGTAGAAGAGACGCTGCCAGGGTGAATATCAGTGCCTTGCGTGAAGAATTGCCGTTGCAATATGCCAACCGCAGTGCTAATGATGTTGTTAAAAGTGCGACTGCGTATATCCAAGTAAGTACCCGGGTCGATAAATACAAACCAACCCGGGTGAAAGACAAGATGTGTTTTGACGTGAAATGTGTGTATATTTCACGTCAAGGCACTTCTCGTTATTCACCCCTACGTTCGTTTTGTTAGGTTTTGAAACAAGAATTACTTGATGAAAGGCGAAGACGGCGTATCCGCGAGACTAACGCGACGGATATGTTCGAAGATGAACCGACGCGTCTTGCGCTATACGACGAACATGGTCGGGCTCATATTGTTGATAGTCGACAAGATTTATCTGTTGCGCCGCGTACGTATACCAGACGCTTATATTCTAATCGTTACGCTCCTCCGCCGTACAGCGATGGCGACAGCGTCGCGTGCGTAACACTAGATGACAGTGTGGTCGATGCCGTTCGTCGACAATTGAATGCTTTAGATGAGACGGCGTTGGCGAAGTTGGTATATACCGATGGCCATATGGCTGATGTTCTTCGACTGAACAAGACATCTTCGGCGTTGCTGAAGGATTTGGGAGGGGTTCATTGGTACGGGCCATTCTCGCGAGAAGTCGAGCGCATTCTGTCCATATTCATGGATTTGGAACCGAATCACAGCACGGCCACTGTTCCGTCTACTATGCATTATATATTATGTAGAGTGTTAGAGGAAGGTGGATATTCTCGTGTTGCTGCGAGTTACCTTTTACAAACAATGATGGACGAACGAAGTTTCGATGAAGA
The DNA here is from genome assembly GCA_964035015.1 of Corallium rubrum. NCBI lineage: Eukaryota > Metazoa > Cnidaria > Anthozoa > Scleralcyonacea > Coralliidae > Corallium > Corallium rubrum. The sequence goes on from OZ035997.1 coordinate 96,234,285, forward strand.
CTGATTTTATTGTGTATTTTATTGTCTACTTATGAAATATAATGTTTTTAATGTTTTTAATGTGTGATATTTAATAACTCTGACAGTGAAAAATTAAGTTCCAACGGTGTTGGTGAATACAGTTTATCTCCATCCCATCCGTTTGCCTCTGAGAAATGTATTTTGAGATGATTGGTGGCTGAGGTTATTAGTATTCCAGCGCATATGTGTTCGCGAAACCGGTCCTCTAGTATCCACCACGTTGTACCGATACGTATAGCACACGCACGTTTTATGACTTTGTTTATATAGTACGTACCAGGTGGGAGTTTTGTTATATCATTCGCAGACGCCAGGTCGTTAAGTAGCTGTATTGTTGTAGCCATTGTCGCTAAGTATTTTGTCTGGGTCTTCGCCTAGTATTTGTTTTAGTCGAACTGTGTTGTCTCTTTCGGTGCCTCTCTCTGGGAAAAGTGATGCGATCGCGGCTGGCCAACTTAGGTATTGCCGTAATATAATGAAAGCGATGCAGTACAGGCCACAATATGGCGTTCCTAGGCGTTGACCTGTTATTGTTGACCACTTGGCATTCGCTGTGTCGAAATTCGGTATGTAGTAAAGGTCACCCGGTGGGGTGCCGTACGAATCAAATATCATTATGTCATTTCCGATCTTTTCTATGAAAACCCAGTGACCCATGTCGGGGTGGCCAGTTGACGCTAGTGCGATTGATGGAAGAGTTGGTTCGTTATATACTGCTACGTTTATATTGTTAAACCCACGGGCGTCTAACCGCTGTCTCATTCCTTTTGCATTCATGGTAAGTGAAGGTTTTCTATTTTCGTTTTATTTTCGTTTTCGCTGTAAAAAAAAAATACCATACATGTTTTAGGCCTACGAATTTCCTGGCCGAACCGCTCGCGCCATGTATTTGCCAGAGGACAGTTATACTGCCTTGCGGTGTGTGCCAGTCAGACGAAAACGGAAGATTTATCCTACCACTTTGGCTATTACAATATGTGGTTTGCTTCAAGCATTTGGTTACGGTGAGGCGTGGTACATCGCCGAGGCGTGTGGGATTGCGCATGCGACCCGATATGGGATATCTAGACATTTTGTCCTTTTCGGACAGTTGTACAAATATGGCCGGATGCGTTATACCAGAGAGTTGTGTGCGACAACGAGATTACACCCAGATGAAAACGACAACGGCTACGACGTCGGGTATGAGGTGGTGCTATTGCCTGCTGCGCCTGGGTGGGCGTGGGACGTTGGGGTCGGGCTGGTGTGGGTTGGTGGAGATTGCCATTGTCCCCCCCTGCCGATGAAGGTGCAGGACATCACAGAATATGGTAGCCATGTTGGTTGCGCCCCCGCCGGGCCTGGGGGTTGTGGATACCAAGACAGCCTTTTGTGTTTTTCGGTCCTGAAAAACTGCGTTGGCTTTATGCTTGCCCGTGCGCTTTGTTCTACGTCCCTTGGAGCACGTATTTGGGGGGGGATGTTCATGTTTGTCCCGCGTGCTTATTGGCCAATACTTGCAAGGTTGGCGGTTCGTGCGACAGTAAAGTTTTGCGAGGCTTGCTTTCTAGCAACCATTATTGGTTCGGGCGGGGCTGACGGTCGCGTTAACCAACTGTGTGTAAAGTGTTTGTACGTGGGGGTGGTTGCCCGTGAACAGGGTGTTTACACCTGGGGTAGGACCATCGAACCGGTTGAGCCACCCCTTTTGACGCATTATACAAAAAAACTGAGCGCTGGTTGCTACACAAGCGAAGTGAATGGTGAAGGGACGTTTGACTTGCATTTGTCCATTGGGGGATCTGGGAAATTGTTGAAGACGGAAGTACCGCAGTCGGCGCTAATTAACGGGGCGGTTATTATCTTCCGTGTACCGCAATGGTATGGTTTGTTTTACCCTGGGGCGCCTAGTTGGAGTAAGTTTGGCCCAGTTGAGGCTATGTATGACCATAGGACACTCGTGTCTAGAGGTCTGTTGGATGCCCATGATAGACCCATTGATGTACAGGCCCACCAGGGGTGCTGGGTCCCATACCATATTTCTGTCGTGCCCTCCCTTAGCAAGCTTGGTAGTATGCAGCCGGCATTGCAGCCACCAATATTGCCTCTACTTTGTAAGACGCAAGATACCTTGGTACCTGGAGAAACCCCTGAAGAAACCATTGTGCCTGACGATGCCCAATGGTTCGACGAGACGGACGAGTGGGTCTATGGCAGCCCGCGTCGGCGGCGTGTGACCAATCTGCGGGCATCATGTCCGGCTGATGCGATGCTGGTGCGTGCCACACAGCGCAATTTGAAACTCAGAAAGGATCACGGAATCCTCGCTATTACACCTGTAGAACAATGGTAAGATGCGAACACATTGTGTAATTCTTGATCTTTGTACTGTGGAATTCAGAGTACATGGATCAGGAATGACACAATCTGCTTCTTCTTCTTACAGATGGCGGATACAGCAAAGAATTGGTGCAAAGAAACAATTGGAATTTAAAAATAACATGTAAAAGTTATATATTATTAATAAAAAAATAACCCACAGGAGCCAAAGGGAAAGGCGCTCAGCGTAGTGGACCACCCACAGTGAGTGTCCACTGCATTAAGTCTGAGACAATCCGGGTTCGACTCCCGGCTGTGGGATATCACAAAAGTTAATTATTTACAAAAGTTAAGTAAATTATTCACAAAAGTTAATCACATTTTCACTAACAACTTGCCCCCTGGGGTTTGGGTGCTGGCACCTAAGAATGTTATCGTAGACTCTTTGCCAATACCAGTAAGTAGGATTCCAGCTGCGGCGGCATCTTCTGTACGACAGTTTACTGTTATTTCGCGCATATGCGTTGCATGATACTTGTTTGCTAAGTTACCAGCACCGGCTGTTTTCGCACCGTAACCAATTGGCACGACGACCACGTGGCTCAAACTGAACTCATTTTCGGTTATACGAGGGTTGTCGAATACTAACTGCGATAACTCGTAACGGCGTCTCTTCATGGACTGCTGTTTTTCTGAATTCGTTGCTTCTACGCCGTGCATGCTGAGGTCCATCTGATCGACCACGAAGTCAGAGAAGAATTTTCCATTGGAAGGGAAGTATGAAGGTAGGTCACCGGCTTGCAGCGATGCAAGTGCCCAGTGCACGCGCCCTGGTCCGACTTCGCAACGGCCAGTCATCGAGCTCTCGTTTGCCAATTGGGTGACCTGAGAGCCGCGAATCTCGAAACACGGGAAGACATACTCTTTGCCAATCACGTCGTCTAGTATGGCTTGGAACTTCGGCTGAGACACATAACGTTCCTGCCATTTAAGCACGACATGGCCATTAGCGGGTGCATAGCCATCCTCGATTTCATCCTTAGTAACAGCGCCATGGTTCGCAGGACCAGCAGGGACATGGTTGCAAATCTGCACAGGAGTAAGCGGGTGGTTGCGAACGCGTATAACTGTGTCGCTATAACAGGTTAGCATTTGCTGTGTCCGCAAAAAATCGTTTGGCATCATTTGCCAAAGTTGTACTCGTTTTCCAACTGGGTGTCCACCCGCAACAGCAGACGCCACGATTTTTTTCAAGCCATCTTTGTACTCGAATGTTGTCTGGAGCGAGGAATCAGCTAATATACCAACACCAGTAACCGCTACCAGGGGCCGGTCCACGAAGTTACGATCCGCTGCCGCGACTCGTACTGTGCGCCTCCTTAATGTCGTTGGCACCAGAGAACCTTGCCTTTCTAAGCCTGTCGTATTTTCCAGGGCGAGTTTATATGCACCTTTTGTCGGCGAGCCAGCCAACCAGTCTTGTATAACCCGAACCTGCGCCGTAGCCTGCACTTCCCGCTCCTGGGTACCAGTACCAATCCTCTCACCACTCTGCGATACATCGATAGACGCAAGTAGATCTGGTTCTGCGAACCGTGTCCGTAGTTCCTGATGTTGGAGAGCAGCGGTTCCAGGAAAATAGTCTAGGATATATGTTACTTCAATATTCGATATAAGCTTCCCAATTGCACCAGGTATACGGAACGTCTTCTCCCCAGTGGCATTATCGATGGCGCCAGTAACCAGGTTCGGAGCCATGAACGCAGATGACCTTACTTGTGGGGCGGTCAGCATAATAGAGTCGACCTCATCGACAAGGCAGCCCAGTCGCCGCGCAATTTCATGCGTATAATCTCCAAATGGGAGGTTTGAATATGGCCCAGCATCAACAAACGGCATCTAAAAGTCAAATTCATATACCGTCAAATGGGTCATAGTCACTCGGACCCTCCGCCTGTGTACGGGCAACTGCACGCCGGATCTTTGCTGGGACAGGAACACTAGCTGGATCGCCACCCACACCCATCTTTCGCTTGGCTTTGCTAGTAATGGCATGAACGCCACTGCGCCCCATCTGTAACGCTCCCTCAACAACATCGGGTACCAACTGTGTCGCAAGCGCTTTGGCGATATCAACCATAGACCCCCCACGCGTCGCATACATGCGAGCAGGGTTAGCAGAAACTGGTCTATAAATCATCTAAAAAAAACACGGGTGTGAGCTAGTATGGCGATGCAGACCGAGCCCCACAAGACCACGCCAATAGGCTACCTCCGGGGCCAACTGCTGTTTTAATTGCTGCTTAACATGTCTCTTCGCCCCTCGGGCTATCCCCTTTAGAATCTGGGGTCCCAATTGTTCCACCAGTATATCCAAGACCCCACCACGCTGTTGGGACATCTAATCAAGGAATCATATATCTCTTATAAAATCTAGGATGGGACGTCGGGTAAAACGGAGGCGGCATACCATACAGACTACCACCACGGGAATAGGGAGGGTAACCACGCTGCGTTTGCCAGAACCCACCGCGAGGAACCCCAAAGCCAAGCACACTGCCCAACAATGGGGCCAGTAACTTGGCCACGAATCCACCGCGCTGATTGTCGTCCATCTAAACACAAAGCAAACCAATGGCGACCTGGTTGGTATCGAACACTAACGGCGTACCATCTGCCCACCGCAAGGCAAATACAAAATCACGGCGTCTCCCCCCCAACGGCAACCAACGCATATCCGAACGGCTATTAAACACGGCATACCCACTCTGGTCGGGCGGGGGGAGGGTGGAGATGACGAACTCTTGTTTGTCGACCCCAGCCGCGTCGGGCACCACCTGGTTAAACCTACTAGTGTTCAACAACAGCAGCTTAACCGCGGCCGGCATGGCTGGATACGGGCGAAGATGCACTACCTTTTCGGGTATGCACGACATCAACCATTGGTCTGCACTAAGTGGTACCCCAAGGTACTCCCCCGTAAGCGGATGGTAGGTAACAACACCGCGGGGCGAATTTTCCCCCACAACCGTAGAGGGAATCGAATTTGCCATTTTGATATCATACTTAGGGGCACCAAATCTATTCGCGAGGACAGACGGCCCAACCAACATAGCTATTTGCTTATCCCATAAGCACGTAATCGTAACCGAATCATTCTGTTGTACATTTGTATCATCATACATAAAATCCAACCGGGGGTATGCTTGTGTGAGGTTGGCAAGCAGGTCCCGAATATGCAAATACTCCTTCTGTTCCAACCGTAGTGGGTAAGCGGACACCTTCATATCGCAAGGCTTGCCAACCATCAACGCCTCTACTTGATCAGCGGAACACGTAACTAACACATATAGCTGAAGTTCGTCGTCGGGGAGAAATGGAACAGGAGCCCCCCTCACAACCAAATGGGCCAGGCCTATCTTCCGGCAACTCACGGCGTGGTCCAATGACAATTTAAGCACACCAGCTGCGGTGGTTTCAGTCGCCTCTACAAGCAACGGTGGGGGCGGTGGCATCTAAAGGTACAAATCAGCGACGTGTCGCATAATTGCGAATATCCAACCCCCTGACGTCGGTCTTAACATGCACGGGCTTATTCCCTACACCCCAACCGTAATATAACATACCCGGGCGGACAGGGAACGTCACCTCACCAACTGCCAAATCGCCACCCGTCGGAGATATAGGCACGTGCAAGGTTTCTTTGCTGGCAACCACCGACTGCTTCACAACAACCGTATATTCAGGGGTCTCTTCACAATCTAAATGTAACTGTTCATCACGAGGCACAACACTACCATAAGGTATAAGCGTTCCTTTTCTAATTCGACTGGTCGCGAACAAGCCCAAACCCGCGTCTTCTATGCACGAGACTGCCTAAGTAAACGAGATAAATAGGTTACAACAATATCTACCGTTTTCGCTAATTCTGCATCGTATACATTATCCGATACAAGGTCAGCAAAAGTGCGCGACAACGAAACAGCAGCCCGATGCAGCACTGCGCGCGAAGGTTGAACAAAACCAAGCTGAGAAAGCCTCACAAATTCACCTTGACAAACCTTTAACAAGCCAAGTCCCTCTGCATCGAGAGCGACGCTTCCTGGGCCATCACCCACTCCACGACTGCGTGACTCACGACTTCGGTTATCATGCTCGCCACCGTTATGGACTTTTGCAGGTCTAATTTTTTTTGCGCTTTTTTCTCTCGCCTCTTCGTCGCCACATACTCCACTCCCTTCTTCCATCCGTGTTCTCTTATGGCCTGTAGATAGACCGCAACCACTCGACCCAAGTCTATCCTTCAAAATAAAGAATAAGTAAAAATCAAAAAATAAAAAATAAAAATAAAAATAAAAAAAAACACTTACCCTTTCTCCACAACGGCTTTCGTCGCGCCATAGACAACATCGTCGATAGGCCCATCTGTTTCATCACAGTCGTCTGATCCAGCACGTTCTTCATCTGTTTCATCACAGTCGTCTGATCCAGCACGTTCTCCAGGCCTAAAAAAAGACAACCAGATTAACATATTCAAATTCACTTAAGTCTGTCTCAGCGGGCGGCGAGCAAAACTGAAATGAATAAAATATCAAATGTCAACTTACTTCTTCTCCAACTGATCAGAAACTAATTTATCGTACAATTTGGCATTTTCACTCAGCAGAGCATCTTCAGTTTCACTAGAAGGCAACAATATTATTATTTAACAATTATTATTTAATATAGAATAATTTAACTCGCAACAATTTAAAGATTATTGGTAATTTAAACTCGCAGACAATTAAAAAACCTACCTTGTAAATCGTTCCTTTGCTTCTCGCAAATCATCGTCGCTGGTTTCGAACACACAGTAAGAGACAGAGCTTTTGCTCGAGATTCCACCCATTTCGCAGTTCGGCGGTGTCTCGCTTGTAGGTCTGCAAGCCGGTTGTGATGGGATATTGCCCGTTGGTCGGCCTTCCACCTTATCTCGTCCAGTATTTCCTCCCACGGCTGTGGCGGCGGCGACGATTTTTTCTTTCTCGATGTCTGCTGGTTCAGTGGTGAAGTCCAGAAGTCCATGTCCGAGTTCTTTCTCTTCAGGTTTAATCTCGCGATGCGTTCGGCTCTGGTCATTTTGGCTAGTCTTGCAATATCTTCGGATCTCGTAATTCTCTTCTTTCTGCTTGTCATACATCTCTTGATGTTGGCTCTGGTCATTCGTTGCTTTCTTAAATTCGCTAGGCGTTGGGATCGTTGTTCGTACGTCATTTTTTCGTGCTTTACTCTTGTCGGCATTCTCTTCTTTCTGCTTGGTATTCCGTTCAATGTTCTTGTCGGTGCCAGTATCTTTGTGTTGTTTTGGTTCTCCGATTTCGTGTCCTTCGCCCTTGATGGGGCCAATTTCTCCACAGAACATGGCTCCGGAGAAGTAAATAACGCTTTCTTCGCCTTGGACGGCCGTTTGCGAAGTCTCAATGCTTGTCTGCGTAACAACGGATAAACTATTTAAAAAAAATCACGTGGGCTCGTTATTTTGTAAATACCCGTGTTTGGCCTCTCTTTATTTTTCTTATCTTATAATATAAAAAAAATAAAGGAGAGCCAAGAGGCTAACGCATACGCGGGTACCCGGGTTCAAAATAAATATTCAATTTACGCGCGGTTTTACGTCAAACGGCTTAAATTTCGCACCCGGGTAGGTTGTAAGGGTCTCAATTTTTAAATTTCGCGGTCTCAATTAAAGTTTTAAAGTTTAAAATTTCGCGGCTGTTTCAACACCAGTTTAATGTTTCAAAACTACGCGGGTAAGAGAATAATATAAGAGCAAGCGCGCTAAATTCGAATCGCTAGATTCAAATCGATAGTGAGATCGACATGGATTCTACGGACAGTCAAGAAATAGGCGTGGACTCTACAAACAGTCAAGAAATAGACTTCTTAAGTGATACCGATACACTATCGGCGGACGAGGAGGCGGACGAAGAGGTCCAGCCACGCAGCAAGAGGAGACGGACATACCTAGACGAATGCCACGACGACGATGGAGACGAAGACGATGTTGTCGAAGAAGAGACGGCGGAAGATACAGAATTTATCGACGATCGTTTTCTGCCCCCGTCGCCGTATGTGCCACTTCCACCACATCCGACAGTGCAGCCAACGCTCGAAGAGACGGCTGGCAGGTTACTGAATAATGTCATCTCAGAAAGTAGGTTGTTGGTATTTTATGTTACTTTATTTTATAAATTATATTATTTAAAAATGTAGTAAAAGAATTAATTATTTTAATTGTTTTTACTGTAGTTGAACAGCGTGAAGTGCCGTCCGAAGAACCTACGCCGGCAACGTTTACTTGGGTGCCGCCTGTGTTTACCCCTATGTTGCAAGAGGTGTACGACCATATAGTCGAGCAATTGGGCGACGGCGCCGATGTTTTAGATAAATTTTGGAATAGGATGGACACCCGTTATAAGCTTATTGATAGTGAACGTCTAACCGGATATGGACTTCCACCAGAATGCCATGGGATGGCGGAGGTGGCTGCTGTGCTTTGGATGGCAGAACATTACCCCTGTCCTCTGTTGCGGTATATTGGAAGAGAGATGTGGGTGTTTAATGATTATTTTCCTGATTCCTGGCGAGCTGAAGAGGGTGGGGCGCCTCATTTCCCTTGGGGGCAACCGGTTACCGGAAGTCCTAAACTGAAGGCCTTTGTGTACGAGTGGGCCGACCTGTACTCGTTTGTGCGTGATATGGAGTGTAGTGCCTCTATTTGTTCTAAAGTGATCGCCGTTTCAGCGTGCGTCAGAATGGGTGTCGTTACGAGGAACCGGGTTTTGTTGTTGGGGTTGGCATACCGTGCTGTGGCTATACCATGCGCCGATGAAGCGGCCTGTCGGTCTCTGCGCGTTGATAAAGTTGCGGACTGCCTTTCGCTGTTGCTTACGTCAAAATTGCAGATTGGAGACTACGACGACAAGCTGGTCGCCGAGAAACCCCAAAAGATGTGGTGGCGCTATTGGATGCTAAAAAATGGTTTATATCACAGTGAGGATGTGTTTAAGTACTTTGCGAATACAGACGTTGAGCAGGACGTTAAAAATATGTGGACGGTGTTAATGAATTCTAACCAAAATGTGTCAAAATTCGTAGATGATTGTGCGTTAACGGTCGAGCGGATGGTGACAGCATGTGGGAAATTAACGCCGATCGATGTTCTCACCCACAAATGGTATCGCGACGCAGTGCCCGATGACGTGTGGAGTGCCCTGGCCTCACATTCGACGTTATCTGATTCGCCTGGTTTGGGTTTACCATTACTTCAGTCGCAGGCACGCTGGATCTGCGGATGGTTGACACACGCCACTCAACGTCTGCCGTTGCAGGTATTCATTATGTTGGGCCACATCCTATCCGGTAAAAGCAACAGGCATCGTCTGTTAGTAATGTGGGGTACCGAGACCGAGTCCGGTAAGTCGTTGTTTGTATCCCTCGTCATGCAAGCGGTTCGTGCGACCCGGTTTACCGCGTTGAGACCAGAGGATATGGATCGCATGGTGGCGTATGCCGCTGACAGCGACCTATGGTGTATGGATGACGCCAATGGGGATACGTTAAACGAGCTTCTAAAGCATCGCTCGCTGCTGGAAAACACTGCCATTCAGAGCAGAAAGCTGTACTCTGGGTATAAAAAGACCCGCATGCCGGGTGGATTGGTTGCCACTAACCTGGATTTGCAATTACTTACCGTTGATGCGGCTGAGCGGGATAAGTCCGCCCTGCTAAGATCGGTATCGGACACAAGCCCCGAAAACACCATATCATTGTTCTCAAAACCTCGTAGCTCCACCCACAGCCGTTCCAATATGCCATGCTGGGCGGCCACATCACCGGTATGCCGCAACTGCACACGTGCACGGTCGACCACGGCCCGAACTTCATCCCCGATGTCTATATCGGCGACATTGTCGTGTTGTGCCAACAGCCGTCCCATATCATCTGGACCATATCCATCGCAATGGATAGTTCTGACCCGCACTGGGGCGGCGAACTGCCGAATATAGGCTTCGACGCCCAGGTGCTTAGCCGCACCACGGCTACGCAGGTCGCCCCGCAGCTGGCAAAATGACCCCACACCGAATTTTTGCTGTTGTAACACGTCGTGTACATCCCCACTCCGACAGACGTCGACGAAGTCGGCTGGGGAGGCCAGTGTCGGACGGCAAACAGGTAAGCCAACAGCGAACGGTGACGTAGTATCGTCGTATGGCATGTAGCTCGTAGGGCGAATCCCACGCGTTGCTCTATACACTCTGGCACTAAGAGAGAGAACAAGTAATAGATGTTTAGATTGGTTCAGATAGATAGATAAACAGATAAAGACAGATACTTACAGATGAGGGGTCATAAGACTATTCCACAACGGCATGTCGTCCACAGCCACACCGGCCTCCCATGCATCCAATGCACATGGCGTATAGTAATAAACCTCGCGCAAGAGGCCGGCAAAGGCCACCTCCAAGTACTTGTTGTAGCGGGGCGGGGTCGTTATCTTCTTCATCATATGTACCCAGTATCCGCGTTTCTTCAAGTAATACCACTTAATCTAAACTTTATCATGGGTGTGCACACCCAGTGACTTACGTTTAAGCGGGGCAGATGTGCACACCCAGTGACTTTACTTTGACTTACTTACCTTTAAATTACATGAATATTGGGAATACGGATGTTCCTCTGTGTTCGTTCTTCATTAAATCATTCATAAATGTATCTGCCGTTGTCATGTGATTACCGATTAATTGAATGGCGTCATAACCTTTCTTTGCGTTCTTTTTTATGTCATCTGTTATAAATGTGTCTAGTAGGCTGTCTGGTAAGACTGTGTCGATCGCGGCATTTCCGAGAGACTTTGCGGCGTTGGGTATTGTTTTTGTAAACGTGTTGGGGATGTCTTTTGTTACAAAATTGCCGATCGAGTCGAATATACCCTCTCCGGTTGCGTTTGCCCGATTCCGGCGGGGGCGTAAGGAAGCAAGTATTCTACGTGGGGTGCTTTGTCGGGGTGGGGTTGGTGGTGATGGGGGGGGGTGCTTGTGGTGATGCTTGTGGCATATAATAGACCGGCGGAGGTATTGTTATGGGCGGTATGTTTATTACTGGCGTCGGAAATGGCGGTATAGTTACGGGGGGTGGCGGTATTATTAGTGGCGCCGGGATCACCCGAGGTGGGGGGATTGGGGTGGCAGCTATGAACTCGTTCCTCAGATCCACTATAAGGGGTAGTGCACCGTCTCCATACTGCTCGATTATGCCACGCATGTCTAATAGCTCACGTCGTTTGCGACGTTGCTGCTCTCGTGGCATCGCCAAGTACGATTTGACAAGTGCGGATGATGCCTCTCGACTTATAGTCCTTGGTACGGTTTGTGGGCTCGCATGGGGTTGCCATCCTTCTATCCAACCGGCTCGTATTGGTGCGGCGGCTTCAGATGCGAACCGGATAAACGCGTCGTGATCACCATACATGGTTGTTTCTCGTATCCGCGTCAATTTGGCCAATACCGAGGCCTGGGATGAGGTTTGTTATTGGTTTTGCTAGCTTTTTTAGTACAAATGGCAATACGGTTGGTAACAAGAATTTAGCGGCTGTTAGGGGTAGAGAACCGCCTTTGGCAGCAAAATGTAGGTGTCGCGCAGCTTCTTCAGGTAGGGCTATGTCGTGGCGGCGGCAGATACGACAAAGGGATCCAGACACTTGCTGGAGGTCCTGTGTGCCGTGGGTTACACCTTCAAATGGGTTTAACCCGAACCCAATTGTGTGTTTCACTTGTTCGCCAAGTGATAGTAGTTGCGGACCTAGGGCGGTTACTTCCTTTATGAACGATGCGGCGTCTCGTACTGTATTTTCAGCTAAACGTGTCCCTTTTTTTACGATATTGGATACGTTGGCGGCCGTTCCCTTTGCGGCCTTGTATGTACGTTTAGCACTTTTAACCCGATCTATTATGTTACCTCCTCTTCCTTTTACTTTAACTCCTCCTCCACGAGGTTTTACTTTTAATGACCCACCTGTTTCGTGTATGCGTCCGTGGATTTGGACTCCTCTAGCTGATGCGCACTTCTTTCCACATATGTCACATGTGGTGCTCGCTTTAGCCTTGCCCATGTTGGTGTGTCTAATGCGTGGTTGGAATAAGGTTATGTGTTGTGTGTGTGACGTTGTTGTGTGTGTGACGTTGTTGTGTGTGTGACGTTGTTGTGTGTGTGATGTTGTTGTGTGTGTGACGTTGTTGGTGGTGTGTGTGTGTGTGTGTGTGTGTGTTATTTTTATTTAGACAGTTACGTTCGTGGAAACAACAAAACAACAAGAACGCTAAAGGTATGAGTAAGCATAAATTGGTTATGGCCCCGTGGGGACCAACCTCTAGAAGCGAGATATCTAGTAGTTATGATTGTATAGTAGGCGATGGGACGATAAGCGAATTGGGTGTATATCAGGCAACGTGCAAAAGTCTGGCCAAAACCCTGTCAAACTGTATCACTGGCGTGTCACAAAGGTCTCACCCCCCAGGTGGCCAAACTATACATCCGGCTTCAGTGAAACTTGGTGCCGAGATGCCAATAGAGCGTAGCAACATTGCCCTAAAATATCTGAGCCTTCGGAGTAAACGTACCACTCCAAAAAAAACAATACTTAAGGTCAAGTGTGTCAAAGGTTACCTCAAGTGGTTGCCTTAGGCACTGGTTCCCACCCACCCCCGAAATTTTTTATTTTTTTTGCAGGTAGCGGCTGTCGGTACTAATCTAGATGCAAAAATTGTGCTGGAACCCTGAAAATCCATGGATTTGTTGATAAAATAGTTTATAAAAGAGCCTGAAAAGAGCAAACTCGCCCCAGTCTACATACGTCTTGCGCTGTGTACACCAGGTTTTCGAGTATTAGAGTGATTTTCGTGGTTTTCAAAAGTTTTTAGTGAATTGTAAGTACTCGAATACATTTGTTATAGTTACTAACGTGTTTGTGATCATTCTTGTGTGTTTTCCGGGCGTTCCTGGGCGTTTTTTGAGTGTTTTATGCAAATTTTCCCCCATGGGTAATGAATTATTCATGTTGAAAAATTACTTTTGTTGATAAATTTGTTAATTTTGTTCGTCACTTCTCCGAAATTGTTTCTAAATGTGAAGAGACTAGTTAGGTAGATTGTTAGTGTGTTTCCATGCATACCAGGTATTATTTCGATACGAAAAAATCGAAATAATACAAAATAATCGACCTCCATTTTGTTTTTACCCCAGACAATAGCAGGGGAGGGGTGGGTGGGGGCCTTTGGTCCATACCATTTTCACACGCATTAATGACGTTACAGTGGAAAGTTTTTGCCCCATGATGGTTGCCATAGTACGTAGTATTTACTGAAGTGTGTACGAACGTTACATATCCAGGGGGGGGGGGGGGCGCCAGGGGGTGAGGGTTAGGGTTAGGGTTTACCCTCCCCACATTTAGGGTTAAATGTATTTTTTGTGCTCGAAACTGAACGAGCGTACTGACGCATGTCAACTTATCAAGTCTTATTGTTATGGTGGCCGGGGGGGCGGGAACTTGTTTTTTTTGGGTCTTTTTGTTTTGCTTAGTTTTCGTTTTTATTTCTTTTAGATGTCTTCAAGTGGTAGTGAGAGCGGAAAGTTTATTGACTTTGATGCGGGGAGGGATGATATGGTGGCGAAGGGGGTTTCGTTGTTGCGGGAGGTGGACATGAGTGAAGGAATTGGGAGTAGGATTGTTTTGGAGGATGGGCGGGTGTATATATTTAGTTCGGATGTGCGGTATCGGGGGAGGGTTATGACGGAGTGGCTGTTGGACGACGGAAGCGATCTTACGGATGATTATGAAAGAATTACGGAGATGGAGTGGTTTGGGAAGCGTTTGTCGCCGGTGGCGCCACTGTCGTCGTCGTCGGATGGTGGTAGTGCGGTATTGTTCCCGGACAATCCACAGGAAGACGAAGACGACGTTGCCTTTGGTGTGAGGTATGGCGCAAAGGCCGGGAAGAAGATGCGCCAGAAAGACGTGGCAAGGAACGCCGCTGAACAGCACGGTTCGTCCGACGACACGGACGTCTCCGACCCCCTGGACGTGGACTATTCACCCAGTGTAAGTTGACATTTTTTTGAAGATGTTCACTTCCGGATGTTTGAAATTCAATTGTAATTCTTTTATTGAATATTATTCTTTACTTTTAGGGGTCGGAAGAGTCCGAAGTGATGTCCACGGAGGAGTTGTTGGACGACCTCCCTGTCGCGGCCAAACCAACGCCGGCCAAAGAAGCGCCAGAAAAGCTGAAGAAGAAGAACAGGCGGAAGTGCCCGGAGTGCGAGCGGCGGGTGACTGACCTCCCGAGGCACTTCGTCCTTGTCCACAAATGGACAAAGGAGGAGTCCCTGCGGGTCAGTAGCTCTATAAAGCCGAGGAAAGGCAACAAGTCTTTGGCCGTGGAGTGTCCCGTGGAAGGGTGTGGCCTCCACGTGGTCCGCATCGACCGACACCTTGTGCGTGCGCACCAACTGAAAAAGGGGTCAGAGGACTATGTCAGATTGAATGAGCGTGCCATACAGGAACGTGTCGACACGCGCCAGGCGGAAGCAAGTCAACGCCGCGCCCCAAGCACGCGGACGAAGCCGACGCCCCAACCCCAACCGGAGCCGGAAGACGAAGTTGTGCCACCGACACCGGAAAGGTTGCCGGAAGGCACACCTTTGGACGTTTTCCCACAGGTGCGGGCACCAAAGGTGGTGAAACGCAACAGCCTTAAGGCAAAGCTGGACAACGTGGTTGCCATCAGCGTGTTCAGGGTTTACCTGGCTTCCATGGATGGTGGTCAACGCCCAGCCGACACTTGCCGCGACCATGCCAGCCACGTGGGGAGGATCCTCTACGAAATTGAGGATCCTCCAAAGGACGTCCGTAAGTTGTGGCAGGACCAGAACCTGTCACATATCATGACAACATTTGTACAAGGTAACAAGCTGTTGCCGAAGGACGAGCAACTACAACCGGGTACCCTCAAGTCGTACCTCACATCCTTGAAGCTGTTTTTCCGCTTTGTCCTGTCCAGGAGGAGTGCGCTCACGCGTCTGTTGAAGTTGCCGGATCCGGACATTGCGGAAATACAGCAGGCCGACTTGAGGGTATCAAACTGGCTGAAAAGTTTTCATGTGGACATGGCGGAGAGACGAATACAAAAGCACGCCCAGGATGAGCTTGAAATCCTCTCCGATGAGGAGTACCACCAGCTGGTCCTCGGTGACGAGGCGTGTAACTTCTCCAGGAGGTACTCCACTTTGCAAGCTGGCAACCTCCAGAGCGGGGAATTTGCGCGCCTGCGTGACTACCTCCTGGTTCGTGTTCTTATTTCCAGCGCGCAGCGTACCGGGGCTGCCGCCAATATGTCCGTGGAGGAGTTTGAAGGCGGTAAGTGGATAACAGATGAGGACCAGTCCTGGTACGCCACCAACACCATTCGGCACAAGACCACTGGAGGTGGTCCTGCAGTGCTCCTGTGGTCGGAGGAAGCTTACAAAATGGCGGTGGTGTACCTCAACGTGTTGCGGCCTAGCGTGGTTTGCGAGTTTTCCGTATTTCCTCGACGGGGTCCCCGCCGTAATGACACGCCTTTCTTCTTGAACCAGCGCGGCGGATACATGACTAGCAGTCAAGTATCTCGCCGTGTCTCGGAAATGGGGAAAGTGCTGTGTCCGCTTATGGAGGGGAACCTGTCCGGAAAGCGGATCCGTAAGTCCGCTGTGTCGCTGCACCGAACGGACCCCACCGCCACCGTCTCCAAGGAAGACCTGGCCCGCCAGATGACGCACTCGGTGAGGACGGCTGGACGGGATTACAACGTCGCAGAGAACCCGGCCCAGATCGCCAGGGTGGCCTCCTACCTTTCCCGCAATATCCGCCCCAGCAAGAAACCTCACCCAACCTCCACCCATACCTTATCCAAAGCGCCACCTTGTCCTCCCACTGACCAACCTGATTCAGACCAACCACCACCTGCTGACCTACCCGAACCAACACAAGAAGCACCACCACCACCACCTGTTGACCTACCCGAACCAAGCCAAGAATCACCACCACCACCACCACCTGTTGACCTACCCGAACCAACCCAAGAACCACCACCTGCTGCTGCGACCCATCCTGATCCGGCCCATTTCTCCGACAAAATGAAGGGAAAACTAATCGAACTGTTTTCACAGACATTGGTCCAGGGGGAGTGCCCAAGCATGGCCTTTCTCAAATTCAAATGCGACCGGCCAGAGTTTGAGGGCCTGGACCAGGCCCAGGACTATCTCCGCGCCCGAGTGAATCCAAACCCGGTGGACCCAATCAGCGATTGGGTCCGCAGACAACGTCGGGATCCAGCACCACCACCACCACCTCCCACGTATGGCAGTTCCTCTGGTGCTGGCTCTTTGTTTTCTGCCACACAGACTGTGGACATAGACCACGCCACCCGCCACCTACCTGACAACGCGCCCAGGCGGATGGTCCTCCTGCCTATTCGCCAGTTGCCAGGTATGACGAACTTTACTGATCAGCAACTGCGCGACAAGTTCAAGGCCATCCGCCGCGTGCGCAGCAAGAAGAATGCGAAGAAGGCGGCAAGGAAATAGGTTGTATATATATGGGATTGTTGGTGGGGGAAAAAATAAAAATAAAATAAGTAAAAAAAATATATAAAAATCAGAAAAGAACAAAAAAAATTAGAACAAAGTATGTAAATATATGGGATTGTTGGTGGGGGAAAAAATAAAAAAAATTTAAGTAAAAAAAATATATAAAAATCAGAAAAGAACAAAAAAAATTAGAACACACTAATGTAAATGTATATAGGTCAGGGGATAGGTTGGGGTTATATATTAAAAAAAATTTTAACTTTGGGAATTGTTTGATGTTTATTGATGAAATGCATAGATAACCGTGTGACCAACGGCCACGAAACCTAACAGTTGGTTCCCGACCCCCCCGGCCCTGAAATTTTTTGAGCATGTAGCTGGGGTTAATACAAGTCCACATGTCAAAGCGCAGCTAAAACCCTCGCAAACTATCGGTTTCGCCCCAGTCTCCCAGGTGCGCGGTGCAGAGGGAATATTTTCAAAGATTTTTAATTTTTTTTTGTTTGACTCAATTTCCAAAATTCCTTTAGTAAGACCATAGTCGGAACCCAGGCGAAG
Source organism: Corallium rubrum (assembly GCA_964035015.1). Taxonomy (NCBI): domain Eukaryota; kingdom Metazoa; phylum Cnidaria; class Anthozoa; order Scleralcyonacea; family Coralliidae; genus Corallium; species Corallium rubrum. The sequence continues at coordinate 96,251,826 of OZ035997.1, forward strand.
AAAAAAAAATGTACTGAATGCTGGGGGCGGGAATTTCGAGTGACAGGGGCGCCCGAAAAAAACGCATTTTTTTGCGAAAAAAAACAAAAGTTACCATGGGGACCCCCTTTTTTATGATCTCCGTTCGACGCTCATCATTTTTCGCTATGGCACTTAACATATTTTTCCTGAAAAAAAAAAAAATATTCTCAGAATTTCCATTTTAGACCATTCTAAGAAAAAAAAAAATTTGAAAAAATTTCTAAGTCTTTTTTGAAAAATTTTTTGAGTTTTCGAATATATTCAAAGATTTTTAGTTTTTTTTTATTTAGCTCAATTTCGAAAATTCCTTTAACAGCAGCATAGTCGGAACCCAGGCGATGAAAAAAAAATACTGGATGCTGGCGGGAGGAAAATTCCAGTGACGGGGGCGCGCGAAAAAAACGCACTTTTTTTCGAAAAAAAACGAAAGTTCCCGTGGGGACCCTTTTTTTATGATCCTACGTTCGATGCTGATCATTTTTCGCTAAGGGACTTAACAAATTTTTTCTCAAAAAAAAAAAATTTTCAAAAAAAAAATTTTCTCAGAATTTGCATTTTAGACGATTCTAAGACTTTTTGGAAAAAAAAAATTTTCGAAAAAAAAAAAAAAAAAATTCTCAGAATTTGCATTTTAGGTAATTCTAAGACTTTTTTTTTTTTTGGACTCGGTCGCATGAATATATTTCCTTCAATTTCCGTTTTTTTTTTTAATTTTTAACGGTTTTTGAGTCTCCGGAAAAAACCGGAAGTGACCCTAATTGGACTTCCGGTCTAACCCGCTCCTTTTGGGAGAACTTGAACCATGCGACCAAAGGCCATCTTTCGTGCGACTTAAGGCCAGATGGCCTTTCGTCGCACGGATGGCCATTTACTGCAAGGAACCTAACCCTAACCCTAACCCTAACCCTAACCCTAACCCTAATAACTAACCCTAATAACTAACCCTAACCCTAACCCTAACCCTAACCCTAACCCTAACCCTAACCCTAACCCTAACCCTAACCCTAACCCTAACCCTAACCCTAACCCTAACCCTAACCCTAACCCTAACCCTAACCCTAACCCTAACCCTAACCCTTAACCCTTAACCCTTAACCCTAACCCTAACCCTTAACCCTAACCCTAACCCTAACCCTAACCCTAACCCTAACCCTTAACCCTAACCCTTAACCCTTAACCCTAACCCTAACCCTTAACCCTAACCCTAACCCTAACCCTAACCCTAACCCTAACCCTAACCCTAACCCTAACCCTAACCCTAACCCTAATAACTAACCCTAACCCTAACCCTAATAACTAACCCTAACCCTAACCCCTAACCCCTAACCCCTAACCCCTAACCCCCCTAAACCCCCTAAACCCCCCTAAACCCCCCTAAACCCCCCTAAACCCCCCTAAACCCCCCCTAAACCCCCCTAAACCCCCCCTAAACCCCCCTAAACCCCCCAAAACCCCCCCAAAACCCCCCCCAAAACCCCCCAAAACCCCCCAAAACCCCCCAAAACCCCCCCCCCCCCCAAAACCCCCCAAAACCCCCCCAAAACCCCCCCAAAACCCCCCAAAACCCCCCAAAACCCCCCCCCCCCAAAACCCCCCCAAAACCCCCCCAAAACCCCCCCAAAACCCCCCAAAACCCCCCCAAAACCCCCCCAAAACCCCCCCAAAACCCCCCAAAACCCCCCCAAACCCCCAAAACCCCCCCCCCAAAACCCCCCCAAAACCCCCAACCCCCCAAAACCCCCCCAAAACCCCCCCAAAACCCCCCCAAAAACCCCCCAAAAACCCCCCAAAACCCCCCAAAACCCCCTAAAACCCCTAAAACCCCCTAAACCCCAAACCCCCTAACCCTTAACCCTAACCCTAAACCCTAACCCTAACCCTAACCCTAACCCTAACCCTAACCCTAACCCCTAACCCCTAACCCCTAACCCTAACCCCTAACCCCTAACCCTAACCCTAACCCTAACCCTAACCCTAACCCTAACCCTAACCCTAACCCTAACCCTAACCCTAACCCTAACCCTAACCCTAACCCTAACCCTAATAACTAACCCTAATAACTAACCCTAACCCTAACCCTAACCCTAACCCTAACCCTAACCCTAACCCTAACCCTAACCCTAACCCTAACCCTAACCCTAACCCTAACCCTAACCCTAACCCTAACCCTAACCCTAACCCTATTAATTAACCTTGCTCCGCTATCTGCGTTCTGGTGGGTTAGGGTTAGAGCGTCTGGCTAGCATTCAGAAGGTTGTGGGATCGAGTCCCGCTCAGAGCTCAGGGTTTTTCTTAGTACTTTTTTTACTAACTAACACAGCTTGTACAGCAAACAACTAACAATTATTAACTAACATTATGTTACTTTTTAATGATTAATCGAAACATTAAATCTAATTTCCCACTATTTCCTTTTAGGAAAGCGAAGAGGAAGAGACGGAGGATGAAATGGTTGAGTTACCGGAAGAAACACCCGTACCGGAGAAAGTTTTAGAGAAGAAAGTCAAGGCGAAGGTTGTCAAGGAAGAGAAGGATAAACGTAAAAGGAAGAAAAGAAAGTGCAAGGAGGCAAAGTCCTTGGCAACCGAATGCTCGTATCCGGGGTGCAAACTGCACGTGGTCCGTATGGACAGACACCTGGTGGCGGTCCACAGATTAGTGAAAGCCTCTGATCTGTACAACCAATACTACCTGCCTGACCTTGAGAAGCGGGTTCGGCTTCGCAGCCAAGAACTGGACGCCGGGAGGGAGCTGCGAGTCCGACTCCCAAGAAAGTATCTGTACCTTCGCCGCTGAAGGACGTTGTGCCGCCAACGCCCATAAAAGTGCCACGTGGGCCGGTCCACGAATTGTTTCGCGAAGCCAGGCCTCCAAAAACTGTTTCGAAGAAACTAATTAAGAACTTGCTGAAGGACGTTGTCCCTTTCCAAGTCTTCCAACGCCACTTGGGGTCCTGGGACGGCGGCCGAAGGACCGACGAGGCGTGCAAGGACCACGTGCACCACGTGGGCCGGATCCTCTTCGAGATTGAGGACCCGCCCAGAAACGTTAACCTACTGTGGGACGACGAGGCTCTATCTAAGATTCAAAATACTTTCCTCCGGGAGCCATTCCCGGAACGCAGAAGTCCTACTTCACGTCGCTAAAACTTTTTTACAAGTTCGTTCTCGGGAGAAGGACTCAACTGCAAGAACTGTTAGACCTGTCTCCCGAGGACGTCGCGAAGATAACAGAGGCGGATGTTCGTGTCTCCCAATGGTTGGGAAGCTTTGGCCAGGACATGGCTGAACGGAGGGCCGAAGTCCATCAGCAGGACCAGAGCGAGCTCCTTTCGGAAGAAGAGTATCAGGGGTTGATCTACGGTGAGGAGGCCCAACGCTTGACGAAGGACTTCCAAGCCGTAGATCCAGAGAACGTCGACCTGGTCAACTACGTAAAGCTAAGGGACTTTCTGTTGCACCGGGGCTGCTGCGAACCTGTCTCTGCAGGAATTTAATGCAGGGCATTCGATCGATGGGGAAGATGGTGCCCGAACTTACGTGACCCAAACGCAGCACCACAAGACAGGAAAGCAGGGGTCAGCGACGTTGCTGTGGTCGGCCGAGACACATGCTCTGGCCGAGATATACCAGAACCTGCTCCGACCCAGCGTGGCCAACCATACGTCCATCTTCCCTAAGAGGGGATCCCGGCGTGCTAGTGGCAACCCATTCTTCCTCTCCAGAACCGGAGGTTACATGGGTAGTGGCCGTGTAACCCGCCGGATCACGGAGATGGGGCGTGTGTCGTGTCCAAGTATGTCGGGTCACCTCTCAGGGAAGAGAATCTGAAAGTCAGCGGTCTCCAAGCATCGGGCGGACCCCACAACATCTGTCTCCAAGGAATCTCTGGCGGCACAAATGACCCACTCCACCAGGACGGCCGCCAGAGATTACAACGTCGGCGAGAATCCGCGAGAGCTGGCCAAAGTGGCCAAATGTCTGAAGGTCAGAAAACCGAGCCACACAATCTCGAAGGCGCCGCCTCTGCCTAACCCTAACCCAACCCAACCACCATCAACACCACCACCTCCACCACCGCCATCAGCAGCAGCAACACCGCCACCAGCAACGCCACCAGCAGCAGCACCGCCACCAGCACCAGTTCCACCTCCTGCGGATCCAGCCTCCCTGCCAGTCGAGGTGAAGAAAAGTTTATTGCGAATCTTTGGAACGACCATCGACTTGGGCCAGCGCCCAAGCCTGGAGTTCATTGAGTTCAAGTGCGCCGACAGGCCGGAATTCAAAGCTATTGATTTGCGGCAATGCGAGGCCTACCTCGCAACAAAGCAACCTGTCCAGCCTGTGCTACCGCGACTTTCCAGGCTGAAGCCGTCCATGCTTGGTTGGAAAAATCAACCCATAAGTAGGTTTAGACATTCTATGAAAGGGGGGCCCTGTGGTGAGGAGTCATGCTGTGACGTAATATGATAGTTATTACGCGCTATGCGTAGGAATGTAGTGACTCTAGGTTATTTAATATGCGTAGCTGCGTATGCGTCATGACGCAAGGTCAAGGAAGGGTAATGTAAGTGATATGGGGTGCGTTCGCAGAGGTCCCCCTTCAACGTGATTGGTTAGTTAGTATCCGATAAATTGTATATAAGACGGAGCGTTTGTGAGAATTAGTCAGAATACTATGGAAGACGAAAGGAGACTTGAAGAATTAACTGAAGAAGAGCTGAATATATTTAGAAGACTGGAATATGGAGATGATTGGGACCAAAATGCTCAGAGAATGCTCGATAGCGACGACGATGAGCTCGAGGGAGAATTGGCCAGAGAAGCAAGAAGAATTGAAACGACTACTGTCATTCAGCAAACTAGCGTTGGAGACAAGTCCGTTGAGCAGGGAAGTGAAGGATTCGAAAGCTCGGTTATCCCAATTGAAGTCCGAAGGCCTGAAGTGGAACTTCCCTTGGTCACTGGCAGCGATGTGGACCGATGTACTCTCAGCGACGGAGACGATTTTGAAGTACCGAATGGTGGAAGTTCAACAAAACGAAAGAGAGCAACTGGCGAAGGATCTATATTTGCCGAAGAAAGCAAGCATCCACGAAATAGTGATGGCAACATTAGAAGTTATAGTTTTTACCGTGGAAAAGCTTACGACAAAGAACCACCAACTCTGAAGATGTACGGGTATGTATTCAATCGGGCTTGTGTACGAGTTGTGATGGCTGGTTTAAATAGTGTAAAGAATAGGAAGTATGAGGGCATTAAAGCGTTTGTTCTTTCAGAACACATGAATGCCATTTGTACTGACCTGTTCGATACTCCGATGGATCATTGGCACTTACTAGTATATTACGACTGCGTTAAACCTTGCGATACGGCGTTTCATAGAGCCTTGTTTAGTTGTGGTAAACGAGGTGTCGATTGGAAGTGGCAACAGATTAACGTGCCGGATAGTATGCTAAAGTACGTCCAATGTGAACCGCGTAAGATCACACAAGTATACGGACCAATTGAATTCAAAGACCATGTAGATCAGATGGGTTTGGAAAAGGGAGAGATGGCCATGAAGATTGAGATGCGCGACGCCGGTAAAAAGAAGACGAAATGGTCGGATAATGACTGGTTTGCGAACAGTAATTTTAATCCACAGAAACTTGCGGATTTGATTATAAGTAAAGGTGTAGTCACCGTAAATAAGTTTTTATTATACGCGAAGAAGTATATGAAGGAGTATAGCTTTGGCTCCTTTATATTTAGTAGAGATAAGCAAAGGCTTGAAAAAGAGATAAATGATTACATTAAGCGGCATTATGTAATGATGAGTTACGAAGAGTGTATAGACACTCGAAGAGAACAGATTCAGAGACTTGTCTCGGAAGGTAAAATGTTTACAGTTCAGGAAAGTATTGAATGGTTTGAACGAATACTCTCATTGAACGGTATCGAAGTAGAGAGGTTCGTACTCGATATGCCATGAAGTATTTAACGAGACAGCCGATCTGAAAGTGCGTAAACGCATTATCACAGCATGTCGGGGATATTTTCGCAGGATCAATGGAGAAAAACATGGATTTGTCTACCGAAATATAAGCCAAAAAATTGAAAATTTAGACTCTAACAACTCCTAAAGTAAGTATAAGCATTTGTCTTTTGTAATTATTTCGTAGATTAGCAATAATTTGGTAAAATTTGACGAAAACCATCTCGGCGGAGACTCGGACAATCTCCCACGTATCGAACCATATATTTCCTTAAAACTTGCAGTGCGCATGCTTTATTTTATAATTTCTTTTTTTGTTATGTAAGTAAAAGGTTATCGTGAATGGCTATCAAACCATTTAAAGTGTATAGTCTACTGTACCACTTCCTGCGTGTCATCAATTCAAATTCGCTTCGCCAAATATCAACAGCATGATAGGCAACACCTCAAGCAATCAAAATGGCGATTCATCAGATGGAAATAGAGGATCGCCAATACGACATATTCAATCACTTGATTTATCACTCTACTGATTACGAGAAAGAGTATTTTGAAGATGGCGACATTGAATCGCTGATAACCAATACGCTAAAGAATAAAAGCCTCCATGTTTATGTGGGTGGAGTACGACCAGCCATAAAGACCGAAACTGACGATGGGAAGGATTGTTAAATATATATTTTATTTTAGGAGGGAAACTGAAAGCGAACAGAGGAAGCACCTTTAAGGTCAAGTGTGTCTGTAAAAGTGGACGAGATGGTGGATGCAAGCACATAGCGGCCGCAATGTATTCACTCGAGGAGATTTTAAATACCTGTGACAACGGATAGCGCGATAAGTGGTCGCTGTCGATAGGCGAAAAGACCGGCACCTTCAGCACGAACGCGTGCAAAGTTCGAGACGTAGTAATCGAAAAATCCAAGCATGTAAGGATTACTGTTCAAAGAAGTTTATTGTATCATATAGATCATCTGGATGGTCCCGCATTCCTAGTGTTGGAATCAACAAAGTCTTGCCACTACAGTAGTTGAACAATAAAACACGCAACAAATTAGTGGCAGCGGTGATTATCAAGTATCTTACCCGAACGATTCGAAACTGGTAACATCTTGGTCTGGGTTGCATCATTTCGACGCTTGTGCAGTCGCGAATGGTTGGAAAGACGAGGACAACGTAAAGAAATTGCCAGCCTTTCTTCATGGCAGGGCTTTTACAACCCTTAGTCAGCACCTTTTTCAAGATTGAGCCAGCGCTCTGACCCCATGTATTTGAGTCGTGTGCCCGTGTATATGGATTAAAAACGTTGTGAATGAGAGCAGTAAGATTGTTGTCAGGCAGGGGTTCAGATGAGGAAAGGCTTAATAAAACAATTGTGAAATGTTTACGGTGATGTATTTCGTAATTGTACTCATCAATAGTTGGCTAAAGGAACGTAAAGAAAATCCTGGCACATGTGTTTGAACAAATGTATGTCGATGAAGTTGACTCCTCTCCAACTGATTGATCTTGTCTTTATGGAGAACTTGCACCATGTGTAAACAAGGATGAGATCGATGGTTAACTTATACAGACCAAGCGATTTCATTGATTGATTGTGAAGATATATGGATTGTGGAGCCATTGCATACATATATTATTTTGATATATAGTAAGGTTAGATATACTGCCGAAACAGAGAACGTAGGAGTCTAACGTTTCGAGCGAAGGCCCTTCGTCAGAGAGAAACGTAAAGAGTGTAAACAAACAACGAACTTGTATACGAAAGGTAATCATGTGACCAAAAATAAGCCAATCAGATAAAAATGACAATAACAAACTGATGAGATGTGAAAAATTAGGCAATCAAATCAAAATAACAATAACAAATCGATAATGAGATGCGAAAGACATTTGCTATTATTTTGATAGCCTGTTTAATCTGTCTTGATTTGTGTGGTCTGAGATGCATGCTAAGGTTGAAAGAACTATAAGCATTAATTATTAAGTTAATGACTATATTATGTGCGTGTGTAAACTAAAGTATCGGGGGGGGGGGGGGAGGTTGAGGAACTGTGAAGAGTTGGCATGGGGTAAAACGCAGGAATACCGACGCAGCATAGGAAGCTAACATTTCTTTGCCCGTCTTTCACGGCAAATTTACCGAAAATGTACAGGCATGGTTTGACAGATTTGAACAATATGGCTTACTTCGGCAGTAGACCGAACAGTGCCGTTATGCTCCTCGCTTGTGACAAAATTGACCAATCACTGAACGCGTAGTGTATGATCAGTAGAGCTGGAGACTGATCTGTTAAACAGCAACAATGACGTCAAAATATGCCGAAATATGAAGGAAAAAACCCAGAAGAAATTGTACATTTACGCGAAGCAATAGTCCCACAGAAAACAAAAACAGCTACAAAATAGTTGGAATGGAAATTAATGGTATGCATACAAAATGCACTTCAAAATTTGGCATGTTATTCACAAGATTTTGTGATGTCAATTACAAGAATAACCACACAGTGAAAATAATGTGATGTGTATAATAAAAAGATTTCCCTGCATTTATTTATGGATTTTTAGTTTCATATATTTGTCGCAAGGACAGAAAAAATAGAAAGAAACAGGTGGAAGAAATAGAACTGAATTATGTCCCAACTGAAATCTACCTCCTAAAAAACACATTTAAAAATGTTTATAATTTTATGATTTGAATCAATTAAATTTAAAATGTTTACAAGTTTATAATTTTAAAGTGAACTTAAATGGTACCGAGAAGAACATGTTCAGTTTCAAGTTAAAGATCAAGTGATTGGTTTTTATATGTTTAAACGGGTGATGCTTTTGTAAACTTATGTGATACGTTCCATAATAAAACTACCCTAACCTAATAAAATAGGTTTTAAATAATTTTACTTGATATTATTAGGATCAAAATTCCGGGCATTAAATTTGTTGTGTGGTATATGTTGGAAAATTTTAGAATGGTTAATATCTGATCGACCAAGTTTGCATTTAAATAAACGAATAAAGGTCAGGTCTCTCTTCTACATGTTCAAATTGATAGACTTGTCAATCTCTGCTTGTTATTTTTCTCTACGGGGAACCTTTGTTAAACTTCGTTAAACTCAATTAAGCGCATCTCTCGATTAGCAGTACCTAACTTTTGGTATTAAAACTTCCACATCGCAAGTAAAACAGCTTTAACCCAGGCAAATTCGCTTACTCAGTTAACCCTTTATCGCCCAACGATGTCTTTAGTATCTTATTCTGGCTAACGCCAGATTTTACTGGTCAATGGAGTGGCTATTGGGCGATAAAGGGTTAAATGACACCAAATTGTAATAAACCAGAGAGCGATAGTTGACCGAAGCTGATAGCAATCATCTCTTGGTAAATAGATGAGAACAAACGCTGGAATACAGCAGTCGATCTACTTATGCGCCCTGTATGCTTACTTGCTCTACATTACTTGCTCTGCATGCATTGCTTGCCAAGTGGAACAACATGTATAAATACTGCCATTCATATGTCCAGTATACAAGCACCTTTGGTTATGACGTATAATCGGGTGCCGAAGATCGGAGTCTCCAGAAATGTTTCCCCCCTAAAATTTTGATTTCAAATTGATACTTATAGGGCGCTTCTTTTTTTTGCTTTTTTTTGGTTTTCCATACAAAAGTTCTTTTGTTAGGAAAACCGACATGGCGGCCATAACATCAAGGAAAACGCTCTATATAGATGCATGCTAATAAGGTTATAGGCAAGTGACGTCGAAATACAAAGCTTATGTGCTAAGTATTCAATTTACCTACTTGTGAATCCGCCATATCCTTGTTTCCATACTACCCATGCTCTTAATATACTCCTCCGTGGCCTCCAAATTAATTGTTAGCTATAAAAATCAAAGCAAAAAGTCAGTGAGGCGATCATGCGTTGAAAGACGGATGATAACAAAACGTTTATTTCGAGAAACCTAGCGCAAATATTAGATTTTTGATGAGTTTTAATTCCTTTAATTATATTAAACATGTATAAATATGCTCAGACACCAGTTGCACTGGGACTCGTCTCCATGTTTAGTAAAAGCATTAACAGTGGGTTCAACCATTTCTGGCGCTGCAATGATAATACAGTCAGAGCTTGGCGTTCATCATAGCATATAAACTAATGAGAAATAAAAATTCACTTATTTGGGCCTGCAGTAATTGACCTACGTTGTTGCGTATCCCATGCCACCTTTACTGTAATTTTGTAATGTTTCTGTTATGTTTGGGGTTTTTTCTTCATTTATTGTATTTTTTTGGCAAATATAATAAAATAAAAAAATTAAAATAAAAAAATATGGGAATCCTGTTGGTATTCTAAAACACATGTCACAAAGTTTTCTCGAATACAATTTACTCTGGTAACAAGTGTTCTATTAAAATAAAACCAAAATCAATGGCAGGAAAAAAGAAAACAACATTAGGGCCTTTTATACGAGGCAAAATAAGCCGCGGCATATAAATAGTCACGAACAGCTCGGATAAACGCCGGTCATGTAATCAATATGCCGAGGGGGTTGAAGCTAGTCCAAAATAAGCCGCGCCTAAAATAAGTTCAAGAATTGACCGTTTTAGTCGCTGTTCGCGACTTATTTAAGGGTGTTTGGACGTATTTCGTTGCTAGGCAACCGGTTGCTAAGGACATTACTTCCGGTCGGAGAAATCTTTTCACAAAAACATATTTTTGTACTTATACACTGTAAAAAGGTAAAAAATGATAACAAAAAAAACGAAAAGAGCCGAGCAAGTTTGTGAGAAAACAAAACAAAACAAAAGAAAACTATTCCTTTGCTGTAGAATGTCGCTGGCAAAAACACTTGAAGAGTTGAAGAACTTCGGTACATTCATAGACGGCGATAGACAGAAGAATAAACGAAGGACGTTGTCACGTCGAGATATTTGGATTGAATGCTGGAATTTAGAAATCGGTTTAGCTGATGAACCACAAATCAAACATTCCGAAGACAGTGAACATCAACTTTTAACTTTGTATGTAGAACAAGACGACTTTTCAAGCATTCTTGGCTTGGAACCACAGCTGAACTCGCAATTTAGCTGGCAAGCTCCGATCAGGCAGGAGGCAGGAGGAGGGCTCGCGCCTGATTCTTTTAGGCTAGGTTGAGTGGCATTGAGTCACAAAAACATGAGCTCACAAGATTCCTATAACTTCCGCGAGAATTTATCGAATCGTTACTTTTCTTTTGTTTACACCTAGGGAAAACATGTCTCCCAAAAAGTACCCATGGGTTTTATGAATAAACCAAAAATGACAAAGATGTTCTATTTTTTGTTAAAAATATCCCTTAAGATTTCATTAAAACGGCCATAAAGTCATAAAGATTTGCTCAATTGAGAAACGCATGCGTACTTTTTTGCACATAATTCTGGTTCTAGTGAAACTTCTTTAGTTAGCAAAACGTTTAAGTTGGCGGAAATTATAGGTTTTCTCTTATCTCAATGACGTCACAATGTCATTGTATGACAACATCAAACGGAAGAACTTCATTCATATATACTACGTGCAGAAAATCTAGCATGGGGATCAAATTTGTAAAGCTCTAGAAGCTCTGTGGTCAAATCAAGTTTTCCCTAGCAACGGGTCAAAATAAATATGTCGGAACACCTTATGCCGCGGCTTATTTTGCCCCGTAGAAAAGACCCTATTGCGGCAAGTTCGAATAAATTCGCACTATTAATATATTCATATTCAATCAAGATGGTCTGGAACTCTTTATTTTATGAACTCTTGTAGTGTCACGACTGGAAATTCGTCTAAACATCTCGAGAACAACACAAAATACGAAATGTAGTAAACGATTTTATTCATCTCTGAAGAAATCCATGGACAGGTGAGTTAAAGTTGAAACTCATAACATTGACAGACAGAAATATTGCGCAGAAATATCTGTTAAACGTAAATATACGTGAAGCGATTTCAATCTTTAAATGTTCGTCACGCACTTCAAACATGTCGTCAGAAAGAAACTCTTAAAAACGTAATTATTCTGATTTATGCGCGACAATTAGAATGTGTTGCAGGAACCGAAATACGCATAAGATAACATTAATTAGTGAGCAAAATAATAAAAAAGGGTGATAATTCTAACGTACAAATATCATTGAATATAGCAAACCTTCGGAACTGCACGACAGTACTGTAATTATTCACTCCATCAACAAGTAAAGTGCATCAATGCACATTTCAAATGGCAATCTTTATAGTTCTAAATTTCAGAAAGAGAAAAATAATAGAAATTATTGTTTGTAATATGTTGCGTTCTATCTATTTCTGAGAAAAAAACAGAGAAAATAAACCGATTACAAAACTCCCTGGAAGCGAGGGCTTATTGGTCGTTGTTATAATACACCAATAATAACAACCGATAAACTAACGTTTATCGGGCTCTAGAAACGGTAACCACCAAAGTCTCGCTTCCAGGGAGTTTTGCAATCGGTTTATTATTCTTTGAAATATGCTGCGTTCCGTATTTTAGAAAGAAAAAAACAACAAAATTTCGGGAATAAAAAGACAATGGGTTGCAAATTGCTGCGTTCTAAATTTCAGAAAAAAAGAAAAATGAAATCGTTTTCAGTTTGCGCTCGTAAACTGTGCCACACATTGCCCTTCTACTGCAACTAAATTATAATTACCAGGTTGTACTCAAGCTTATATTGAGTATAGGAATTACATGATATACCAGTATTATAAATTATATAATGGTAAACCTAAAAATACTGTTACTAAGATTGAATTGATAACAATTAGTCAGGTGATACAACAGACAGTATATGGGTTCTAACAAGAGTTGAAAATTATAATATCTAAAAAAACATGTATTTGTCAACAAACAGTGTATTAAGATACTAGAAATACATGGACGCAACAACCCCTCGCCCGCTTTATATGTATTTTTTAACAACTCCCCCCCCCCCCCCCCCCCTAATTTATGCTTTTTGTTGTATTAATGACAAACACATCAGAAAACATCCCAGAAAATTAGTTAGCAAGGTTCATCTGTAGTCATGTGTTGACACAGCGAAAGAACATGCAAAGTCAATATTAACAGAAAAACAACGAGATGAACCAAATGACCAATTTTCATTCAAAAATATATATAAACAGTGGCTAAAAAGAGACACAATGTCAACGTCCCAGCGTTCAAAGACAACTCTAGACAATATATTTATATTAATTTTAATTTTCACGATTTCTTCCGTTTTAACTCATACGAATCTCCTACCGTTAACTTTCTTCTGCTTTTGTCACTAGAAACACTGTCAATTCAGTCTACTCATCGGATTGTTTTTCTCGTTCGCGGTTTCTTACTTTTTCGTTGTTGACACATAAAGATGACAAGGCACCATTCAGTTCTCTTCATGATCTAAAAAGCCGTTTGTTTCAAAATTTCTTCATCGTTCCCTCTCGAGTTATGTAGAATACAATAGAGCAAAATTCTTTACCGACTTTGAACAGTTTCAGGACACACCTTCTTTCAGTTACATTTCGGTCGGCATCATTTTCGGTTCGGTCTTTATCGTATTAATTTCTAGGCTTTTTTCAGTGGTTTTAAATCGTATTTATTGTTGTCTTTTTCTCGCTGCCATATCTCTTCTTAGCGCTTTTTCTTTGGTCTTTTTTCCATAGTAATATTAATAAACCATTTTTACTGGCAAAGATTTCTTTCGTCACTGATCGTTGAAGAACTATTTCGTAATCCAACCGAACTTATAAATTATAATTTGCTGACGTAAATTTAAATAATTTGAATAATTTAACAGGTTAGTTACCAGTATCCTGCTATTCGAACTGCGCAAGTTGTGGATTTGATAACATATATACAAATAGGTTTCAGCCTAGGTGACAACCGTTGCTAAGGCCCGATGCGTGTATATTTCTCACTCACTGTCGCTGTAGTTGGAAGGTTTTCCGAGCGTCTTTCTGGAATTATTTGGAATCTGTCGATCGGGTAAGTGATTGTGAACAAGTCTTATAACTATTCAAGACAAGTAACGGTATCTTAATCATATATGTATCATTTTGTACCTAAAATCGAAGTGTATTGTGATGGTAATTTACCGTCGACGCCATTGAGCGGCTAAGCAAGGCCATTATTCTCATTAAAATGCATCGTTTAATTCCAACTTTCCTGGTTCAGACTGTTGTAGTATATACTCTATGTCCTATATGTAATTCGTGCATATTTTGTGGAAAATTTTATGTCAATTGTAAAAAAATATGCAAAGGCGTTCAGTGCCGTGGCTAGCTAGATGAAATGCCGGACACCTGTTGTGTTCCACAGTAGCTGAAGTTATTGCTACACTGGAGATAGCTTCTGAAAGAATTCATGTTGAAAGAGCAATCAACAAGATTGAAAGTTTTCAATATATATTAATTTTATTCCAATTTCAATTGTTGGTCTGGACAGTATGTGCAATGTTGACAAATTTACAAAACTCCATAATTACATGAATATTTTATGAATTAATTCTTAATATCTAACTTGGTATCTATCGTTGCTTGTCACAAATTAATTACTTGTTGTACTACATGTAGGCTACAACCTTATTTTTTTACTAAAATGATTTGCAAATTGTACTCTGGACACTGTTAATTTGATCCATGTGTATGCAGTACAAAAAAGATGGTTGAATTAATGTAGGTGATCTGTTGTTTATGTCAGTAATATTAAAGCAGTTTATTAAGTATAAATGCTTTTGACCATTACATATGCATGGTATGCTACATTAAAATATTACAAATTAGCATCCTCAACAAATGGAGCATAGTGACAAAAGAAAAAAACTTCAAGTTTTAGTAACATAGATGAAAAACATCTTCGTCAAAATAAATCCTCTCTATTGCCATTCCTGCAAATGTATAAGTGACAAAATCACACGACTTTGATCCTCATGTATAAACTAAGGCCACATTGACTGTTTTCTTCATTAAGTCTACCCTTAAATTAACCAATATCTTGGCTACGTGAGGTCACGCTGATATCGTAGTTTAAGAAAAAGTGAAATGCCACACACTGTAAGATAAAACTGTATATTTGTACATAGCCTCCATATGATGTATTATTAGGTTCTTCATGCACAAGTGTTTTTCAGGAGCAGTAGACTTTTGCAATCATGCAATTGCCCTGATGTATCTGATAACTCATTATTCCATGGCGAATACCAAGATACCAGATGATGTAGCATCAACCTCTTTATCAGTTGTGGCACAAACCCTTAGAGGGAGGCAAATTACTTCTGAGCCGGTGATGGAAATGGTTTTCAAGAAACCTTGCTTGAGTAATTACTTGCATTACTTCTCCTGAAGCAGTACAGAAGCCTGGCATTTCTTGTTCACAAAAACAAAAAGCTCCACATAAAAACAATCATGTTCATCTATGCAATTCTTGACAAATACACTATCTCAAATGGCTTTTAATAACCATGTAATCTGCACATTTTGCATACGCTTTCCTTACTTTCGAACATGCCTAACAATGGAATTAAAAGTAAATGGAGGAAGCCCATCTAGTACTTTGGTCATGCTCCAAGTTTCAGGACACTTTTGCAAGGCTTTGGCTGATTCTGCAGGGTATAATAATTAAGGTGGCTCCCTATAGTTTCAATAAATGCGCGCTATTTCATACGCTCGTTATCTAATGTTATTCATAAGTTTAAAACATTTGTTAGATAAATACTAAGTAGACCTTACTATAGCAGAACTATTGCAGATATAAAATATTTATTAAAAAGTTGAATTATTTGCTGTTACCATAGTAATAATGACGTTGGAAGTTTGGTATATGTTCAAATATTGCATAATTGAAGCGGCATCTCTTCCGTTTGCTTCGGTGAATTTTCTTAAAAATTGCTGAGATGATAGATATTGTTGTAGAGAATATCCATGCAAAAAATGAAGGTAGGTTGTAGGGACAGATTTTTCGCAAAAAAGTTATCGATTTAAAAAAAGTTCTGTCTTATGAAATTTTTTTAAAATTATATATACTTTAGAACTTTTTATAAACTACTTATTTACAAAATTTTACCAAAATTCACAGAAGAAAACGTCTACAAGTCTAACATCCATGTCGACGCGGTGATAGAATTTCAAAACGACAAGATCGCTGTTTACGCATGCGTAGCGATACTATTTCTAGTCACCAGTCCCCTATTGAAATTACCGTAGGGAGCCACCTTAATAAAGTACCACAATTTTTTACTTGTAGTTGTGCCTGCAAATCGTTTTGTTTACTCTGAAGAAATTCTTTAACCCTAAAAGGCGGACCTATTTTGATATAACTTAACAAAAAAATCCCGAAAAGAATCAGTAAAGATTCAGCAGGTACTTACTTACTTCTCGACATATTGCAGACCTTTCAAGCTTACAGAATGATCAGTAAGGAACATTTTTAATCCTGAAACGTGCATTTTTTCAGGTCGATCCATTTTTCGATTCGAAAATAGAGTGTATACTTCACAAAGCTAAAATAACAGTCTGAACAAAGAAAGTTGGAATTAAACGATGCATTTTAATGTCAATAATGGCCTTGTTTACACGCTCATTGGCGTCGACGGTAAATTACCATCACAATACACTTCGATTTTAGGTACAAAATGATACATATATGATTAAGATACCGCTACTTGTTCTTGAATAGTTACAAGACTTGTTCACAATCACTTACCCGATCGACAGATTCCAAATAATCCAGAAAAAAACGCTCAGAAAACTTTCCAACTACAGTGACAGTGAGTGAGAAATATACACGCATCGGGCCTTAGCAACAGTTGTCACCGAAAAGCCTCGCTTTGGTGCAATCGGTGCCATATTTGCAATCGGCGTATTGCTTTCAGCTTTTGATCTCGCGTGTAAAGTGGACTCCACGCACGTCGAGATTAGCACCCTCGCCAGGCTCCGGGCCTCCGCCCGGGCTCGGGGATCAATAAAAAAAAAAAGTTGTATAGTAATGATATAATTTTGCTCATACGGCGAGTGTAATTTGGATAAATTTTTCAAATATCACGATTAGTGTAAATCCTTGATTGCATGCACTCGCTATCATATAATAATTACCTACACGAAATCAACGAACTTTCATTTCATTTAATTAATCTAATACAGAACGTACAGGATCTGCTTTTCGTCTAGGTTGGTAACAACTATTTCTAAATGTAAGTAGGCCAAATCAGAGTTTCATTTAACAAAGACGTTAAGAATATCTTTGAAGATATGCTCAGACACCAGATTTACTGGAGTTTTTCTTCGTTTCAATAAAATCATTGACAGTGGGTTCAACCATTTCTGGCGCTGCAATGATAATACAGTAAGAACGTGGTGTTCATCATGGCATAATTCAAACCAGCGAGGTTACTTCCAAATAAATACCTTTGGAAAAAAATACTAACTTACCTATCACAGTCAATCTGAGCAACACATTTTTATTTTCATTGACGTTAAAATACTGTTGTAAGGACTGGCTGGAAAACTAAATGATATAAAGAAAATAATAAACGAGTTAGAAAAATAGACTTCTGTAGACCTTTGACTAAAAATGAGTTTAAACATTAAAAGATATAAGAACGTTTGAGCAAGCTTCTGCACGTAAACTTTTAAAATGTTTTAAAAAAGCTGCGAATAAAGGTCAGCTATAACAATTTTGAGAATAAAAGATGCTATCAATAGGATTATTTCCAGATCGCGTAACAAGCGTTGAAAATATCGTATGCCGGAAATCAGCACACTAAAAATATTACTCGATGCATTTTCTCATCAATTTTCATAACACAAAAATTATGCACTTTGGAGTGGGCAACCAAAATGAAATAATAAAGTGAAATTACTCAATACTGCACACAAACATTTAGACCCATTAGTCATTTAGGCCGATTGAACCCAAACGCTTCATTCTATTGGCGGATTGCTTTTTAAACAAAATTATACAATAGCCATTTAAACGGGGAAAATAAGTTGCGGCTTGATTAAAACGTGTTCTATCTAAGTCGCGAACACTCGTATAAACGGCCAATTTCAAATAAATCGCGACTGATTTTGTATTAGCTTTCAATTCATGTTCTTATTTTAGTCGAGACTTATTTTGGTCACACAAACAACTTGACTATTTATACGAAGTGTGTTCGCGACTTAATTAAGACGCGACTTATTGCTCAAACCAAGCTTATTTTTAACTATGGTTGACCATAGCATAATTCAAGCCTAAAGAGGTCGCTTCGTGATAGATACTAACGGTAAAAAATAATAGCAACTAACCCACCGCTATAACTTACTGTTGTTTGAGTCCCGGTCAGCGACAGACAACCAAAAACTGGATGAAGAGAAAATAGTAAATTCGGGTAAGAAATTGACGTAATTTGCACAATTTGTAGCTCGATTTTCCCGTAGATTTAAAAACCGCTTTTTTCTTACTTTAGACTGGACTAAGTTTATACTCTAAACTTGGTATTGGAGACTTGGTATCAGTCTCCATTGCTAGCATTATGTTTTACTTAGATTAATTAGTGCTAATTTTTATCATCCCCGAGCCCGGAACCGGGGGAAGATGCGGAGCCTGGGTGAAGGTGCTAATCTCGACACGCGTGGAGTTCACTTACACGCGAAATTACACGCAAGTGGGAAAGAAATTCTGCGAGATGTTTGTATATATATGTCAACAAATCCGCAACTTTCGCAGTTGGGATAGCAGTTGGGATAACTATTACGACGAAGGCCGAATTAAACGACAACTGTGTCCTGAAACTGGCCAAAGCCTGTAAAGAATTCTGCTCTGGTGTATTCTACTTAACTCGAGGGAGAACGATGAAACGAACGGCTTTTTAGATCTTGAAGAGAACTGAATGATGCCTGGTCACGGAGAAAGTAAGAAACCGAACGAGAAAAACAATCTGAATTCTGAAAAGAGTATAGACTGAATTGGCAGTGTTTGTGGTGACAGAAGCAGAAGAAAGTTTAACGGTAGGAGATTCATATTTACCAGTTTAGCTGAGTCTTGAAAAAGAAAATCATGCAATATAAATAATATTCTTGTCTACAGTTGTCTTTGGACGCTAGGACGTGGCCTTTTGTCTTTTCTTGGCCACTATTATCTATTTTGAATGAAAATTTGTTATTTGGTTCATCTCATTGTTTCTTTTTTAATACTGACTTTGTATGCTCTTTCGGTGTCAATGCAGATGAACTTTGCCAATGAATTTTCTTTGATGTTATACTGGGGTTTTTCTCTCTTTCTATTCGAAATTTTTAAGGCTGTTATATTACATACTAAAAGTATAATAGACTAAATATAGCGAAACAAAATCTTTGTCAGAAAAATTGGTTTACAAATGACCGAAAAAGGAAAGCTAAGAAGAGATGTTGCAGTGGGATGAACAAACAATATTAAACGACTAGAAACCATTGAAAAAGCATGAAAAATTGCGATAACGATCGGAAAAGATGCCGCCAAATGTGACAGAAAAAAACAAAAAGATGTTTCTTCGTGTGTCTGTTCAAAGCCAGCAAAAGACTTATGCACTGGTATATCTTGGGTCGAGAGAGAACAGTGAATTGAAACGAACATAAACACAAACACAAACACAAACAGCTTTTCACATTTTGAAGAGAGTTGATTGCTTTTTGCTAAGAACCGAACGAGAAAACTACGGAAACCAAAAGCCAGATGCTGCAAACACTGCCATACGGGCTAGCTACGAGCAGAGCCAAAAGAAAATTTAACGGTAAGCAGTGATCCGTATTTAACTTACCAGCTTTCTTTAGCTGGTTGGAGTCGGTATATATCCGAAACCTTTTCAGTATTAAACTCAGTTAACTGAAACAGCACAAAATCTTTGCTATCAGTTTCTGGTGCTTTAGGTCGTGACACACGATTTTCCTCAGCCACTGCTTTATTATTTTGGAACAAAACATTGCTTTGGTAATTGGTCAATAATAGAAAAACTACATTCATAAACGTGATAAAACAGCCGGATGTAAAGGAGGCCAGGAGGGCAAGGGTGTTTATATTTGTTTTCAAAAACAGATCGGGTGCTTATTTTAATCAGGGGGGATATTTATGTATATTTAATGTATTAAATGCGGGCGAGGGGTCGTTGCGTTTATGTATTTCTAGTAATAAAGTAAATGGTTGAATCATAGCCTGCGTGCAGTCTCTACGCCGAAACGGAATAGGGACTGCGAATCGGAACGCAAAAGCTTGTTATGGTCACGCGGGTTTCCCCAGTGTGGGGAAAGAACATTCTGGGGGAAACCCACGTGATCGCAAGCTTTTGCGTTCCGATTCTCAGTCTCCACAGGAAACCTATTTCAGTTTCCGCGTACAGGCTGCACCGCAGGCCAGTTGAATCACTGATCTCAATAACTAAATTGCTTATCCGTTAGGTCAGCACATAGTACCTGGAAATAAATTGTCTGGAAACGCGTCCAAAGTTCTAAGATTTTGTTCACGTTTGTGCACTTTCAACCTCGATGAACGCATTGCATTCTTGATATGAAGCAATTAGCCAATAGCTGCGTTGCTGTTTAAATTATGACGTAAAACATAAGATTTGTGCACTTACAGGCCATCCTCAACTTAAATTGCAGTTCATTGTTAGCCGCTTTGATGTTCACCGCGTTTCCAGACAATTTAATTCTAGGACTATGGTCAGCAGTAAACACTTGGAATATACAAGAAGCCACACTGGTAACGCGTTTAATTAATAACACCTATATGCT
Source organism: Corallium rubrum (assembly GCA_964035015.1). Taxonomy (NCBI): domain Eukaryota; kingdom Metazoa; phylum Cnidaria; class Anthozoa; order Scleralcyonacea; family Coralliidae; genus Corallium; species Corallium rubrum. The sequence goes on from OZ035997.1 coordinate 96,272,577, forward strand.
AATCGATGAAAACAGAAGCACTTCGCGACACGGAAAAAAGGTAATCCAAATACAATTTTATACGAACTTGCAAAATATGCTCCGACTTTTTAACAGAGCGAATTATTTATCAAAACTTCATCGTTTAGAAGAGAATAAGTACAAGTGGTGTATTAAGTGAAACAGTATTAGTTTCTAAACTTTTTCTATTTTAAAGTGACTATTTCAACGTTACTATGATTTCTATAGAGCGTTTTCATCTTACGTCACGGCGGCCATATTGGTGTACCAAAACAATGAAATGGTGGCCATGTTGGTGTACGGTATGGGAATTAGCTCTTTCTTATTCAAATATTTCGCATTGTTTCACCACCCATATGGGCCACCGATCACGTGAGTGAAAACGCTCTGTTGAGCGTTAGTCTTGTCGTACGCGGCCTTGATACAAAATCCGTCATTTCCGGTGGCCTAATTTTTGTATCCGGACCAGCAATCCAGTATTGAAATCAAGAAAAATAAAGACCTGAAAAGACTAAAGGCCATGTCACACGAGGCAATTTTCCTTGCAACTTGCAACGCAATGGCGTTTTGTTGCAAGTTGCAAGAAAGATTTCCTCGTGTGACACCCCATGTTTGCAACTAGTCTCACAACGCAAAATTGCGTTGCGAGTCGCGGAGAAAGTAGAAGCAGTTTCTAAGTTTCGCGAGACAAGTTGTAGCGTGTAACACCCCCACTGCAACTTGCAATACTTTTTTTTGGACAAAAATTGCGTTGCAAGGAAAATTGCCTGGTGTGACATGGCCTTAAGGCCTGAGCTAAACGTCGCACAATAGGGGAATTGAATTCAGACGAATTGAATTCGAATTCATTTCGTCGGTAATGCGACGCAAATGTGACGTCGAGTTAAACGTCGAATTTAATTGTTTTTACTTGGACTCGTGGAGCCTGAAACGACTTCTAGAAAACATGGCGCCGAATTGTCACTAATTCGTCGTGTCACTCGAACACGCATTATCCGTCTTGACTCAGACGAATTTAATTGCCGCGACGAATTTAATCGAGTTATACGGCGCAGTTCGTCGAATAAATTCAAACATTTAAATTCATCTATTGTGCGACGTTTAGGCGCAGGACTAACATTTTATGAGATAGTTACAGAAAATAAGATGTCAGAATCAACAGAGATCTGTCCCCTGTAACTATTTCAATAGCTTTTGAAAAAAAAATACGCTGCTCTGGACTCCTATATACTCCGCGTCTGGACTCTGAACGTTCGCCATTTGTGCGTTTATGTAAGCACGAATTTAGTGCAAGACCCAAGATCTTATAACCATGGGTGATATGAATAATTTAAATTATTTTGAGAAGAATCACTTGACCGGTGAAATCATGGGTTCGGTTTGTTTTCCAAATTTCTCCCGACTGCTCACGATCCACGTCACTTGCCTAACTTCTCTAGTAACTTAAAGCTGTACAGTTATAAGTACATAGGTCAGAGTTAAGAGCCATACTACGGTTAGTTAATAGTTAGACTGTATAATTCACAAGTACTCTTCACTTGACTGATTTGACGACTTCCTATTCTAAAATAACGTAACTGATTTTAGCCAATAGAAATGACTTACGTCTGAAAATAATTACTCACAAGACATGTGGCCAAACAAACACTTGACTTTTACAGGTGAAAATACGACAATCGCTTCCTAAGCTATCACAACACTAAGTCTTAACGTTTATCAACTTTCGAGACTTTACTTAACAAAATACCAATGCCAACATTTCGGCGCTACGTCACGAAGTCTACTTCGCATAAAATAACTTTGCGCGAAACGGAAAACAATTTTCAAACATTTGGTTTTAAAAGGCTTTCATTGGGGCCAGTATTTTAACTAATTTTTTATGTATAAAAAATCTAGCCAATTCACCACCTTGAACCTTTTATATACAACGCAACTCATATACGCAGCACTTTATACTTGGATGATACTTCCAGGTTGCTATGTTCGTCTCACTGAGTAATTGTCAGTTACCTTGAGAAACTAATATTACGTGTCTGTACAAGTCGTTCTCCAGCTAATTCATCCTCATTCACGCCTCGATTTCCTGACGTACCTTGCATACTAAATTACTTACTATACAGCTCTAAAAACTACGTCCAGAATACTATTTGTTTAACCCTTTCATGCGCATCGTTGTTGACGAACAACTTTATCTTTTTACTCTGTCTATCGTCAGACGATTTTACTCGTCAAGGGGAGAAGTCTGGGAAAGCCATGCGTGAAAGGGTTAAATAAATAGAGGATATTACACGGTGGTGCGAAGATATGGATTTTATGTTCGAGTGGTGAAAACAATATTTTACGAATGAGCGTAGCGAATGAGTAAAATATCGTTTTTACCACAAGATGATAAAATTCATATCTTCAAGAGGTAAAATTCTTAATGACGTCATCGATATCTTCACTAGTGAGGGATATGGAAAATACGACACTGCATATTTTCTAATAAAACACTCGCATCTATATAATAACAACGGATATAATCTATATCATGAATGAACTACATACAGTACGTAATTTATAGTTACCTCCGTCTTGCTAGCTAACATAGACTTAGTATTTTATATCAGAATAGCTTTATAAACTAGACAGCAAGCATTTATGTACGTTGCGCAGTAACTAACTGATTAGTATATTATATTCAGCAGATATACGATCGGGGACAAAAATTGTTTATATCTATCTGTCCCAACCGTTAGCAGTTGCTATGGCAAAACAGTTTTGCGACAACCTACAACACAAGAATTACTCCACAAGAAAAATAGATGAGATTATAAAATATTTCTCTTCTACATAATCTCCAAGCTATACAGCGCCCCCAGTTGTAAACAACTCTAAAAGAAAGTCTAAAAGAAAGTTTACGACTTTGACTATACAACATGGGTAAATAAGCTCTTTTTGTACATACCTTTGGAAACCACCATTGATTTCAATTTTAAATTTATAAGTATTCCTCAACGTAATTCTTGCGGATCAACTTTGTGCTTCTTAGATCTTTCAACTTTTTTATACAAACAAACGTTTAACAGAGGTAATCGCTTGATGTAATACCATGATACGTTCTTACCAGGTAACTTAATTTACATACGGTAACCACATCAATCCGTCTAAGGGTTGTTTTCCATGGGGCCGTGTGATACTACAAATGTCTAATAATCTAAAATGGCTTTCGTACAAATGATATAAAATTCTTGTCTTTTGTATAAAGTTCTAAGATTAACCGAACGAACGAACGAACGAACGAACGAACGAACGAACGAACGAACGAACGAACGAACGAACGAACGAACGAACGAACGAACGAACGAACGAACGAACGAACGAACGAACGAACGAGCGAGCGAGCGAGCGAGCGAGCGAGCGAGCGAGCGAGCGAGCGAGCGAGCGAGCGAGCGAGCGAGCGAACGAACGAACGAACGAACGAACGAACGAACGAACGAACGAACGAACGAACGAACGAACGAACGAACGAACGAACGAACGAACGAACGAACGAACGAACGAACGAACGAACGAACGAACGAACGAACGAACGAACGAACGAACGAACGAACGAACGAACGAACGAACGAACGAACGAACGAACGAACGAACGAACGAACGAACGAACGAACGAACGAACGAACGAACGAACGATGAACATTTTTTATTTATTTATTTATTTATTTAATAATCTTTATACACGGTAGCCTTATCAGCTGTAGAAATAAAAATAAATACTAAAAATAAAAAGCTGTTTTTCAAAGGGCCGTGTTATCAACTATCAAAAAATTATTAACAATTCTTATCTAATAAATCTAATAAACTATCTTAATGTCCTAAAACTAATATAACGGTTATCTTACAATATATGATTTAAAAATTTACATAAAAATAATACGTTTCCACAAATGTTAAATAGTTCATTTTAAAAATAGAACGTTTTCAGCTTACATGTTTGAGTCAATTAAGAACTCTATTTTTATAATCTATTGTTTGAGAATTCCAGATTTTGGCGGCTGCGTAGCTGAAGCTCCTCTTCATAGCATTTGTTGTTGGTTTCGATAGCATCAACATTAAGTTATTACTTCTTAAACTGTATTTGAAACACGAAACATTTCATTTATACCTTCAGGGTACTTATTTTGCAGAGCTTTTGTGACATACGATATAGTTTGTGAATTTCTGCGCTCTTGGAGATTGCTCCATCCTAATTTACAAAGGATGTCTTTTGAGCGTATATCATATGTATCTCCAGTAATAACCCTAGCCGCTCTATTTTGTAGTCTTTGAATTTTATCTTTTAACGTTTGGTTACAGTTACTCCAAACAAAGGAACAATAATCGAAATACGGCATAACAAGAGAACGATATAATATTTCTAATGTATCTCTTTTAACATATGTTTTCGCTCGTCTAATAACTCCAATAGCCCTTGAGGCCTTAACGCTGATGCTATCGATTTGTTCTTTCCAACAGTTTATCATCGATTATGACTCCCAAACTTTTGGTGGATTTTACGCGCTTTACTTCTTTATCTCCAATATTTATTTTAATTTCACTGTCATCAGGAATTTTGGAGATTCTCTGATACGAACCAATGATCATGTATTCTGTTTTATCAACATTAAGTGTTAACTTATTCACTGAAAGCCACTTATGAACATTTTCAAGTTCGTAATTTAAACTTTTTTCGATGTCACTGGCGGTTTGTCCAGTAACAGATAGGTTTGTATCATCAGCATACATAGCTGGTACAGAAGATTTTAAACAGTTTGGTAAATCATTAATATAGAGCAGAAAGAGCAGAGGGCCCAGATTAGACCCCTGAGGAACCCCACAAGTAACAGGTTTTGATGAAGATATTGTGTTATTAACTCTGCACACCTGTGTTCGCCCATATAAGTATGAGGTAAACCATGTCAGTGCAGTATGTTGGACTCCATATAATTCCAATTTTCTAATAAGGATCTGATGGTCAACTGTATCAAAAGCTTTTTTGAGGTCAAGGAAAAGAACTCCATTAATAAGACCTGAGTCCATGTTAATTAACCAGGAGTTTGTTGTACAAAGCAGAGATGAAGTAGTGGAATGTCCTTCTCTGAAGCCTGATTGAAATTTGGTAAGGATATTCTTTTCCTTTAAGTAGCAATTGAGTTGACCACAAACCAATTTTTCAAATACTTTCGCAACAATTGATAAAACCGAAATGGGCCGATAACAAACGAACGAACTATGAACAAACGAACGAACTATGAACAAACGAACGAACTATGAACAAACTAACGAACTATGAACAAACTAACGAACTATGAACAAACTAACGAACTATGAACAAACTAACGAACTATGAACAGACTAACGAACTATGAACAGACTAACGAACTATGAACAGACTAACGAACTATGAACAGACTAACCAACTATGAACAGACTAACCAACTATGAACAGACTAACGAACTATGAACAAACTAACGAACTATGAACAAACTAACGAACTATGAACAAACTAACGAACTATGAACAAACTAACGAACTATGAACAAACTAACGAACTATGAACAAACTAACGAACTATGAACAAACTAACGAACTATGAACAAACTAACGAACTATGAACAGACTGAAGAACTATGAACAGACTAACGAACTATGAACAAACTAACCAACTATGAACAGACTAACCAACTATGAACAAACTAACCAACTATGAACAAACTAACCAACTATGAACAAACTAACCAACTATGAACAAACTAACGAACTATGAACAAACTAACGAACTATGAACAAACTAACGAACTATGAACAAACTAACGAACTATGAACAGACTAACGAACTATGAACAAACTAACCAACTATGAACAGACTAACCAACTATGAACAAACTAACCAACTATGAACAAACTAACGAACTATGAACAAACTAACGAACTATGAACAAACTAACGAACTATGAACAAACTAACAAACTATGAACAAACTAACGAACTATGAACAGACTAACGAACTATGAACAGACTAACGAACTATGAACAGACTAACGAACTATGAACAGACTAACGAACTATGAACAGACTAACGAACTATGAACAAACTAACGAACTATGAACAAACTAACGAACTATGAACAAACTAACGAACTATGAACAAACTAACGAACTATGAACAAACTAACGAACTATGAACAAACTAACGAACTATGAACAAACTAACGAACTATGAACAAACTAACGAACTATGAACCAACCAACCAACCAACCAACCAACCAACCAACCAACCAACCAACCAACCAACCAACCAACCAACCCAACCAACCAACCAACCAACCAACCAACCAACCAACCAACCAACCAACCAACTAACTATTTACAAATAGAGTCAATAAAAGAGCTATAACTTTCAACGTATATGGTACATGTATCAATTTAAATTTAATCTTGTGACAAGGTATTCCACATCATGGCACCTCGATAACCAAAAGTAGTTTTCTTCAAAGCAATTGTTTAGTTTAGGGAGATACAATTTACTATTGTTGCTCCTTAAATCCCGATCTGTTAATTAAATTAACGACTTAGTTTTGAGTTTCCACTTACACATTTATTTACTAGGGATAAGAGCTGCTCATCCCTCCTGGAAAACACAAAAGAAAATCATGACCGTATCATGTCTTTATATGTGATAAAGATACCGCCTGATTTACATAGATCTTAGCTTTGATTTTCTCGGCTTAGACAAGGTTATTTTTCAAACTTACTACGCCAATGAACTTACCAAGTGGTTCGTTTTTGAAACCGTTCAATAAACTCGCAGTTCGTGTTTTTGCCTCGTGTCTTTATACCTGAATAAAACACTCCTGCTCGTTTATTAAACAGTACTTCTAAACTTTCTTTACTGATAACGTCTTTAGCTCTTCGCAGAACCCCTATCCATCCGCCTTTAGGCCACACCAATTTAATTTGCTGTTTTACAAACCCGCCGAACTTGATATTTTCAAAATCCGAAAAAAAAAATACAGTATCAACTTCGCCTTGTTTGAAATTAATACGGTTTGAGTAATTTTGAACAAGCGATGGACGAGCAACTTTATACAGTGCGTCTGATTGGCTGTTTATAACAGCCGGGGTTTTGACCAATAAGAATGCATGTTTATTACTATTTAATATCTGACAGTTTGTCATCGAGTGTTCTGTTTTCACCATATTTCACAATGTTGTTTTTTTCCGATCTTAAGTTTTTGACCAGAAAGTTCGTAGAACAACAAATTAACTTGGTGTGGCCTTAGATATTTTTTTAGAAATATTATCAATATAGGTTTTCCATGCTAGTTTTTCATCAATGAAAACTCCAAGAGTTTTGGTACTATCTACTCGTTTAATAATTTGATTTTCGATGAAAATATGCGGACTGTTTCGATTTGTGAGAATCTTTGACTGGATCCAATTATCATATATTCAGTTTTGCTGATGTTTAATAAAAGTTTATTTGCTAATAGCCAGTCCTCTAAATTATCTAATTCTTGGTTTAATTTTGCTTAGATTGTAGAAAAGTAAATAATCTGAATTTAATAGCAGTTCAAATCTCGCCATTACCGCAATGGGATCTTCTGAACAAGCTGACTATTGATTACCAATTGCAAGCTGAATTGCAGTGAGAAAAGATTTTCGTGTGAAGGTAAAAGACAACTACGTTTAATACAAAATCTAAATCCAGTTTAAAAGTTTAATATGGTTGACCAATTTAAAAAGATTTTATAGCTGTTCACTACAGCTGTTGTACAATATCGTGAAGGTCATTATTTCTCTGGATTTACGGAACGCAAATATTTTGTTTTATTACAGGTACAAATATTCACATCAATCAATCAGTTTTTTACAACATACGGAGTAGTTTAAAGTGCTTATGCAATGAAAAAATCACTTCAAAATAAACTCTCTTCATACTTGGAACAACTCTTCCAAATCTCATGTAGTTCATGAGATATTAAGATTTGTTTGATATGCAAATGACCCTCACTTTGACATCGCACTGCATAATTACTTACTGGAAAACCTGTATATCTTTGAGATTATTAAATCATGACACTCGAATCGAAGTTAACATTTTAGTATCATTGGGTATATACCCTCTCACACACACGCAGTTTCGCAACACAATAATTATGCAGAGAGTGAGACATCTTGAAAGTAATGGATTGTCATCAATGACTATAATAGTTTATAAAAGTCAGAGATTATAAACAATGCGCAACTCTAAAATGCTACCATGTACAGCTTGGAATATAATTATTTTAGTAATACAAATTCTCCAAAATGATCTGAAGTTGGTATATTGCTGTATAATTTTTCAGCAATACATTTGTCATAACATGAAACACTGTGAATTGCATTGACAGCTTTGCCACAGCAAGAGACAAAGTGATCTATTATTTGTATACTACATCAATACACGTAGTGTTTATCCCGTCAAAACCCTAGCCAATTATATTAAGAGATGAGTTTTATAGTAATGTATAATTTTAAATCTTATAATTAAAAATAAACTTGTAAATATTGTCTGTCCGTTGAACTTAAAATTTAAGGACTTATTTTAGGAATCTTGTAAAACATCAGGAAACTAATCAGGATTTTTGTCTAATTCGAGGCAGCACTTCACTTGCGATAGTAACTTCTAGTTTAATAATATACTTGTCATGTTATTGCTTATAATAAACAGTTATAAATAATTCTGGAACTCAACACTCGTGTATTATTTGGTCGAACATATACCTTTCCAAAAGTGTATTTCTCACTCGGAAGCGAAACAGAGAATTTTGAAAACAATAAGTTACAAAATAATCAATTGGACCTCTTGAAAGTTATTCGCAGCTTGATTACCATTTCGGAGGATTATATAGATTGCTAGTTGCTAGACCTTTATCAGCCGAGAAATTCAGACAACAAATAATAGAAATAAAAATATCAGTAATCAGTAAAATAATAATAGTAAAATAATAATAATAGTAAAGTAATAATAATAAAACAACAAAAACAACAACAATAATTTAAAATTATTTGGAAATTACTAAAAAATATTATAATAATAGAAATCAAACTAATACTAATAATTGAGTTAAAAAATAATAAGAAATAAGTATCAATGACAAAAAATATAGAAATAGTAACTAAACGTTTTGTTTCAGTTTGGCGTTTACTGCATTCGTTGAGTACGTCCCTGACGAAAACTTTATGACAAATTTGCGAAACACCAGAAAATAAAATTGTAATCACTGGCAAGTCAACAAGCTTTGGATTCTATTCGTCGAAATTTCATCAAACAATTACTTCAAAAGCAAAATTACTCAGAGCGTTAAACATTCGATTACACATCAAATGTGTTGTTCCTCGCCTAGAGATGCATTAAAACTCTAAATTTTTACCACACTGCAATTTTATATTGCACATGTGATAAGCTGGGGATCTGCGAATCCAAGATATTTCGCAATACTCGTAGCCGGATGTGTTACACAGTAGTAAACGGCACGTTGTTGGTCGCGAGAGAAACGCAGACAACTTTCCGTTGTGTTCTTAGCTACGCCATAGTGATCTACAAATTCCAAGTCTCTAATCTTCTAAACAACGTTAAGATACCATTTAAATTTTCTTTTACCGCAGAAAATCTTTGTAAAATAATTGTGCTTCGGTACAATCAGGCTGGCTAGTACAGTAGTATAGTTATGTTGACTTCGTATTTTAATCGACGACTGAATGCAATTTACATCTTTAATAGTGCTGTTAAATGTAAAGACGTTATGCTAGCTCGGATCGGACGCAAACATCTTTACAACACAGGTCTATAGATCGTTTTCATCTGACGTCACTGCGGTCATACTGGTGTATGAAGCCAGCGATCACGTGAGTAAAAACGATCCATAGATCATTTTCATAAAAGCGAGTAACTTGGATATTCTTTTTATGTGCATGTTAAAAACCTTTCTCGCCACGTTTGTGCGCTGGCAATTCAAAATACTTTTTGCTTCAACACAAGGACAGAAAGGCTCATTTAGATACACATAAAAAACTTTGGAGCGCGGGAGAGAACCAATTACTCACAGCGTGAGCGATTTAGTAATATAAATAAGCTCTTGTAGCCAACAACATTTAGCAAAACGTCCAGGAAATTAAATTGGTACTACATCACATACACAAGAACGAGGTTTTTACACGAAAACAGTACAAACCTATTTGACTATAAAATAATTTACACCACCTCGCTTTTAAATTTGAACGATGTTTTTATGTTTACAATAACCCAATATTGGGTTATTGTAAAGATAACCGAAAAATTAATTTTTACAACCTCCTTAGCTTTGTTACATTAATACGATAAAATTAAATTCGTCATTGATGGAAAGAATATGCAGTTGGTATATTTCCTTGTTTTTTTGAACATTACAACACCCAAGGAGTAAACAAATAAATTCCCAACGCAGCCAGGTGAAGAATCAGACAGTTTAACGCTACTCTGGAATAAATGATTTTTGAACGTAGCTTAAAAAGTTTCTGTTCATGACCCAACGTTTCAACACCCCGATCTAGTGTCTTCATCACGGGTGAGGACAGGTCCCATATTTATACTCTCATAGAACCATCGCTGATGACATTATCTATCAACAAGATGCAAATAGGCTTCCGGCAGAAGACCGCCGTCATCACGATTTAATGGAGCGTGGGGCTATTGATGTGCCAAGCTTCCAAAGGTTTTGCACGCGTGCTGCGACAAGCAGAATTTTACTTTTTATTTCGTTTGGTTCTATAAAAGTATAAATATGGGACCTGTCCTTACAACGATCACCCCTGATGAAGACACTAGATCGGAGTGTCGAAACGTTGGGTCATGAATAGGAACTTTTTAAGCTATGTTCAAAAAATGTCTGATCTAAGGAGTAGCTCTTGACTGCTTAACAATTTATGTCGCTATGATACATTGCAATGCGTTCAACATAGAAACCTATTTCATGTCTGAAACTACGCACCCATTTAGGAGTGCCTCAATCCTCGGTCCTTATGTAACAACGATCTTTCCAATGCCTCTAATATTTTTGACTTGATTTTATTTGCTAATGATACGACGTATTTAATTCTGACAAAGACACGTACTGTTTAATGGTTGTATATAGTCATGCGTTCAATAAACAACAGAATCTGTTTTTTCCTTTCAAAATCATCTTTATATATACATTGTAAATTTACCTCTTATTTAACCATACTTTCAACATTCATATATTATTCTCTGTGGTTCTGTTTACACAATAAATCTTAACCGTATATTGTTTGGTTTTATAAGCGTGTAGTTGGAATGATTATCAAGGAAGCATTTGATGCATACGCCTGAGAAAATATATAAGCTCATATTAAAACAATCTGCTCGCCCAAAACTTCAATGATTCGTTTCTACGTACGAATATAGTTCAAAACTAGAATACACGAAATTCTCATCTGTATTTTCTTTCTTACAGAATAAAAAGGAGTAAAGAGTTTTTATAGTTATACATCAAAGCCAAGTTGTTAAAAAGCTTGTTAGCACTAAATCCTCAATTAAAAGTTAATATACTGTTTTACTTCCGTATTTTATGGCGGTTTCACTTCAAACTTTAGAAAATGTAAGTACCAATTCATATAAGTCTAAAAAAAATTCCAAAATTTTGTTCGATAATTTTTCACTCAATTTGAGTCTGCACCAAGGTTAGGATTACCCAATTCGTCTTTTGAACAACCGGCCCCAAAGTACGAAAATGTCTCAACACCTTTAACAAGGATATTCGTAATACCCAAAATTGCTTGCTTCCAATCTAAATCGAAGAATTATCTTTTCTCTACTTAAACAGTTCTTTTGGTAAGTACGTTTGACGAGGAATAAACAAATTTCCGATATGGTCTCTTTCGACGAGCATCTTGTTAGAAGTATTTTTAAAAAGGCCCTAATCCCTTTAGCCTGTCGGTTTTATTTTTAGACTGCATTGCCAGTTATACACTCCTCTTTATAACTTCAAAGAGCTTATTAGCTCATCAAAGAAGCTAATGTAAACTTACATTACATTTTACCATCACAAGTTTAAAAAATTCAATTAGCGAAAGTTATTTTAAGTAAACAAGTAAAATATGGCTACTAAAATTTCTTAGTTCAAAGAAAACACCAGTATTGGTAGGTTGCAATCAATCCCCTGAGATTTAGAAGGATTAGTGGGTCACATCCTTTTTAGTACACCACAAGCACACGACGTAAGCGGAATATACAATCATAAAAAAGGACTAAATTCTAACCCCAATTTATTAATCTTAGTCTGGTATGTCAAATAGATAGATAGCGGTCCCTAAAATAAACCGGTTTTTTGACAGAAGGAACATAAGTTACTTGCCAGGCAACAAGTTATTCTTGTAAGAGCAATAGATACAGAATAGCAGAAAGTTTCCGAGACAATATTCCATAAACTAGTTGCTTCAATAACAAAAATAACGCCCTAATTTCTCAGTGCGAATGAAAGGTAAACACAAGTCATTCCTATAGTCCGAGGGCTATAAGAAGGTCTCATATGAAAGAGACAAAAGTCAAAGGGTTAACCCTTTCATGCGCATTGTTGTGGAACAACTATCTTTTTACTTTGTCTAACGCCAGACGATCTTACTCGTCACGGGGAGAAGTCTCGGAAAGCCATGCGTGAAAGGGTTAACAGGTGCTAAACAATTTAAGCCACATTATACAATAATAATTTATGCAATTTCCTTCGGCTGCTCAGCTTCTGCAAATTACAATCGAACAACCACTTTACCATGTATACCTTTCGTAGCACCAGAAATGAATTTAGCAACATCATATTGAACACTTTCATGCGCATGTCAGATTCAATCATAGTACACATAACACCATACTAGACATAGTATATAGAGCATATTCCGTATTATTATTCCATAATCACCAGCTTGGTAACGTTGGATAACCAACGATTTTAAACTACAATATCGAGGTAGCAACGTAAAAATATTGAAGTAATCCTGTTTGCCTACATGTCAATAAGTAGGCTAAATTTATTTCTTAATGTAAAACATCCATTTATCGCTCATTTACATACAAAAATCAAGAGACATCAAGGCAATCCTTGAGAACATCAAATAATATATTATTCGCAGATCACATAGGTTGAAGCGTCATCAATCTTAAAATATTGCTAGAATTGGCATTTACAATAAGCATACTTGAAAACAACAAACGACAAACAATTGCTAGATAGCTTATTAAGTAATCGTTAATAGCTTAAACTTCAAAAATGGTGCCACATGAAATCGTTCAAACCTTAAATTGCTAAAATCTGTTCACAGCAGATGAAACTATGCAATCCAATCTCTGCAACGCAGAATGGCTAATTTAAAAAGGCTAAAACAGTAGCATTCCTGTAGTTATAAAATCCCTTGCAACGTTACCATGACCATAAACTGTTAATCATGACTTACGTAAAACACAATCCAAGTTTAAAGTTTATCTACTTTTTCTGCTGTCTCCATAACGATCACGTGGTGGATGATCATGATATCGTGTAGTTAAACGTGCGCGATCAGCTCGTTCCATGGCTCTTTTTTCACGAGCACGCTCCGCCTCTATATCATACGCCATAGCTGGGTGCCTCTTAAATACCAGAATCAGTTGACAACGTTATTCCATTTGTGAATAGGAAAGTGCAATAAAATATATTTTGTTGTAAATATCATTATTCGTTACAGGCATCATTGTCATACACGATAACAGTGAGGAGCAATAGGCAACGCCACCAAATAGAAAGAAAGAAAAAGTTAGTTAATAACTACACCTATACTAAAAAAAATTTGAGGCACTAATTGGCCCATTGAAAGCATGAGATCATACCCGACTACAGCTGTACTGTAGGAATACACTAATTGGTAATATTATGGGAGTATCATGAGCCGTAGAATTAAATTATAGTACTGTATTGCAAAGATTTCTATAAAGTTCAACTCAACTATTTCTTTTAAGAAGCATACGGCCTTGAAGTCGTAAATTTTACTCTAGCTATACTAAACAATTTTACTGATCAAGGTTAAACTTCATCGACGGCAAAAGGTTAATTAAAATTGGGATATAAACCACAGAATTTACGCGTGTGACTCCAAATACGACTAAAAATTTACACTCTACTTGTGACTTCAAAATAGATTAGGCACCACGTGACGACTATTTTTTTACCTATTATCAAATAGCTTACCAATAGTATATTATACAGAACATTTTTACGAACATAAAACTTTAAAACCCATAAAAGGAAGGCCATTGTTCATTCAAGTCAAATGAAATCAATATTTAATACTTGGAAAATAAGAATTGGTTAATAATGTCTAGCAGCTCAAAGAGTTTTTACAAGCTCAGCGTTGGACTTACCCCCAAACAACTTACAATGGCACGCCCTTGTAAATGCCCATACAGTTAGTTCAGCCGCTCATATTGTATATACACTTTAAAAAGTCCATAAGTATAGGTTATTTTGAGGCCACGAGGGGATACGTGATTTATCCGCGTACTTAATTTTCACATGGACGAGGTTGACAGTAGGCTCGCTTTCCAACCTTATCTGACTCGCGGGACTTTACCCGCCCCCTACGAACGGCTGGACGCGTGAGCGGCTTGTTATGTCTGTGACGTAATATATAACTTACACTACAAACAGAGTCAGTGAACGGTAAATCGCAGATGTTTGAAATGCAGCAAAGACACGACTTTATAATTCAGTGAGCTTCGTGAACTGAAGCAAGAGGCAATCTTTTCTTATGGACACCTTTAATCAACAAGACACAAACGGTGAACTCTGCCGTGATTCAAACTGACTTCAGAAACCGCACCTGATCATCTTCCATGAAAGAAATCCAAAGGCGAAATCGCAGTTGCGACTGATCTCGAGTTAGGTTTTACGATATCAACAAACTATTGACGCTGACTGAAATATCAATGATTTTCCTGACCTAGTAGGCTAAATGGCAAACACGTCTTGGCCACTAATGGTCACGTTGCAAATCTTTAAAAAAATAATCTTCAAACGTTTCGAAAATTCGGTCGTGCGCCTCACTTATTAGCTTTCCAATGACCGCCACTTTGGACTGTCACGAAAATTTACACAAAATGTTCAATATGCCTGCTGAAAATCTGCAGGCGCGTTTGTGATTGGTGTAAATTGACAATGACAAGCTCACGAGCCCACCCGTGATTTCAGGGACGGGTCGCAGCCGACATAAGGCTGGAAACCGAACCTAGGTTGACAGGAGTCACAATAGAAAAGAAATATTGAGGGAAATATTAGAGGGAATATTAATCTATTGTTTTGCCGGGGCTATTGAATATATTCTCCAAAAGGAACAAAGGAAATCGAGGCATGTGAAAATTAATTAGGGCTAATCAACTTTAGCGGCAAGCGTGCGGCACTGAAAAAAACAACAAAGAACCTGCAGTCTGATTCGTCTACAACAACTACTCTTCCTCTAGACTATTACGGAATTAATGATACACTTGGTCATTTATGAATTGCAGTGTCTTGGGTAAGATAGTAGATAAGGTCCTTCAATTATTGTCGGCCAAATAAATCTCATGCTCAGGCAGAATTAAGTCCCCGGGAACCAGTTGAATAGCTCTGGCTTACATTAAGAATATTGTTATGCAAAACATGTATGACGATCCTTCAACATAGTGTAACGATCCATTGTATTACTTCTAGAATCTAGAAGTAATACAATGGATCGTTACAGTATGTTGAAGGATCGTCATACATGTTTTGCATAACAAGTTTAAAATCTAGAATCTAGATCTTAAATATATTTTATACCACTATATACACAAAACCCAGAGGTATTCAAGGTTTTCAAAAAGCTAATTCAGTAAATTCAATAATTACCTAAGCAACAAAATTCATAACGCATAATAAAAAAATGTACATGTCCGAGTTAAACACTAACTCAGCTAAATATTAGCAATAATAATTAGGAAAAATAAACTGTTCAGATGGTTTAATTGCATAGTGACACTGAAAAATACAATTGAATATAGTTTAAGAAGAGTGGGCGGGACACATTATAAAAACCACACAGTTGCAGTATCTAGGGATCAGGTTTAAAACATCGTCTTTAAGTTTCAGTATGACTTTTAAGTCTAGGCTGGAATAAATACAAAATCACATACATGTCACAAAACGGAATCCCATGAAGAAGGTACTGTGTAACTGCGTTAATAAATTACACACGAAATTATTTTCTTAAAGTTTATCAGTCTTAATGTAAAAAGAACGATGCAGCATATTAAAGACAAAAAATGTTCTTCTCAGCTCTACAGTTCACCGTGATAGCCTAATGTTATATTGAAATAAATTATATCAGCAAGCCCCCTCCTCCAACCTTAACTCCTAATAGAGCCATATTCCCTTAAATAGTAAATGCTATATGTTGCCTTTAATCGTTTTTGCTGATGAAGATAAATGTGAATCAATGAAGTATTCTATGATTTACTTAGTTCAACTTTCCGAACTAATCGATGTTGTTCCCTTATATTTCTTTGTTTGAAATTTGTGTGAAAACTGTTGCAACACTCTTATTTAAACGTTTTACTCAAACTGATAATGCTAGATTGAACTAAGCTATTAGTATTTGCGCCGTAACAATTCTCGTCGGAACATTATCAAACACAGAAACTAGACATCAATTTACATGCTTATATAACATTCAGAAATTGGTTATAAAGAACACAAGTTAACTATTGTACAGCTAAATAGAACTGGTTAAAAAGAACAAGCCCACCACAAGAGTAACTCTTTTTAAATGTTCCACTTCTGTGAGCAACAAATCCCACTATTTGTAATTTTCATTATATGCAAATCATTTTCCAAAATAACCACTTTCTATAATTTGTTAAATTAACTAAATGACGTACTTTTATTATTCAGGCCATCAATGATTTACTTACCGGATCGTTCACAGGAGGAAATCCTCTAGCCAAAGGTCCTACAGGCACTCTTGGAGGTAGGGCATGAAGGGGACTCACAGGATGACCAGGACCCATCATTCCCGGTTGAATTATTGGTGGACCAACACCAAATGGGTTGAGATGTGGGAGTCGACCACCATGAAGTAAGGCTGCTTCCTTAAAAATTCAATATATGCAAGTTGGAACAAGGAGATGGTGTATTACTAGTATAGATTTATTTTCAGTTGTACTTAGGGTTGCTAGGGGTCAGAATGGAAATTCCCTAGAATTTTCTAACCCTAGTTGTTCTCCCAAGAAAACGCAGTAAAACCTTATCAGATATTGGCACCTGTTTCTCTTTTGTTACCAGTATAATTCATAACATATATTGTTCACCCACACTTCAAAAAAACATAAATAAAATGTAATTATTAATAGGTACCTCTTGTTGTCTTCTTCGGAATAGATCTTCCTGTTGACGTCTCAGAAGAATTTCTTCTTGCAGACGAATCTCATCTTGCCTTCTCAGCTCCTCTTGTAATCTTGCTTCTTCGTGACGCCTTGAAATAGGAAACAGTTTCTTTTGTTATTACACAACCAACAACTAGTCACTAAAATCCCAAATAGCAATAAACACTTCTAGTCTTCTAAAAGCCATGCAATATCTCTCAGCACAACCTAAATCAAAATTAAACCAATACACAGATACATATCATCACTACTAAACCAACAGTTTGCCTCTCAGTTGGGTTTGTACATCAGTAACAGTCAGCCGGTAATTCCAGGTAAAAATATTAATTCATCATTGAGGCAAAGCTGCACAGGTTTGTTAACTTTGTTACTTTTTTTCTTTAAATGACACATCATACCTTAATTCTAAGCTCTGCTGTCTCATGAGTTCTTGTCTCATCATTTCTTCTTGTCTTCGCAGTTCTTCCTGTTTCGCCATAAGCTCTTAATACATCAAAATTAAAAAACACAATGAAGAAAAAATTAATTTCTAATTATTCTTCAAACAAAAGGGATCTTTTTAGTTACGGTACAAGAGCAGAGTGCTGTACCGTCAGACAAAAATAGATAAACTGTGGTGAAAATATAAAAGCCAATAGACCCTACTCAAATTTGATTCGGTGCACTCGAAACAATGGCTCCAAGTCGAGGTTAGCAAAGAGATCGTAATGTTATTTACTGTTCTACTTCATATCCAACCTCGATTTAAAACCGTTGTTGAATGAGGCTAAATGTAATTTAGGCAAGGTAAAAAAGAAGTCAATGCTAGTCAGCGGTCACTCATTTATAATAGAGTTTTAGATTGACGTTCTTTTTTATAACCGCAAACTGCGGTTAGACGTTTGCAATTAGAAGTTTGACGTTAACATGTCAAAGAGCATTTAGATTGGCCTTCGTATTTTCACTTGTTGCGAGCCGCCATGTTTGGTTTTCAGTCGTTCATACGTATTCACCAAAAATTGACAAGAGCTTCAGTGTTCAATTCAAAAACGTTGTGATTCAAGAACAACAGACATGTAAGAGTATAAATTTACACCCCAAACGTGGGTTGGCTGAGTAAAAGTTACATAAAAACCTTGCCGTAATTCACTTACCTCAAGAAGCCGTTTTAGCAGTACAAACGTGAACCACAAACGTGCAACCTGACCGCTGGACGTTGGTCACGTGGTTTTTAGCGGTTTGCGGTTATCAAGAAAACACGTCAATCTAAAACTCTCTAATATGTAGCTCGACTGGCTTTGCGCATGCTATCTATTTAGTAGATATTTGGGGATATCTCGCTTTTGCACTGTGTTGATCCCCCCATTCCTGATAGAATGCAAGGTAACTAGGCAAGTATATATTTCCACTGCTTTGACAGCGACTGGTGCCTGGAGGTCGGCTGTGGCAGGGTTGCTATGATTACCTCTGTTCAAGGGGTGGCATCTCCCCTGTGGCTTAGCACTAATCCTCCAATAATTTCAATTGACGACCTCTTTTTATACTCATTATAGACGGCCGGCCAAGGATCCAAAATATTACTGTTGATGGCATTCTTTGTTACAAGCAGGCAACCACGCTAGATCGCATCGAATAGTGTTTACTTTGAAGGTTTGGGGGGTTGCCATCCGTAATTCGGGATTTCAATATAAAAATTTGGAGTTTTTTGAAAGCACACTACGGCTTTGAAGTTCCGCTTTGACGACAGATGGGTTTTTGGTGAATAAGTCCTAATGTTTTACGACGATTGGCTAATGTTTTCGGTCATCCAATCAGCGCGCGTAAAGTTTCGGATGTCATAATTCGCATCAGCCACAATGACAAACAAACAAGAAACGTGGCGTGGATACACCTAAGTTTGAACACAACACCTCGAAGAAAGGCGACAAGAAGGTAAACTTGTAAAGTTTTATAATTGTTTTGGATCTGGTAGCTACGGCAAAGTCCTTTATATTAAGGGTTGCAGTTGGTTTTGGTAATTTGCTGATACAACCATAATATATTTCCTTTTTATAAAGCAAAGCAGTCGTCCCGTGTTGCTCTGAACTTGAACATCATCAGAGTCAGAGCTAGCGAACCAAACTGAGTTGTTGTTCCTCATGACTTACCACTTAAATATATAAATATTAACCTTGGACGTGGTAAATGTGTGTACTGTCTTTAAGCAGAGAAGTAGATGTATTTGGCAGCAGAAGATTTTTCACAGCGACCATATTTCGAACAACAACCGAGATGCATGTTCTCTTCCAGACATTTGGCCAATTTTCCCGTGTTTTGGTTGAAAGCCAGAGTTGGTTATTCAGACAGTTCATGAAATTAGAGATTCTTGTCTGTCTGCATAGCATAGCCAAGTGTTGAAAGTATACACTGCTGTCAAAAGTTTGGTTTGGTGTGCCAGATCGTTGCTTCCAAAGACTTGAGAAGAATATCCCATGGCTGAAATCTCACTCTTTTGTCTCTATTTCAAATAGCAACTTAACTGCTGCTAAAATATTCGGGTAGTTTACACTTTACCGTACCCGAGTCACATCACTGTGTCAGGTTAGCGTATAAAGCTAGGCAATAAACACGTTAGTAGGTAATCTCGTTTGGTGGCACTTGAATCGCTGGATCACTGGGGTATGGTAAACTGTAAAATTTCCAAATACACCTACATGTATTCAAACAAAATCGTTTTCTGTTGCCAAACACAATTGAAGAATGAATCACAAATTCTCTGCAAACAAGCTTCATTCATTTGCAACCTGTCAACACCCAACTTCAACAATAAAATAGCAAATATAACTTACGATATTGTAATAATAGATTATAACAATAAACGCTTGAATATATCTACAATCTTATACAAACTTTCAGTTGTTGTCGTTTTGCCTTCTTGCAATAAAATAGCCTGATTTCGCTCAATATAAAAACTTGAGAGTTGAATATTCAGATCGAATATAATTTGCATGAAATGCGCCGGTATCAATGTGCCGGGGGGCTTGTTTTGCCATTCGCGTGTTCTCATTGGCTATGTAATTATAACCTGGTCAATCACAAAAAAGTACGGGTACTTAAATTGTTGCTAGGGAAACCGAACTTGGAATTTTCAATCCAGCTCGTAGCGCGTGAAATAGCTGTAGAAAACCTCAAAATTTTCACATAAAAACGCCGAAACTCGGATGGCAACCGGCCTAATCGTCTTCGTCGAAGTCTAAGCTACCTTTCTGTGGTGGTTGCCTGCTTGTAACACGAAATGCCATCAAAGGTGTTTTCCAGGCACTTTTATTGAGGTTGGCCGGCCGTCTATTAAGGCAAATTCAGGAAGTGTCTAAACTACCAAGATTCGTTTAGGCCAAATAATTCATTTTCAAAACAGTTTGCCTCTCAGTTGGGTTTGTACATCAGTAACAATCAGCCGGTAATTCCAATTAAAAATATTAATTCATCATTGAGGCAAAGCTGCATAGATTTGTTCAATTTTATTTTAACCCTTTAGCCGGCAGTGTTGCCATTTGGCAACTTAGATATTTTACTCCATATCATCATATATTAAACAATATAATTATTTCTGACCATCCTGACTGAAAGTCCCAATAGCTCAGTGATTATAGAGGTACAAAGAGATTAGTTTGTTGACAAAAAAAACACTTTAACATAATATGTTCTACTTTACCTCTACGGTTCATTTCAGTCTCATAATCTATAACAGCTTGCGTCATGTCAGTCTCTAGTTTCTCAGTAGCCTCTAAGAACTGTTTCTCAAGTAATTCTTTCTTGTTCCATTGCATTTCATCCAAAGCCTTCCATTTTTGACACCATTCATATTCAAATGTCCCTGGTGTAGCAAATCTTGCACCAGCATCACGCTCACTAGATAAAACCACCAGTATTTGTCAACAAAGTAACCTCCACAGCCATTTGTGCAAAGCAATGTGCACATATTTGCTTCTTAGAAACTACTTTGGGGCAAATCAGGGACATTGTTCCCTTGAAATTACTCTAAGTTGTAACTTAATGCATATATTCCAAATGTATTGATTATGTAATGATTAAACTCGAGTATTTTTTTGTTTAATAGCATTTCCAATGGCAAAAAGTCATGTTGTCAAAGATACCTCGATTTCCAAGGCTGCGTTGCGTAATTTAAAAAAAAAATTGTTGTACTGTACAAAAAGCCTTCTTTGTTTTACATATGCTCGGTCAGCACAATGGCAAACTCAAATGTGCCTACTATTGGTCGTACGTGTGAAAGGCCATTACGTAACGTAAAGTCTCCTAACGCAATGCAAGGTGTCACAACGTGTAACGTCTCACAACGTAACGTATCACATCATAACAATTTATTACAATGTGCGGTAATGATTCACAGCGTTTACAACGAAGATCTCATAAAGCAACGACGTCATAAACAAACGTAAGGTCTCGCAAGAGATGAAGAGAAAGTCTCAAAGCACTGCATAATGATAATAATCCGAGCGTAAAATTCCACTGAGTGTAATTCAGACTTAAAATTTTGCAATGTAACATCTTCCAGCGTAGCATAACAATTCAGTAATTCACACAGCGTAGTAAGTTTTTCGTCTTACAACTAAATATAATAATGTTGAAGTGAAAGATGACGTCTTACAATGGATATTATAAGCAACACAACTTTGTGTTTAGAAAAGACACCACAGATGAGTAGCAAATATGAAAGTCTTTTCTGCACAATTCCTTTCAAACGTACCCGTAAATTTGTGCGTGCGAAATGCAAATCACTGCACATGTGCAGTTTGAACAAAAAGGCATGTACATATAGGTAGCTAGTGTATTTTACCAATAGTCATCAATACTTGGTTTCAGCCCAAGCTACAACACTTTTCACACGCCTTTAAAGTGCCTATGAAGCGAAAATTATTGTCTTAAATGAAAGAACTCTCAAAACGACAAAGTAACATCTTTTGCAGATCTTCGTTTCCGTGCCTCGCTGTGGAGATATTTCAATTTTTTTGATATGCAAATTAAACACTTTGACGTCACACGTGTGTCATGAGTTATCAGAGAAGGTTCGGTATCAATTAAAAATCTGTATGTCTCATGCTGTATGCGAAATAGACGCACAGGATTGGCTTCGAAGTGATTTCATTTGATAATAGCAAAGATATAGAACTTTCTCCAATAACTCATTATACACGTGTGATATCAAAGTGTTTAACTGAAATATCTCAACAATGAAGCACGGAAACGAAGATCTGCAAAAGATGTTACGTTGCAGTTTTAAGAGTTCTTTCATTTAAGACAATAATAATTTTCGCTTCATAGGCACTTTAATTAAATAAATAATTATTTGCAAGGCAACAGATGTTAACTGTGATGCAGAAAAAACGTTAAATGCTAATGTTTTACTGATGTTTATCATACACTGTAGTATTATTCAACCCCTCCCAGCTTTCCAAACATTAGCCTTACAAACTAGGTATGAAATTACTTGACAGTTTCAAGACTTGAAATGCTGACTAATTACTACACTACTACAGTTGGTTATTCACTTAATTTAAATCCACAGAACATAGAGTTTCCTACCAAAATTAATGTTTTTATAACCATTTATCTCTCAGTTTTCAAAAAAAAATCATCATCAAATCAGATGGTTGATCCTTAGTTTAAGATTTCATCATTGAGATAAATTCAAAATAGGCCTTGTTATGATCACTCAAAAAATGGTAAGAAAAATGCAGTTGTCTTTAGTAGTGTACTGGATAGACCTGGAGCAAGTCTGTCTCTCGAGGGGTCGAGCGCGCTGCGAAGCGGTGCATAAGGAGAATGGGGAGAGGGAGAGAGAGACAGACTTGGCTCACTTGCAGCGCGCCAAAATTTACCAACCTGTTTTTGGGTCGGAGGCGTGTCTTAGACTTGGATCAAGTTTATCTCTTTACGCCATTAATCACCGCTCATTACAATGAACCGGAAAACCAAGTGACTTATTTCGTTGTTTGGGGTCTTCCCCTTCGGTACTTGTCAATGAGTGTCACGATTTTTTGAGATTAGATAATACATATGGATTGCGCTTACTCGAATACAATGAAATTATGGACATGCATTTGTGCCGGGGACCAGTACTTTCTTCTGCTGTTTGGTCTGGAAAAAGTTCTCGACTACCTGGGGTTTCATACCGCGACAGTCTCGTCTTTATTTTCTCAGTAGGTCCAGAGTGCTTACATGCGTTTATTTGACTCTAACGATTCTTATTGGCAAATATCTTCTCGTTGGTCGCGTTCAATTTACTTCGAACTTCGCTTACTTTCTTACCAAATTAGCATTTTTTTCAGCGCAGTTTCTATAGATTATATTTGTTGATCGGGAAACCTCGTTGCTAATATTATGACCCAACAACAATTCCAAATATTTGACGCAAGCGGTTGTTTTCTCAAAGCTGGGTGAGAAAATCTTTCTTCTAAAATCATCTAATGACTTTACTACCACACAGAATACATTTAATTATTGTTTCACTTGCTCTACCATATAATGCTAAACGTGTTACCATTTCATATTGTGTCTTAACAGACCTAAGGCTACCAAACCGACCTAAGGCTGTTAACGCTGAAATATGAAGCAAGATCACGCTTCGGGCATCAGACGAAGGTGATAAAAGCAGAAAGTAAAACACTGTGCAACTTCATAAATTTTCATGCCAAAATTTGATGTGTGATAATTAGATTTGAAACGCTGCAAGTGAGCCAAGTCTGTCTCTCTCCCTTTCTCCATTCTCCTGTATGAAGAAAATTGATTGATTTCTAAAGAAGTCAAATTATTGCTGCACAAACTGAATACTTGGTCGCAGACAGAGCTACTGTACTTTTGAGCCTCTAAAAACATAATTAACTAATGATGGCTTGTGTAAAGCCTATAGTACTTTATCGTGGAGAAAAATATCCCTGTTCAGTGTTGAGCCATGGTAATGCAGACTACCACGTGCAATGTGGTAAGTTGATATACCTCACAATGCTGACCAGTTGTCCCCAACATTAGCTCAGTAGTCAAAGCACTGGTATTCTTCCCCAAATCTTTTATTTGTTAAAAACAATTTACTGAATGTATTTCTTGTTACCAAATTTTAATTTCACAATGAATTTTGTTAAAAAAGAATTCACTTACTTGTAATACCCTTGCTGCCGTTCAATAGACTTCTCAAGGAGACCCTCTTCACCGTCAGTTTGTTCCTGCTGCTTAATAAAAACTGGTCGTGGTGATCTAGGTAAATTTACACGTAAAATAACATTTAGATGTATCATAGAAAATTAAGTGTCTTATTTGAAAGAACTCTTAAATTTACAATAACATCTTTTACAGATTTTCGTTTCCTTGCTTCGTTTTTGAGATATTTCAGTTTGTTTGATATGCACATTTAACTTATAAGATAACTTTACATCACAGTTTGCCGTATCACGAAGTGCTCTATATCTTTGTTATTATCGCACAAAAGCACTTGGCGAATTAGGAACCATGTGCGAGTGTTTCTCGTACAACAGGGTCTGTACATTTTAAGTGTTTTTATTTGACAACAACAGAGATATATAAGAGTGACATAAACTTATCTTATAAGTTAAATTTAGATTTCAAACAAACT
Organism: Corallium rubrum; assembly: GCA_964035015.1. Lineage (NCBI taxonomy): Eukaryota > Metazoa > Cnidaria > Anthozoa > Scleralcyonacea > Coralliidae > Corallium > Corallium rubrum. Next base: position 96,297,664 of record OZ035997.1, read on the forward strand.
GAAATACCTCAAAAATGAAGGAAGGAAACCTATCATTTTAAGTGTTCTTTTAAATAAGACAAACTTAATTTTCGTTTCATAGGCACTTTAAATTAAAGAAATATTTTTCTCAAACTCATTAATAACAAGACACCTGGTCAGGCGTTCACTCGGGCTACAGCAAAATCACATGCAGTGCTATGCAATGCTAAGACAAAAGTCAAAACGCAATCCAATTCTCCGATAGAAAACACAATTTGCAATAACAAAACACGATTGCCTGTATTTATTAACATATTTCCACACATGTACACAGCGTTCATATGTCGAGTCTCTTCAGGTATTAAATATCAACACAACTATCAACGGCGTGTCCGATTGTAAGTGTATATAATAATATCAAGATACGTGCCAGCGACATTACTGCCCAATAACTATGTCTGTGAACAAACAAAACACATCCGAGACGAGGAGAAAGCTCACTCACTCACTCAGTCGAAAAGAAAAAACACATGCATTCACTGATCTCAAATAATATTATTTGAGATCAGTGCATGCATTATGGTCAGTTAGTCACATGCCTCAATTTCGCAAAGTTTATTGGTCAATATCGCCAGCGGCCGCGCGGAGGACTAATAACGCGTCGCAAAAAAATAAAAATAAAAAAAAATAAAAAAGAATCGCGAAACCTAGACTCGGCTACCACAGGTAGCCCGAGTAATAATTCATGAGCTAATTAGTCAATCAGAGAAAAATATTTGGTCATGTGCACGAGTTTTGAAACCGGCTACCACAGTAGCCCGAGTAATAATTCATGAGCTAATTAGTCAATCAGAGAAAAATATTTGGTCATGTGCACGAGTTTTGAAACCGGTAAAGGTAACGCAAACAAAGAACCGTTTATTACCATATCTGTTAATTATAAATTCAACATGAGACAGACACTAATATACACCAGTCTAATCTGATACAACCAATATCACCAAGTCCCTTGCGATACTAGACTGAGAAGCTATTATTTTTGTAATACATCACCAATTTTATTTATTACTCAGACAACTGTGGTAGTCGAGTCTAGGTTTCGGCTCTGTTATTTTTTTTTTATGCTGACAAATTGCAATTATTGCATCATCCTGATAGGCTTTGCAAAACCACATGGTGGGCTAGCACATCTTTCTCTGGTCACCATCTTCTCCGGTCACTATTGCTTGGGTGTTCGTTGACCTGGTTTGATGAAGTGCTCTCGAATTTAGATCACAAGTGACTTACTAGACACTGTTAAAGATCAGTCATGTGGCGGACAACTGTGTTAATGCTCACTACGCTTACTTACAACTGCAGATGTTGATGGCGGTAAATCTACACTAAAAGATGAGCTATTTCATGGCTATTTATATTTCGATCTGGGTTAATGCTTATTCCACTGTCTCGATCAAGACAAACTGAATATAAACAGTTTATATGATTTATTGAATTTTAATACTAAAAAGCACTCGTCATGGTCACAATTTGATAACCTGCAGACTATTGGAAACTATCTGCAAGATGAGCGAAACATAAACAACGTTGAAAACAAAGGACGGGTAAATATGCTGTGTTGACATTTCGTGCTGGAGACTTAAGTTTATGCTAAATGGGAAAACTTTAAATGTATTGAGGTAATTTTAATATTTGCAATTTGCTTTATTGCCTGGATTATGTATTGTGTGTTAATAAAGTTATGCCAAAAAACTTGATGTGATTCAACTGCTTCACTAGCTTTAACATAATTTCTAATAGTTCCTTGGTACATTCGCTTGTTGTCGATAGTCTAGGTAATATACTGCTTACTGAGTACCACCAAATAATGCAAAAAAAATGGTAAACATGTACTAATGTTGAACTGTTTGCTCGTCTAGATTAACACTGTGAAATTATAGCTGCCAGTTCACTGCTGCACCAATGTTTTGCCACTCTTGTTGCTCATTCAATCCAGCTTTTTCACTAACGGCTGGTGAACTGGCAGCTAACTTAACAGGGTTGTCTAATGATCGCTTGAATCTACCAAATCTAGCACCGTAGGTTATTCTGTACTTTTTAACAAACACTTAATGTGTGCACGCTGTTGCACTGTTTGTCTGTTTCGTACATAGGCTATGCCAAGCTGCGTTGCTATGAGTAGCCCGAGTGAACACCTAAGCAGGCATCTTGTTCCATATAATTTTATACCGTATCAGTGATACTTGTACTTGGAACATCTAATAAAGAGGTCTTTGACAACTTACAGAGCTCTGATTTACATGCAGTTTCAACTAACTTTTGAAACATTTCTTGCTTCTTGATATGATGCAAAACACACTTATCTTGCAATTGCAAAGATACGTTTCATTCCAGTGGTACTGTACATATACCATAGTCCATCAAGAAACTGTTTATGTTGGGATGGTCCTGGACATGCACAGACTTTTTGCTTATTAATATTTAAATAGTGTGGTTAGAACAGTAATTGAACCCAAATGCTGCAATCGGATGATTATTTCATTGTAACTGCACAAAATTGCATGAACTTGAACAAAAAATATAGACCAAAGACTTTAGCCAAGTTTCCAGACCACAATATCTCAATTGACTATGTAAGTTAAAGTACTGTAGTTAAACATGTACACTTCAGGAAAACAAGTGTCAAAATTGTTACACAGCTCACAAGTGTTTAAGTAGGTTACATTGATATGACATATGGAACAAGGTTTTGTCAATACCTTTTCTTAGCAGAAGTCTCACAATGTAACGGAAGTCTCACAAAAGTCTCACAATGTAACGTAAGGTGTCACAATGTAACGTAAGGTCTCACAACATAACCGAAGGTCTCACAATGTAACGGAAGGTGTCACAATGTAACACAAGGTCTCGCAGCATAACACAAGGTCTCACAGCGTAACGCAAGATCTCACAGCCCAACGCAAGATCTCACAACAAAGGTCTTTGCAATGTAATCATCTTTAAGCGACGCGTAGGCGACTGTAACACAGCGTCTGAAATTTAAATTTTTTTTCAGTATCCCATGGGATACCAGGGTTCAAAGTTTTAATATCCCCCCTAACAATCCAGTATCCCACTTCTGGATACTAGTTACCATAATTTTTAGTATCCCACCTATTTGTCGGGTGACTGTATACCACAAGAAATATATTAAGAAAACATTAATTAATCAAAACAGTTTTATTCTGCACTAAAACCCATCAAAGTCACTTTCAGAGTCAGAGTCAGACTCTGAATTAAATAAACTCAAAGCACCAACATCATGTTGATGACATAAAGTCACATTGTCATTATTTACTGGCACTTCACTGTTTCTTTTGAAGTTTGTATTTACGTCTATGATCGGCTTGGTGATTTTCTTTACGTCTACGAACATTTTCTGTAAATCTTGATCAGTTTGCTGTTCACGTACCTCTTCGTCTCTGATGACTACGATGTCTTCTACCTCTTCATCGAGTACATTCACTACAACGTCTTCTACAGGAGTTTTTGTTTTTTTAATTAGATATTTTAGCATATTCACTGAAATTATTTTAATAAAAAAACCCAACACTACTTACAAATTAATATTCAAACAACCCTGTGAAGGTCTTCGGGTAGCAAGCTGACAACCATCCCCACAAAGGTCCTGGGGACAAGAATGACAAATATCAACGACGCTATCACTCGATTTCTAAGATGGCGACTTATATAGATCAGTGGTGCTAACAAAGCTATCGGGAGACCAACGGAGGCCTTTTCCACTATCACAATTTTTGAAATTTCGTGGTATCCCATCGGGATACAAGTAAAACAGAAGTTAGTACCCAAAATGAAATTTTAGTATCCCGTGGATATTGGGATACGACAAATTTCAGACCCTGGTAACAGTTTTCACAGTGGAGTACGTTTTACATTTTACAACTTGGCTAATGTGCTAAAGCGAAAGATGAATGAATATCAAGCAATGCAGATTTCTTTTTCAGATGTGTAGGAAATATAGAAGTTAGGCTCATATTTCTGTGCCATAATGGATAATTTTAAATGCATGTGCAATTCGCACACACAAAATTATTTACGCAATAAAAAAATTGTGAATTATCGCACACATGCAATTTTGCTCCCAAAAAGGACTGCGTAAAGAGTGTAAACGAACAATGAGCTTATAATATATGAAAGGTAATCTTTACGTTTCTCTCTGATGAAGGGCCTTCCCTCGAAACATTAGACTCCTATGTTCTCTCTTTCAGCAGTATATCTAACCTTACTATATTTCGATTGTTGTTTCTGCACTGCCTACACAGCATGCTACTTTTATTTCACTGTAAGGAAAAAAAACTTTAAGGAAAAACTTCTGTCACCATGTACTTATTTATCAGTTAGCTATTTAATATCAATCTCTGTAAATAATTTATTCACTCTGAAGATGTTACTAGGTTAGTAACGAAATGTCAGTATTAAAATATTTTTAAATATTATGTAATCATTATGGTTTTCCTTAAAATTATTTTCTGGGCTATAATTCTTCTAACAAGACCATGCTTCCCACCTGACTACCTGTTTGAATGGTGCTAGCTAAGCTTTAAATTGAACACTGTTTGAACAGTACTGGCTAGGTGTTTGAATGGTTCATCCAACTGTTTGAATGGTTCTTGCTACCAGCTAAACCATTTGAATGGTAGAAAGTACCACTATCATTTGAATGGTTCATCATCCAACCATTCGAATGACATTTAACAACATTCGAACAGTATTTTCAATTCATAGCATTTGGTAAAGCATTACTTAAGGTATATTTTCCCATGAAGGGTCACATATTAAATGCAAATAGCAAACATACAAAAAAAAAATTTAAAAATACCTGCCAATCATAAAAAAGCCTTCATTTGTTCTTTGAATTGCATTCATTGCACTACTTTTTCGAGCAAACTCCACCACTCCATAGCCTTTACTTCTTCCTCGATCATCTACAACTACCACAGCTCTCTCTACATCTCCAAATGTAGAAAAGGCTTTTTCAAGCATTTCATTAGAAACAAGAGGACCCAGATTGGAAACATGGATAGCAGTGGATATACTTGCAAACCTCACAGCTAACATCCTTCCTCTCCGTGTTGACCCATCAAGGGCATTTTTAGCTGCTTCAGCATTCATGCGAGTATCCTAAAATAAAATTAGAAAATAGAACATTGAATTTCTGTTGTAACGTAACACTGGTTTCAAAATTAGACAGCATATGGGTTGCTGCTATCCCTTAGGACTTAGGTAAACCGAAGGCATAACATTTGCATTCGACGTTGTTGTTATCATAGTTGTGCATTATTGGTCGTGGTTTCTATTAAGATAGTAAAATAATAATTATACAACTTCATTTCTTCCAAAATATTGTCTTTTACATCACAAATGCAAACAACTTGGCCACAAAACTAAAATCAAGCAGAGCTTGAAATTTTCAGCAGTATCCAAGTGGGATACTAGGTTTCTGAATTTGGTATCCCTCCTTGAAATCTAGTACAAGTATCCCACTTTTGAATACTAAACACCTCAACTATACTTTCTCAAAGTCCTTTTCAAACATTCTTGACTTTTCAATATTTTTGACCTTGCGATTCCTCGTTGAAAAGGACTTTTCCCACCTGCCAGGTGGCAAAATTCACCAGTGAATTTTTTGGCCAGTGATGTAATTCGGGAAGTACATGTAATTATATTCAGGCTAAATTGCTATCTTTGGAAGTTGGAGTTAAACAGACTCTTGAAAACATTTTAGTAAGGGTAGAACCACTTTCCATTGCATGTACATAGGGTGAGGCGGTTAATCAATAAACTGGAAAAAACAATGTTTTTTGAAAACCGATTTAACCGATGTTGCTTTTGGAGGAAAACCAAAAAATTGAAAGAAAAATCGGTATTTCAATAAAATCAAACCATACTTACACGGGTTTTTGTTGCGTTTACACACAGAATTGACAGAAAAACGACTGGAGAGATTTGCGTCTTTGAAATACCGTACATTTATTGCCAGGTATGATCTCTGATATAAGAATGGAAATTACAGAAAGGCTTCGATTCAGATTTGCACAAGCTTGAATGCATAAGCGGATCAAATGAAGATGAATTTTGATTGGCTCAAATGAAGGCGGACCTCTGCGAAGACAGGTCTAAAGTAAAATTGGTGTATGACTATAAACAGTCAGAGCGTAACATGAATAATTAACCAATTTTCGCTTTCGATGTTATATCGCATATATTTTCTGACTCGTGCTCTTTCAGCTTTGCCTTTTTAAGTAACCTTTGTAATTCGTAGTTAGGATGTTATAATCAATACAATTGTTTTTGAAACTTGCGCGAGTAGCGTCATGCATGTTTTTTTAACTATGGTTTCGAACGCGTTTTAAAAAAATTGGTTCACTCGGTTTTTTGGGGTTTTTTTGGGTGGTTTTCGGTCTTTTATAAAAACCACCTCACCCTAATGTACAACAACCCGAAACACACCAAAACAGGGCGATGTACATTTCAGTCATTTCCCACCAGAATATTTAATTAGATTCAAAAACCTGCAAATGAAACAAGTCACCTCTTTCCTGCTGCTTTTCCACCCTCCCACCTTTCCGCTCACCCACAAAAAGTGCTAAGAGGCAGACTTGGAGCAAGTCAACTTACAATATCTAAAATTAACTATAGCAGTTTGCAACATACGCTACATTGTAAGATGTTATGTTACATTCTAAGACACTACGCTGCATTCTAAGACGTTACACTACATTCTAAGACATCATGCTCTATATAAGGAAATTCAAGTTCGTTTGTAAAACTGGTAATGCATAAGGATGAAGATTATTTCTTGAGTGGGTGTGGTGATGATAATGGTAATGGTGGTAGTGATATGACAATGCATTTACAGGTATACTGTCCACCGTAGTCATGCCAATGTGTCCAGGAATACAGGGTTGGTTTGGTAATTGAGCTGTAGGAAATGAAGAAGTTTCTCAACAAATTCCTATGAAGCCAGAATTATTCAAACTGGTGGAAGCACGGGTGGTGTGTGCTGTTAGGGCTCTGCCTCTCACCACTGTAGTTAAGCCCAGTTGGACGGAGTTAGTACTTGGATGGGTGACCATCTGGGAATAACCCTGTTCTCAAACTTGAATTTCATGTGAGTAGAGTTTAGTTAGTCTCTCCTGTGCTTCAAGGGTTTTTTGCAGGGTTCTACAGTTTTCCTCCCTCTGCAAAATCAACACTTAGGTCTTAGCTTATGTTGTGCACTTTTAACATGAGCCTCTGGCTCGGATGATTAGGCGACCACATCCTGTGCTTACGACATTAAATAAATCATTACTCATCACATCACATCACATCACACTACGTTATAAGATGTTACCACCTGCACTACATTATACAATTATTGGATGAGGTTGAGCATGATAGCTTGTGTTATTAACACCGAGGTAAGTGTTATCTGCCGAAGCTGAAGGCTGATAATACAAACCAAGGCTTGATAACACAAGCTATCATGCAATAACTGAATTCAATAATTCAAGGTTCGAATTAGTTGAGAAAAAACGATGTGCAACTTTTTTTTCGAAAATATGTGCACTTGGCCGCGCCACGCGATCAATAAACGAGAGACTGGGGCAAGTCTAACATTAGGTAATTTTAATGCATTTTAATCGCTTTCGGACTCTTGATCAGAAAAGTAGGCGTGCCGGCGCGCTGCGTCGGACGTGTCGTTGTTTTTCTTCTTTCGTTTCTCGGGATAATCATGGCCTCCAAATCCAATTCTGCGCTTTTTTTGACCATACCACCGATCAATCGCAGCTGTTGGGTCGTATTCCTTGACTGAAGGACCCTCTTCGCTAATCCTTAAGAGACTATCCAACCTGTCTCGAGACATCCTGTTTCGTAGCTGCGGTTTCATTCTCCCCATCGCGGAGAACATTCGCTCCACTACAGCATTCGAGATTGGCGTAATCAATAGCAGTTCGATAATATGCAGAATGTTTGAAAATTGCAGTTTACTAGCTGGTGAGGAAAATATGGCAGCCCAAACATCCTGGTATGGAATAGCATTGCTATATGTCTCCGAAATTAACAGCTTCAGCGAACTCCATTCTGTAAGCATCGTTTCTCTAGACACATCACAAGCGTTTTGTTTCAAGAGCTCTGTGAAGTGGTTGACAAGTTGGATGACAGATTCGTCTCCATAGCTGATGAGATTATCTTCCTCGCTTGGCCAAGAATGGGTGTCCAGAATAGGACAGAGATGCTTATAAACTGGTGCCTCTTGAAGATCTTTAAAGCGGTTCCCCAAACATTTAACAATTGCGTTCATCCATTCCTTTCTTTGCTCAGCAGCGCCATTGAGTGCACGGGAATAATTCTTGAGTACTACTCCTTTATAAGAACGTTTCGAATTGTCATGTTCGTCGATTGTTTTGCAATCTTCTTTGAACGCGTTAAAATTGGCGGTGCCAAAAGAGGAGGCCTGTAGCTTTACCATTGTCCAGTGAAATTCTTTAATTCTTCTCAAAGCTTTTACAGGATCGTTGTCGTCAGCTTGTAGTCCAAGGGATAGCACACGCAGAGGACCAACAATGTCGACGAACATAGCAGCGAACATTGGAAAACGAGCATCTTTCCATCTAGCCAAGAATCCTTCAATCTTCTGCTTTTGTATTTCTGGTGATGTAGTTGCAGCCTATATTAGAATAAATAGATAAAACGTCTGAGTGAAATCTACAAGACTTATTACAGTCAAACCGGATGCTCGTTTCTGTTCAAAATTGCAATTTTGACAAGCCCTTGAGTAAAACGAAAATACTTCTGTTAAATGTTAGGTCGGTTTTCTATGTTTGACTATAAGGAGAATACAATAAAATATTAAAATTACTTACTTGCTCAAGATGCTGCATGTACATTCCATAATTTTCCAAGAACACTTTCATAGCCCGCACTTTATGATCTATCCACCTCGTACCATTTGCCTTGACTGGCTTATCCACAGTTTCCTGATATGCTTCAGCGAGTTTTTTCAACTCTCTTAGCTTCTTTGGCGATTTATTATAAAGTGAAAATAGTTGACGCAACATTTCATCTAACTGACCAAAAAAAGTATCTTTGAACGCATCAGCAGCAGCTAATTCGAGTCGGTGACTAAAACAGTGGACAGCTACTAGCCAGGGAGCAACTTCTTTCAAACGAGCTGCCAAACCAGTATTTTTCCCCATGTTGACACTCGCTCCGTCCATGCCAGCTGCTGCTAGTTTCGACTCAAAATTTACGATGCCAAGACGAGCAAAAGCATCCGTCATCGCAGCCTTTAGCCCCTCGGCATCCTCGTTGTCAGCTGTCTCCACCGACAACAGCTTGCACTTTGGGTGGCCATCCTTCTGGATATACAAAACATAAAAAAGTTCTTGCGATTTCACACTTGTATCCGTACTGCCGTCACATAAAACTGAAAAATATCTGGCATTTTTCAAATCATCTTCGAGTGTCTTTTTCATGACTCCAGAAATATCATCTGAAAATTCCGCAGCAGCTCGGTCTGTTCGATATGACTCTCCAAGGCTAACACCACACTTTTCTAAGAGCTGGCAAATGGGGACATATTTGGTAAAAGACAACTCTCCTTTGCATACTGTGTAGCTGGCATTGAAAAGGTGTTCCATCCTTTTACGATCATCTTGTGCCATTTTGTTGAGTCCTCGGCCAATGGGGGTCTCATTTACATATTCGTCAACGTATTTTGTTTTCAGGATTTCCTTTAAATTTAGCTTCACTGCCATCTTATGTTGATCCGAATTCATGTGGTTTACTACGGAGTTCTTCTTTACGATTGCTGAACCGCTAATAAATGTGCGCGAGAAGTTTTTCGCGGAGGTAATTCTCTCTTCTTTCATTGTGCAAACTTTGCAACGCAATGAATGCACCACTTTGCCATCACCGTCGTACTCGAGCCAGTCGGCGTTTAGTGTTTCTTTCCATTTCTCAACAGTGTTTACTTTGCTGGTACAGCCTTTTGATAAAGAAGCCATAGTAAAGCACGGAGTAAAGAGAGCGATTTCGATTGAACAGCTTTTTCGAAAAGCAAAACAAAAGCACTAAAGCCAAATATGGGACATCCGATTATTATCATAAGGCCTGCATGGTGACAGCTAAAAAATCACACCTGTCATGGCGGCTAAAAATATCACACCTTGATCTGACACCTCACACCTGAGATGAAAAGAACTTTATTCATGTCAAAGATTCGCGAACACGCTGCTAGATCAAAGCCGATTCAAAGGGATTTAAAGCGAAAGCGCTTTTAAATAATCATAAGACGACAGATTGGCAATGCATTACCTATATAAACGTGGATGGATGCTCATTAGTCCCAAGTCTGATTTTTTTGCACATCGTTTTGAAAAGTGATATGCAATTTTCACTATTTAGGCCAAAACGATGTGCAAATTGCACATTGCACACCGTTAATTCGAACTCTGATAATTGTTTTATTATACAATCATAAATGTAGAAGCTTTTAGAAAATGTTATGCCCGAGTTTAGAATATTGTGCCAGTAATATTATTTGTTATATAGCTAAAGTTTCACTGGATGCAACAATGACTGTCACTGGTTGGTTTGTGGTCACATGACCTTAGCTAAATTTCAATGTCTACTGAGCGGGCAATAATTGAGAACTTATTGCCTGCTCGGTCAATAAGTTTTCAATTGTTGCCCAATAGAACTTGAACTCTTCATGGCATCCTATAAACAAAAGCTTGTTTGCTACGGAAAAAAGAATTTTTATAGGTCTTCAAAGCATGTGTGAAGATTAACTGGAGAAATGTATTGCTGTTCTTTTGTTCTGAGACTCATATTTGTTTGGTTGAAGTGAAATTACGGAGCCAGGCGAAAGGTTTTGGTAAGTCTTAGTGTTTGTCTTTTGTGTACTTTCCCTTGATAAACGTTGAAATTATTCAGCGAAACTCAAGCTATATAACAAAACACTTAATGTCTGATCCCTTGGGAAACAGTTTTGTTTTCCCTCAACTTCGTCTTGGGAAATATCAAGACTCTCGGGAAAACAAAACTAACTGTTTCCCTCAGGAGCAGACATTAAGTGTATAATACTCCTTAGAATTCATGGAATTAGTATGTATTGGGTCATTCCAGAAAACATCCACACCTCCCCCACAGAGGAAATGTGAAGTTGATCCCCCTCCCCCCTTCGGACGTCCTAGAACATTTTACTATTATCAGAAGTAGAATATTCATATTTTCCACTTGTTTATCAGCATTCTACCAACAATCTCACCATGATTTTAACAAGGAAAAATAGGTATGGCCACACACTCACCCCGATGGTTTTGCACCCCTTGGGGAAACCAACTATCCAGTATTAAAGTAAACATATTTAACATCACAATTTTTACTCCTCAAAATGAGAAGCCATCCCCAGAAATGATGCTAAGAAACAATGTAGTTATATAAAAATATCCACAGCCCCCTAAATAAAGCAATTCGTCTAGTACCCCCAGATTTTCCTCATGACAATGAAGCATTGATCCACTCTTCGGGAAGAGTTACTTCTTCTAGCACTATCACAGACAACACTAGATCGACTTCTGTAATCATGTAAGAACATAAAACTATAAATCGGAACTATAAAACCAAGACTATTCAAACAACAAGTCTATTCTGTTTTGGCTGAACTATTTCTATGCAATGCCAGCTAATGGGCAAGCTTTTGGAGACACAAATGCTGAAATACTCAACAAGCACGTGGTGTCAACGACCAACCCTCCTTCCTTCGACGAATCCTTACCATTTTAATGAATCCAAAGGCTTTTTCTTTATTCACATAAGCTTCTGAATATTCACCATACTTGTCAAACATTTTTTTAAACTCTTCTTCCGTGATGTCGATAATATTTCCAACGAATAATCGGCAGCGGTTTGAAAACTTTCTTTCCATTTTGCCGGTGACAGGATTCACATATGTTCTGCTGTGAGAGCCTGAATGAGAATGTCTTTGAGTTGAATTATTGTTCGTAGACTTTATGGTAGTCTCTTTAGGTGTAGATAGGTTTGACGACGCATCACGATTGTCCGTTTTATCTGGTTTTACTTTGATGGGCTTTGCATCCAATTTTGGAGTTCTCATTTCTTCATGTTGAGAGCTATCTCTCGTACGCGTAATATTCTTCTCCTTGCTGTTTCGTCGATCGTTCTTGTCGCCGGAGTGGTAAGGCCGATCACCAGATCGTTTGGCAGGGGAACGTGAACGATTTCGTGGTTTCAAAGAGCTCATTTTCTATAGAAGAAAGCAAACCCTGATATGTTTTCTTTCCTCAGTCAAACCACGCTGCAACGAAGTGAAGATTGAAGAGACAGGCGTCTGGCTTATGCCCAGAATGACACGCGGGGGCAGGGGCAGCTCGTTAGCCAATCAGCACTAAGAAAATAAAGAATCGGCCAATGAGAACAAATCAGCAGTTTTGTCGTCTTCGTACTGATAAAGGTAATTACTTCATGTAGGAATGGCACCCAAAGAAAAAAATCTTTCAAAATTCAACCTCGTTCAAAATTAGATTAATTCTTTGAAAGTTTTCATGGCGATAATGTAATATAAATAAGTTTTGTGGAAACACCACGTAAAATATTTCTTATTTATATCACATAAATCCTTTGCTGGCCAGTTACGCCGTCGGCCGTAAGCTGTAAAGCGTCTAAAAAACATTTTTTTTGTAGCACACCCTTGGTGGTGACTAAGTGAACTAGGTGAGTTTCAGAAACTAATCGTATGAGAAGTTGAAAAATAAAAAGTTCCCGCATTTTCATCTTGCAGTTTGGTCAAATAGAGGGGTGGGGTGGGTGGGTGGATGGGTCACGTATAGTCGAAAAATATGAATCTTTGAAATCCGAAAATTCAACAGTGTCGTTCGATTGTGTTCGAAGGGTGGACAAAAAAACTATATTGCACTGACCACTTTCGCTTACTCGTTACGGAAATATGGCATACTAAATTTTTGAAAAATGCTGAGTAAGCATTTTTTGTCTGTTTTATATGTTTTATACAATAAAAAGTAGGTTTCAAACTGGTTAATCGAATGTTCTTGAATAATTTCAGGGCATTGAAAAAGATGAATCGCGTCATCTGACGCGAGCTATGCATGATCTATACAAAACAAGCAATGTCATTGGCTCATGGTATTGTAAAGAGAGCTGTGATTGGTTTAAAGAAATCGGACCATGTTAGTGACGTCATCTGTGCATTTGTCCTCTAATAGATCATGGGCAACAACCAGTGAAAATGCTCGTAGTATTCCGGTTATTGTATAACTCTAAATAGCTAGTTCATTGTATCTCGTTTCTTCTATCAGTGAAGTTCCTGTTGAGACTCTTGAGTAGCCCATATAGGTCTAGTACCTTCACTTGGGCACACTAGTGTGTGCGTCCAAGGATGGTAGTTTTCTATAAATTAACGTGGAGGAAAGTTTGCAGAGCGAGCAAAAATTAGACTTTCTGAGCGTTCAACAAATGTAATCAGTTCCTTTGAAACTAAACGTAGTATTAAAATGTCGTTGTATTATAGCAATATATCAAAGAAAAACAACTGAATGCTCATTTTGTTAATTGCACGATAACCTTTTCAGGTAACATGAATTACGGAATCATTTAGCAAGTTTCTTGTTGTTCTACTAACACACTACTGTGTCCATAAAATATTAGAAATATTTTAAGCCTATTTCTCTTAAAGATAATCCCTCAATAGGAACTTCACAGATAGAAGAACAAACGAGTTGCAATGAACTATTTTTAGAGATATAAAACAAGCAAAAAATGCTTACCCTTTTTTCAAAACTTTAGTAAGCGATATTTCCGTAACGAATAAGCGAAAGTGGTCAGTCCAATAAGGTTTTTTGTCCACCCATCGATCTCTATCCAACGGCATTGTTGAATTTTCGGATTTTAAGAATTCATATTTTTTCACTATGCGTGACGTCATTATTTACCACACACCTCTTTTTGACCAAACTACAGGTGTTAAATGCGGGAACTTTTTAGAATTATGTTTCATAAGGGAAAACAAGTACATGTATAAGTTTTTAAAAAATAGTTCCAACGATGTGCTACACAAGTGATAGATTTCAGCTCACGGCCGACGGCCTTCATGCTCAATCCTTGTGCATGAAGTCTTTTGAAGATATCAAGCAAATGACGAAACAATAACACATAAACTGAAAATATAGGAAAATGGTCACGCAGAGGGAAGGTGACCCTACTACACTACAGAGAAGAGTTTGTTGGTGAACAATGTAAACTAGGGCTATCTTTTGACTCGTTTCAAAGGGTAACCCTTCCAGAAAGAATGTAAACCCTCGTTCATGGAAGACAGTTTGTTTAAGTTGCAACACTTCTCGCAGCCTCGCATTGGAAACATAACATGTTGCTTTTAAAGTTTTGCGGGTTTTGTTTTTGTGTAATCTATGTATGTATAGAATAGAATAAAACTTTATTTTACGAGGGAAAAGACGTATTATAACCGTAAAGGTTATCTAACATACGGCCCTTGCAATATTACAATATTTACAAATACAACATACACAACTAATACACTATATATGGAAAATCAAATAATGTCAAGTGATAAACTAGTCAAGTAGAAACACATTTACAATTCAATAAAAAATTACAATTGACTGAAAAAGGTCTTCCAGATAGTTAATACAGGTAAGTTTATGAAGATAGTAATTAGGGTATACGTAATGCGGGGCAAAATGAGACAATCCCATTCAATTCAACTTACATGACGTTCGGCATAACTACCATTTTATTTAATGATCGTTGGCTCATAAACAAAGCTTATGAAAGTTTATCTTTGCCGAAACACGCTTCTTTGCTCTACGAAACTACGAAAAAAATCAAGATTTTGTAATCCACTTTGGATGATAACTCGACAAAATCAGGTATGTTATTACTTAGCAATTTTACTTAACCGATTGTTGTGTCTAAATTATCGTATTTACCGAATGAAACCTATATGTTCTATTGAGTTTATAACATGCCCTTTCAAGTCACACGTGGCATTTTTATCAATGTTTATATTTATTGCGAGTTTTTTCTTGTTCAAATGAACTCATGAAGATGGGGCAAAATGAGACACATCCAACTTTCCTAGCAAGCGAAATGTATCTGATGTTTAAGTAATAGTAAACTAAGTAAAGCTAGCCATTTGAAGTTTTCAAGAGTTGTCCTATTGCCAACACATTCTCAAATCTCAATGATATATTATCAATAATATATATATTATATATAATGATTATATTAACCAGCACTATTTTTTATGTTGAAGTCTTTTAACCCCACCTGCTCTTGTTCAGAAAGTTTAAACTATTTAAATGCTTGGTTGTGTCAATTTTATATAACATTTCATCATGCATTCAGATAATCTTGAAATTGTTATTGTGTGTATGCTGAGTTCAGCATGAAGCTTTGCAGTGCTTGTGAACTTATCATTAATCAAATCAACTTGCATTATATTTAGAATGCTTCAAAACTATGTTTGGAAAACCCAACGTGCAAACTGGAGTGAGGAACAAATGAAACTTGCCATTTCATCAGTCGACAAAAAAGAGATGTCTATACAGAAAGCTGCCACTGCCTTTGGAGTACCCAAAGATTCATTGAACCGCTGAGTTAATGGTAGGATGAAAAACTTGTTAATTGACGAAAGGCATAAGAATGTTTAGGGCGTTACCGAGCTGTTCTTAAACCTGACCAAGAGAAAAAACTTGAAAATCATATTGTTAAGAGGGACCAAGTTTTTTATGGTCTATCAATTAATGATATCAGATCAATAGTGTTTGAATATTGCCAGAAAAATAACATTACCACTAAGTTTAATCAGGAAAATAAAATGGCTGGTCATGACTTTGTTAATGGCTTTCGAGCTTTGTTAATTTGTTCAAGTGAAAAAAGATTGTGAACACCAATACTGAGGATGCAGAATGTCCAATCTGTGGAGAACTATGGTCCAGATCAATGCAAGGCGAGGACTGGGTGAAATGCCTCGAATGCAAACTATGGTGTCACGAAGAATGTTGCACCGTAGTTGCAACCAGCGTGACCTGTGACTTGTGTTTGTAACTTTGACTTCAAAATAATCTTTAAATGTATTTTTATAGTTAGTTATGTAGTTCTATTAAATTACTTTCTATTTAAATTTGACTGTTACTTAGTGTTTTCACACTGTCTCATTTTGCCCCACTGTGGTGGGGCAAAATCAGACAAAAATCGCTTTCATGTTTTCCTTGATTTACGCCAAATAAATTATTTCCAACATTATTTTTTGTTTTGTATATCTTGCTTAGAGTCTACCTGAAATATCCCAGTCCAAAAGAACATTCCAAAAATTATCCCTCCCTTTCCAGGGCAATAATTGTCCATAAGTGTCTCGTTTTGCCCCACATTACCCTACAGAGTTTGCATTTAGTAGTCATGCAGGTGACATGGCAAGCTGTTTGCAATCATTATCTAAGGCGTTAAAGAGAATTGAGGCGCTGTAGAGAAATATATGTTCGTTTACCAGAATTAGAGCGTGGGTAAGGAAGCTTAAGGTGATATAGGCAGATAAGAAATTGAACATAAATTTAAAAGACGGTGGAGCATTAGGATTGATTGGTGTATTTAATAGTAGAAGAAGCTTCCTAAACTTAATTAGATCAAAACTGATTGGAATCCACTTAAGCTGGGAGAAAAGGAGAACAGAAGGAGTCAGTAGAATACTCAGCATCTGAGATAATGCGTGCAAAAGTGTTTTGGAACAATTACCCCCAAATGACAGAGCAGTAAATAATATTGGCATGAATGCAGGAGTTATAAAAACGAAGAGCACAATCTTTAGTTAAGAAAGGCTTAATCCGATGCAGTAATGCAAGCCTACTATTGACTCAATAGTATTGAGAGTTGAACACAAGTTTTCGATGTGATTAGTCCAAGTTAAATGGCTGACCAATTTCTTCGCTGTTTACCATGGTCATCTATTCCATCCAACAATTAAGGGTTATTTCTGATCGATCTCTCTCGGTCATAATGTGACCGAGAGAGATCGATCAGAAATAACCCTTAATTGTTGGATGGAATAGATGAGCATGGTTTTAGTCTTGGATGTGTTAGCTACCATCCTGTTTTGCTCGGTCCAACTAGCTGAGATATCATTAGCAACAAGCTAGGTTATAAGATTTACATGTAAATCATGAATAGAAGAACCTGTTGTTGGTATAGTGGTGTCCAGTGGCGCAACTGCATCTGGGGGCCCCGTGGGATTGATATACTTTGGGATTGATTACTTTCCGATTTAGTGACCACATTTCTAGGGGGTTCGAGGGCATGCTCCCCCGTTAAATTTTTGAATCTAGGGTTACTGAAATGGCATTTCCTGCACTTTGAGCAACATCTAATCACTCACACTCCGATTCAAAATCTGTTAAAGTGGGCAGATTATTTGAATAGATTCATAACTGCATTGATTCCATTCCGCATAGCCCGTGCGCAGACATTTTACCCAATCTCCGCGGATTGGTAAAAAGTCAGTGCACACTGCACATGCTAATAAGGGCACTTCTTGCCAACATTTTTGGGGGTGAACACCCCCTACCCCCGGTCGCGCCGCCCCTGCGTATGGGTGTCAAAGCATCCCCCACCCCCCAAGAGAAGATTTTCAGTGTAAGACTCAAGACTGTCAGACAAAGTGGCGGGCCCTGAAGGTGCGACAAACCAGTGGAACGGTCCGAGGAAATGCTCCCCCAGGAAATGTTTGATTTTCTAAAGCTCTGAAACGCTATTTCCTGCATTTTTAGGGCAGTTTTTATAACCATCAGAAATGAAGGTTCCATGGAACCTACGGATCTCGTTACAAAATGCTCGGGGTCCCTAATTAATTCCTTTTGCTAGGGGCACGTGGGTTTTACCAACCCATCGCATACAGTAGTTGCGCCACTGGTGGTGTCATCTGCAACCTAGAATGCTTCCCTGAGGAACCCCAATCGTAGTAGGGAGCCGATCAGAGCATATAAATGTACTCTTAAACGAAGTACGTTGACAGCAATCACTAAGATCAGAAGTAAACCACTGCAACGCTAGTGGAGAAGATCCGTACATCTTACTCAGTCGTACTCAGTAGTTGTTGCTGGCATAACCTAGTTAGCAGGTTTACTTGGAGCTGCCTGGCCTTGTTAACCGGATTCTTCCTCTTGACATTGTTCAGGTAACCTCCACTAAGCTAGCGTGACCCGTAATCCTCTGGGTGGAGTGGATTTCTCGGTAGCGCAGGAACACCACTTACTACTGTAAGTGAGTAGGATCGCGCTTCCTGTGCCAGCACCACACTGGACACCAGACCTTGGCGAATTGCTAGCTGCGTGGTGTAATGATTACCGACCCGAGATTCCCCACCGGGGATTGGGACCCTCCAAATGTTAGTTTCAGGGTGTTGCGCGCGCATCGCTTTGCAAAAGAAATTGGCGGGCTCTTGACGGGCTCTCCACAAAGTAAGCAATGGCAAACAGACTTACTAACGAGCCAACAACAGCAGAATAACAGTGTTAAACATCCAGATACTGTTACTCTGAGTGGAGCTTGCCAGTTTTTTTGAAAAATGATGCACGCGCAACACCCTGAAACTCGTCTATTCTCCGCCTTGCGTTGCCGATAATTTGTTCGTCGACTGTTGAAGTCGGTGCTTCTACATTCGTTGGCGATATGTGACCCATCTTACCACATTGATAACAGGGCCCACGTCTCCCACGAATTGAAAAGGATTTCTTGTCGACGCAGCGTTTACGTTTTAATAGCGACTGATTGGACTAACCTTTCTTGTAAGAGTTTCCACATTTTCCAACTGCGTAACCAAAGGCGGATTGGCGGTCATCGGCTGTGTGAAACTGCTCGCGCTTGCTTGATTCACAGGGCTGTCGGTTTGGCTTGAAGAAATCTGACTTGCTAGATCCAGTTGTTGCGCAACTGCGACTGTTTCCTCATATTATTAAGCTCGGCAGCCGGCAGGTACTCTTTCAACGAATTGTTGCTTGAGAAGCATGTCTCCTTGGATGTTGGGCATCGCACGTCTTAATAGCTTGGATATCTTCTTCTGGTTTTCGCATTCGATTACGAAATGTCATCATTGCGATGTGTTTGCTAGTCGCGTCTCCGCCAAAGGCTGCCGTGAGCGCTTCTGTTAAACTTTTGTAATCCTCTTTTTTTTTCGCTGCGAGACGTTCGAAAACATCAACATATCGGGCTCTTTCCAATTGTTTGCCGTTGAACAAAGCTCAAACTTCCTCAGCCAATGAACAATATCCCCGTCTGAGAAGACCTCTGAAAGCGCTACACGGCACCAAATGTAGTGTAGCCCAAAATACAGAAGATTACCGTAGAACTCGCCTCTTTTATTAATCACAATATAATCCACACATGCTTACCTATTAAAAACCGCGCTGGACCAATTTCGTCCCCGGAGCCAAATTGCCCCGGCCGTGCGCGGAAGGCATTTGGCTCTGGGGACGAGATTGATTTTGCACGAGAATGTCAATTTCGATTCCAGTCCTCTCTTCCTAGCCAACCGCGTTAGGCAAACGACCAAGGGCCGACCCATCGCTAAGACCACTATGAATCCGCAGTTCATTCCAGCGCATGATGGGGACGCTACTGAAAGGAATTAAAGGATGCCTGGTATTCTTTGACGATATTATTATCTTTTCGGAGACGTGGGAGGAACATCAACGCATTTTAGAAGAAGTCCTTCGGCGTATTCGGGCAGCAGGGTTGAAGATCAAGCGAGACAAGTGCCAATTCGCTCAAGAGTCGGTAAAATTCCTTGGCCACATCGTATCTGCGCGAGGAACCGAACCTGATCCATCGAAAGTCGAGGCTGTGCGCAACTTTGCGACTCCATCCTCTCTCAGCGATGTTCGGGGGTTTGTGGGTATGGCGTCGTATTATAGATCGAGGTTTATCAAGAACTTTTCCGACATAGCTGCACCACTCCACGACCTGACTAAAGGTGGCCAACGCGAATTCTGCTGGATATCTTCAGCCGACAGCGCGTTCGAAAAACTCAAGAGTCGTTTGTCACCAATCTTGTCCTTACCAGACTTCTCCGTACCTTTCACCGTTTACACGGACGCCAGCGATTCAGGCCTCGAAGCTGTCTTGTCCCAACACAAAGAAGAGCATGAGCACGTGATTGCGTACGCCAGTCGAACTCTTACCCCAGCAGAAAGAAACTACTCAACCACGGAGAAGGAATGTCTAGACATTGTATGGACGGTCAACCACTGGAGACCATACTTGCTCGGTAAAGCATTTGGTGTAGTGACGGATCATCGAAGTTTGACTTGGTCGCAAGGATCGAAAGAACCGAAAGGTCGGTTACTTGCTTGGTGGGCACTTGCGTGGGTACTTGCTTTATACAAGAATACGAGTTCGAGATCAAGCATCGTCCAGGTCGACAACATTGCAACGCAGACACCCTTTCGAGGTTTTCCCGAACTGCACCTTCTCAGGAACTAGAGCAGCGTCCTGATGAGACACTGGCGGTTGGGAGTATAGTAGTCACTGAAAAGTGTGCTCATCGTGGTCAAGAAAGGAGATCCGTACAACACAGCAGGCTGATCCAACCATTTCCTTCAAGCTCACCCAAGCCACTGGAGAGCCGCGCAGGATAGCGGAGATTGGAAGCAGAATGGGGAGCTGCGGCGCTACAGGCAGCTGTGGCCACAGTTCGATAGAGGGTGTTCTATACCGTCGTATGGATAAGAGTATACACCAACGAAGCGGCTAGTTTTAGTCGTATACCTCGAAAGATGCGACCAGAACTTTTAAAGCTTTCGCACAATGATTCAAGTTCAGGGCACATGGGAGTCAACCGTTGCTTGGAACGCTTACAACAACGATATTACTGGCCAGGGATGGCGACAGAAATGCAGCTGTGGATAGCCGAGTGCGACCAGTACAACCGCCGTAAAACACCCATCCAATCACAAAGGGCGCCTATATGAAAAGTATCAACGTTGGACAGCCTATGGAACTATATATGGGCCATGGTGTTCTGGGCCCACTCCCGATGACTGCACGCAGGAACCAGTACATCTTGGTCATGTCCGATCACTTTACCAAGTGGGTAGAGGCGGTGCTGATGGCCAATCAGCGAGCCGAAACGGTTGCTAAAGCTTTTGTTGATGAAGTATAGACACTCGTCATGGAGTCCCAAATAAACTCCTAACTGACCAAGGAAGGAATTTCGAGGCGGATCTTATGAAACGAGTGTCTCATCTTGTGGGTGTGAATAAGCTTAGAACTTCGCCGTACCATCCTCAAACTGATGGACAGGTGGAAAGGTTAAACCGCACCATCAAAGGAATCCTCACGGCCTACGTCAACAAAGACCATAGTGATTGGGATGCACAGTGCACATATTCTTCATCAGGAGTGTTGCCCTTCAAAGCAGTTTACGGCCGCGAGGCCACTACACCGTTAGTGCTCGTGAGCACTCAGTTGGAAGCAAAAGAACAGTTCATTTCAAATTATTGCGACGAGCTGGAAAAGACCTTGAAAGACGGCCACAACGGCATTGCAACCAACATAAACGAGGCACAAAAGAGGCAGAAGAAGGGGTATGATGACCGCAACAAAGTCAACCAAAGTACTTCTTTGAGCAAGGGGATCGCGTATGGCTCAATAACCAAGCGGTTCCAAAGGGATTAAGCCGAAAGTTCCACCTGCACTGGGCGGGGCCCTACGAGATACTCGGTCGACTTGGTAATGTAAACTATGACATCAAGTCGAAATCCAGGAAAGGTAAAACCAATGTGGTGCACCACAATCACCTCAAGCTGGTCAAAGGAAAACCAAGAGTCGAAGAATGTCCGCTTATCGACCATCCGATGGAGAAGAACCATAGAGAAAATGTACTTCCCGATGAGCCAATAGTACATCATCAAGAGATGCCGGGGAGATGCAGGTGTTACCACAAGAAGGGCCCACCCTACTGTGACGGTCTACTCGTTGTCGTCGGCAGCCAGATGGATATCAGGAATACAATTTAGACGAATTAGAGATCGAGGACGCTCTCCTTTAAGGAGGGGGATAATGTAATATAAATCATATGTTGACAATTAATAGGTAATCCAGTAATCATCGGCATAATTAATTAGTAACAGGAGACGGCATGTGTGGGTTATTGTGAGAGTCGAAGAGAGAGAGCGCTAGGCCAGTGTATGTTATATTGTGATTAATAAAAAAGACGAGTTTTACTGTAATCTTCTGTATTTTGAGTTTACAAGAGCTTTAGAATTTTAGTTTTTGCATTTGTTGGTATTATTTAGCAGTAAAGCGTGTTATTTTGTAGTTTTTCACTCTGTCCGTTAATCGATAAACCTTTATACCTATATTACAAATCCCGTAAAAACAACGAAATCAGCCAATAACTTCATTATAAAACTATCCATATACTTTTGGTATTAAAGCATAAGTCTTTACAAAGCCTTGAAGTATGTAGTTCACAATTCCGGATTATATTTGCTTGTATTTCCCTTCTGTTTTTCGGTAGTAACAGTAGTAACAGTAAATGACCATTTGAGAATTATTTTACGGCTTTTCCGACTCCCCGGTAAACCTCCGCGGTAAAATCTTATTGCTCGTTGGCCCGCAAGGTACACTGGACCTGGAGTACCAATATGGCCGCCAGTGGCGCGCGCTTGTGTAGTAAACAATATTTATTAGATTATGCAGTTCAAAATTTCTATGACGTAGTAGGTCGAGAGCGCATTAGTAAAAATTAATTTGTGCACATTATTTTTTTCTGGGTTATTTCAAAAAACGACGCATAACCACTGTTTCTTCGTGAAAACCGAGCGAGGTGAAACAAATCCTCCACTCCTCGGCGCTCCATATTGTTTTACAAGTCGCGAATTACGCGCGAAGGTTAATGTTAGATCTAAAATTAACTTAAGAGTAATTATAAAAAGGTAATAAGTAATACTGCTATTAGTACATGCTCCTTGTCAATGCTCTCTTGAAAATTTGCACCGGCTTTAAATACTTCTTCAACGGAATGTAGTGAACACAAAGAAATAAAATTTTATTAAATAATATATACGAACATGCATACAGAGGGCCTTGACGAAAAAAAGTGTTGTTCCAAATGACCTACACTCTACAGCGACATTAACAAAAACAAAAATGAGAAAACGTTGAGGCCAAATTTTTACAACTGTTGCATGTATACGACCGTCGAGCTGGTGCGGTCTGTGTTATACTGTTACACTCATATATTTGATAAAATGGTACATAATAATAAGATGAATATATATCGCAACGTATCTCATGAAGGTGAATCGCTCTTCTCTTTACCGTTTCTGCAATCGTATATTAGTTGGCTCATCACGCAAGCCAGTAAGAACTGCGAGCAGGTATATATAGAAATGTGTGTTCCAGGCATGTCATTAAACATGCAATGAAATTGGAAATACACACCACATGCATGTATGCATACTTAAGGTGACTACTGGCTTGATAGTCTAAATTAAGCCGGTTCTCCACTTGCGAATAATTTATAATAGAAAATTAACTTGCGTGAAAAAATTTGCAACAAGAAAACCGTGTTTATATAACAAATTGCATGAACTCTTTCTGCAAATGTTTTGTAAGGCAGTTGTAAGTTTCATTCTAGTTCAATGCATGAAAGTCTTGAATTGGTTACTAAGAAACTTACACCCTCAGAGTTTAGAAATCGTCTTTAAAATACATCAAGCCAAATTAAACCTAATTTGCATAAAATCCGTGTGGTATAACCTCACTGCATAAATACAATTTCTAAATTTCTGGACACACAAACTCCACATGCATGTACAACGTTTCAACTCAAGACCAACACCATACGTCTATTAACTATGTAGTATAATGAAGAAGCTCAGTCCTGTACTACAAAACATTCTATAGAAAAAATACAATTTCTCATTGGTTAGACTGTCGAGCCACTAACCATAAGTCAAGAAACTTACGGCTTTGTCCTGGCTTTAAAATTTAACAAATTAACAGGTATGCGAAATGGATTTAAAGACGTTGGTCTCGGCCTTGACGCAGAAGTCGTTTCCTCTCCTTGTTCTGTTTCGTCTTCATCATCATCGTCGTCGTCGCTGTCAAGTTCCAGTTGAACTCTTTGTCGAATTATGCGTCCTGACGACGTTCGTTTGATAGTCCCAGTCCCAGTCCCAGCCCCAGCCACGGTCCCAGCCTCAACCCCAGCCCCAGTGCTTCTGCTACTTGTGTTTTGTTGCGTGTTGATATCAGTTTTGTTTTGTTCAAGGTCATTAGATTGCAAGCTCTTGTACGTTGTTGCAAGGAAATGCATTTGGCCACTAAGGTCTGACGCTCTGATCTTGCTCACAATTTGTTGAATGAGTGAAAGAACGACAGAAGATTCTAACAAACAAAAGATGTAAGATGAACTCTATTAGTCTACTACATCATATAATTAACCCAGGGGAGCAACTAGGGGGAGGGTGGTGGTGGCATAGATAATGGCAGGTGCATTAGCCCCTTACAAGTGTATAATTACCATAGCAAGTTGTGCAAACATCATTTCCGGTTTCATAAGTAGTTTCCTATCCAGTTCCCTTTCCATTATCTATGGTGGGGATTGCAACCCCAGCCCTGCCCTTTTTGTGACACCTAACATCTTTTCTGCTGTTTTTGTGACACCTTTTTTGCGTAATCAAGATATATAGTATCCCAAATTGTTTAGAATTCTGAAAGATTTTGCCCTTTTTTAGCGTACAACCCCTGCCTTCATGATTTTCTAGTTGTGCGCCTGATTAACCTATACCTTATCGCATGACACACCCAAAATTCATTGTTCCAAGAGACGCGTTAAATCCTTTATCCAACTATCTTAAACGACGTCAAGTGGGCAGGGCTTTGAAGAGAGGGAAATTGTGAGGTAAAAATGCTCATTAGTATGCGATAACTAGTATCACGCTATGTATACAACTGAGATTAACACTGCTAATTTAAATAGCATTCATTCATTCACAATGTTCAAATAGTTCATTCACAATGAACATTCACTGAAACAAAGCATTTTATCGTTTATCAAAAATGTGTTTCAGCCTTGCTTTCACCGAGCTATTGTCTTCTCGTGTAATTTTGGATGTGTCATGGGATAAGATGGTTAATTAATGGTCACGAGTGTCATATATGGGATTTAACATCGTGAGTGAACCTTAGGCCTACGACCTATATACCATGCACCACAGTCGCAGAGTTTCGTACATATGGTGTATGCATGCATGATGGGAAAATTTCTTCCCTTAATCCTTTCACGCGCGCAATGCGCATTGTTGTTGTGGCACGTAACATAGTCTCTAGAAGTATATTGTCTGGAAACGCGGCCAAAGTCTTAATTTGTTCTATATTTTTGTTCACGTTTGTGCACCTTCACGCTTGATAAACACATTGTATTTTTGGTATAATGAAGCAATTAGTCAATAGCAGCGTTGTTGTATGAATATTAATGAACGTAAAACAAAAGATTTGTGCACTTTCAGGCCACCCTCGACATAAATTGCAGCTCATTGTCAGCCGCTTTCATGTTCACCGTTTTTCCAGAAAATTCAATTTAGGAAGTAGGCTCGTACACAATGAACAGACTCACCTAACGGAGGGAGTGCTTGTGGAGTTTCACCTTTAAGTAAACTTGAAAGATACAGATAGATCTGGCTATAATTTGGTTTTCCAGGTTCTACAAAACATCAGTAACAAAGGGGATCGGAAGATTATAAAAAAATAGTAAAATAGATATCTCACGAATATATTATAATGATAAACTCTTTTTGAAAAAAAATCTTTGATAAAATAATAGTTATATTTAGGAAACGTGATTGCTAAATGCAATTGGCTGCCAAAATGGTTACCACAGCTTTCTCTATACATGTTATAAAGATTTTTGGGAAAGGACAGTTTCGAGTGTAGGAATGTATACAATTTAAGACGTAATAGGGCGACCCTTCTACTATGGATAACTTTTGTCCATGGAAAGATGTTCTAAAGGCCACTTCACGTTGGGGCGGAGATACAGACCCTGAGTACGAAGTCACATTATAGGCTGATCAGGGACTTATAAGCTTCGCCTTTAGTTGTAGTTGTTTGAAGAAACTACAACATTTACACCTTTTATGATAATAAGGTGATAAGGAAAAACATGAAAAACAGATTTAGGTTTGAAGTATTGACGTTACGTTAAAAAAGAAGGCGAGGTGAATATCGCGGTGAATAATAACCGAGACGAAGTCGAAGTTATTATTTACCGATATTCACCGAGCCCGAGGCGAATAACTGTTTTAGTATAAATACACATTTTTGTACTTTTAGGAACAGCATTTTCTTTAAAATTGTTACTTTCCTCGTCCGTCGCATTGACAAATTGGCTAGGGGCCATTTTGAGAAAAACGCTGTAGGTGATTATTGGGAATTAATTTATTATTGAGTCGGTTTTCTTTGTTCTTTCGAGGGCTTTATATCGCATAAAGCCCTTGAATACTAATTAGATGAGAAATGAAGAAAAAAACTAGGAAAATCTTTGTCCAAGGTAGAAAAAAAGACAAAAGATTGTTGGAAAACCTCCTCAATAATAAATAAAGTAATAGATAAATCCTTCGAACGTCGGGATTTATGCGATATAAAGCCCTCGGACGCCGCGTGTCCTCGGGTCTTTATATAGCACAAATCCCTCGTTCTCGGGATTTATCTATTACTTAATCCAAAGTAAAGCAAAGCAAAGCAAAGCAAAGCAAAGCAAAGCAAAGCAAAACAAAGCAAAGCAAAGCAAAGCAAAGCAAAGCAAAGCAAAGCAAAGCAAAGCAAAGCAAAGCAAAGCAAAGCAAAGCAAAGTAAAGTAAAGTAAAGTAAAGTAATAAATAGATACATACAATAAATAAATAATTATTCAGTAAACGAATAAACATATTGATTAATAAATTAAGTAATTAATAAATCAATAAACAATTGAATAAGTCACCAAAATATTTACTAAATAAATATTACCGTGAGCATTGATCGGCTCAGCTGCAGCTGCAACCATGAGCTAGAAAAAAGTATTAAAAAAAAAATTTAAATTAAAGCTAACCAATTACGTCATATGGGGCGCGTGCACTTCCAACGCTTTTTCTCAGGGTCTGTCTTTTAACCTCCACGAGTTTGCATAGACAGTGAAGGCTATTTGATTATAAATTAATTCGTGTCAAATATAACAAGCTGCTACTTTATGTAGGCTTGACCTCAACACAAATCCTAACCAAAGGAATCCAGTACCTGGGTGACTACAGCTACTAGAATGCTTTGCCCGTATTTTAGTGCTAACAAATAGAGGATACTGGCAAAGCATTCCGGTAGCTGTGGTCATCCAACGCTATCGTATGTCATCGTACAAATGTTTGGGCTAGCCCTATATAAAGTACCACGGTTATGTCGGACACGAATTTATAACCAAGGTGCAATTTCAATGGATATAAAATAGCCTGCACTCATAGTTAATAGAAAATATACATGGTTTGGAAGCTCACAAAAGTCATTATTTTATATTTTTGTTCAGGTTTATGGAAATTTTTGCACTTTCATGGTTACTGAACATACTGTGTTTTCTGTATAATGAAGCAATCATCCAATAGCAACGTTTGGCTTCAATCACTCAACCGTACTGTTTAAATATTAATAAACCTAAAACAAAGGATTTGGCACCTTCGTGTACCTTTCAAGATGAATCGTAGCTTGATTGTTAACCGCTTTGAAGTTTGCCGGGTTTCCAAACCATGTATATTTTCTATTAACTATGCTGCACTCTACCGTACCGCGGAAAAAAAGCTAAAATAAATTATTCATAAATTCTTGTCAAGGCTTATAGCTTCATTTAGTTCATTACGTCAAACTGGCCAAACGTTTACATAACAATTAACATCCTTAATGTTTGCTAGATCCTCGTCAATCAGGAGGTACTCCTCAAACTCCTTTACACTTATTTCGTGTTCAAATGACGTAAAAATGTACTTTTATAAGAGTACATATGCACAGGAGCGGTATGTTTTATTTGTTTATAAAATAATAAGAAAAACAAGCTAAAAGTTGAACAGTTTTGAAAGCTGCTGGCTTTTTCAGGCAGGCGACGCCATCCTGCCCCATTCCATAGACCACTTTCATAAAGGCCTTCTCTTTTAAATATTCATTTATGTGCACCTAAATGAGCTTTTCTGGCCTCGTTATGAAGCAGAGATTCTTTTGAATTGCAGACACAATTCGAGGCAAGAATGGCTGATTGAGATGCACATAAAATAATATTCAAATTAATCGCCATTATAAAAGTGGTGTATACCATTTTACGTCATTCACGATTTTCATACTCTTATAAATGCACAGGGCCTGGTCAATCAGAGCCCATGTAGAGGACACTTTATTTCATAATCTATTTGTATTCCGTTCTATTGTTTCTATACAAGCTTTTGATGGAGTGGTTATTATTTAGGTACACAATGGGGTGAGGCGGTTATGATAAAAAAAATTAACAAAACAGAAAACAGTCACAAAGAAAAAGACCATGGATCGTTTTCACTCACGTGATCGGTTGCCCCGTTGGGGTGGTAAAACAATACGAAATGTTTGAATAAGAGTAGAGTTAAATTCCCATAGGATAAAGATTGTGCAACAATATGGCCGCGTTTCATTGTTCCTGTGCACGAATGCCGCCATGACGTCAGATGAAAACCAAGAATATCAATTTGAAACGGAAGAAAGACACTAATTTAATGTACCCGTTCAGTGGCGAAGAAAGACGTTTCTATATTAGAAGGGCTACTTCGTCAATAAAATGACAAGGGGTGTATTTTGACACCCCCAGCAAACTTTAGGCCATTCTTAGTCCCAGCTTCAGACTTAGCTCTTGGTTAGACAAGAAATATTGCCCATCCCCTGTCCCGCTGCCATTGTATCCGTGCAGGAATATGTGCATGACTCAAAGACAGTACGCTTCTATCCAGTTTAAACACTTTCTCAATATTATTGCCGAACAACCTCATTCATACCATTTTCAGTCGGGTGCAGCACATTTTTCATTTGAGCGTTTTTTCTCTCGTAAAAAAGCTACTTCCAAGCTCACATGCAAGAAAAGAATTCAAGACGATTTCTGTAATAAATTTAAAAAACCCTTTAACCAGTCGTTCCAACGTACATCTTGTACACACACATGCACGCCAATTTTCTTTTTATTTTAACAGATTTATTTTGGCATTGAATATATTTATATGTAATATTTAAAGCCGACAATGAGGACAAGACAACACCGCTGCCAAACGTTTTGCGCATGTGCGACGTCCGAGCTCGTCCTCGGAAAAAGAACTGGAAAACACTGAAATATTTGGACTGGTCCGAGAGTCCGACACAAAAGTTAAAATTATAAGCATACTACCAAAATGTAGGTAATTTGTACATGGCTTCCTTGTCAATATTGTACATATTCTGAATTTACCCCTTCGTAATTTTCTTTACCCTTTTTTTAAAACAAATGAATAGTCGAGTCTTACTTAGTCTTCACTGTCTGGGTGTTGTCGCCACGGCTAGTTCCCACTTCTCTTGCAATGTTTACTCAGCGAATTCACGCATGTGCAAACGTTTGGCAGCAGTATTGGACTAGACCGGGTTTTCAAGTACGGGGAATTCGTTCCAGTCCGAGGCGAAGAATGACTTCGCAAAATCACTTAGTGTATTCCGAAATTAATTAGTGTATTATTTATGGCTCTTGGCGTCATATTTCAAGTCCTAGGACTAGAAATATTATTTTTTCTAGTCCTTGGACTGGAAATGACATTTCTAGTCCTCTTCCCAGTACTTCCCTGGTATTTAAAGTCCTTTCACGTGGTAGAATTCAGCGTTTGTGATTTATCTCGTGCATGAGTTTGAGAATTACATACACAAGTTTGTATGGACGAGAAGACAGACTAATTATATACATGTTAAAATTGAAATGGAAAAATGACCAAGAGAGGTATAAAAAGGAAGTGCAAATAAAATACAATATAATAGTCCAATGCAAGGTGCTCGACAGTGAAATCTAGGTTTAAGATGAAAAGACAAAGAAAATATAATAAAAATATAAATAAAATATAATAAAATGGGAATAAGGAAATAGAAAATAAAAAAGAAACGAAACGAAACACACAAAATACAAAAAAAACAACCCACAAAAACAAAAAAAAAAGCCCCATCCAGGTTATCAATACATTCAAATGTAGTTAACGAGTGTGACCTAAAACAACATCAAAGCTGATTTTCTACATACCTATTAAGCTTCGCTACACGTAAATACACGAATTAGAACATAAATAATTAATTTTATGTAGACATAGGAGAGAAACCAAACATGACTGAAAATCAGTCACCACAAGAACTCCGTCCGTTACAATACAGAAGACGTTAAATGAAACTTAGTCTGACGTTTGTTTCTTTTACCGCTAACGTCTAACCGCTGCCCGACATTTGAAGTTACACGTTTGCGGTTTCAGGTAGACGTTTTCGATGGCAAAAGGTCGGTTTCACGTAAGTCATGCATTTACGTCTGCAATTCTCTGCCTGGAGTTTGCATTACCCGGTATCTCACGTATAAATGCTTTTGGTATATAAGAGCAAGAAGCGAAGATTTTTGCCTTCTTCGTTGTTTAGCCCTTTAATGGACATGGGTGCTATTTGGCAACTTAGTAATTTTGCTCAATTTTACTCGTCAAGAGGAGACCTCATGCACCGGTGAAGGGTTAAACATGAACACTGTATATGACAAGAAAATCAACATGGCGGATTCAACATATAACTGAGTAACAACTCTTATTATATGCATCACAAAATTACTACATTCTGATTGGTTGAGAGGAGTACAATTATTTTATTAATTGTACTGCCGTACAATTAATAAAAATAGAGAAGACCCTGGGAAAGATGTTGACAATAAATTCAAAATGGCGGCCAATTCTGCAACGGAAAGTTTTCACATTTCCAACAACTTGTGGTACACTAATATTTTGAAATGAGTACAGAGAACACCCAGTGTGAAAATGTTTCTTGTCAAGTAATGAAACAAGATGTTTTTAAAGGCGCGAGTGAGTACGAAGCGTACGTGTCGTAATTTTGTCATGCATGCATATGAGTAATCATGTGATTTTGCTCGTACAATTAAGGATTTACACTGCTCGTGATATTTGAAAATTATGCCAAATTGCACTCGCCTAATGGCTCGTGCAATGTTGGCAAAATTTTCAAATATCACTTGCAGTGTAAATCCTTAATAGTACTCGCTATCGTATGATTACCTAGGCTATACTTATTATATATATATATTATATATATATATATATATATATATATATATATATATATATATATATATATATATATATATATATATATATATAATAATCTTATTAACTCACGCGGCCAGTTTTCACGGCGAAATTTTCCCGTCCTTGGTCTTTTCGCCCCAACTTCTCTCGTCAGTTGGTCTGTATACTGAAAGACCACGGGCAGGATAATTTTGCCAGAAAGACTTCCCGCTTGATCATTATAGAGACCTTTATGTCCACGTTTATCTGCGAACCACAGTTTGCCGTTTAGTGTTAGACGTTGGGACAATTTGTTAATTTAGATTGAAACCACTGTGATTAATTTAATGTTTACATTAATTGTAAACTACAGCAAAAAAATAAAGAAACTATATGCCAATAAAAAATACAAAAATTAATCTGAAGCTAATAAATAACTGTCGTCAAGAAACAAATATATATATATATATATATATATATATATATATATATATATATATATATATATATATGGCCAAGGTTTTTAGTTTTATTTGAATGTCGAGAGCATAAGCAGCAAAGACGTACCGAAGCAACTGCTTTCAACGAAAGCTGTAAACAACAAAAACACTTTCAGTCACCGTAAACACTGTCGTTTTTCTTAGCGGTGAATTCATTTTCACGATATTTGAACACTATTTTAGCCTGACTTGCTTCATTTTCTCGTTTTGTTTTTCAATTGTTGTAATGCCAGCCTTACCCGTTTGTAAAGACAGCTCAGGAACCAATCAAATCGCAGGAAAGTCGCGTTGACTGCTCACGTGACAAAGCAATATAATGTCTTAATACCTTTAATAGTTTAAAACCTTTAAAAAACGTTAATCTTTAGAGTACCAGGGGTTTCGCTATTGAGAAGTTAACTCGTCTGGCATTAGCCAGAGTAAAATACGAGAGTAGGTGCTTGGTACTGAAAAGGTTATAACAAAGACGAAAGAAAGATTTTGACTCCAAGGTAAATTACAATTTTTTAATATAATAAGATTCCCAAAGCATTTATTACAGCTGGGCAAAGTACAAACGAACGAACGAAAGAATAATAATTAACAATACAGAATAACTGAATATTTTCTCTTCATGCTAACTTATGCACTTAAAAATATGTGACTACCTAGACATAATGACTTTCCTGCTGAACTAGTTCTCCAACTTGAACTTGTTCTTCACATAGATCATTAGGTTGATGAAGTTGGATTGCTTCTTGTACATCTTGTTGTACATCCAGTGGAACTTCTTGTTGTTGAAGTTGCACAACTTGGTGCTCCATGACTACGGCTTCTTCACTCAAATGGTTCTCATGTGCAACCAGTTGTTCCTCTTGTTCCATTTCTTCTTGTTGTTGCTGCTGCTGTTCACTATTACACGCCATTTGTTCTGCCAAATTGTTCACGTGTGTTGCAAGTTGTTCCGCATGTTCCATCACTGTTCTATGAATGTCTTGCTGCTCTTCAGGACACGTTACGTTCGCCAATAAATCTAAATCACCTCCTGCAGCAGATTGCACACAATTTCCATGCATTTGCAAGCAGCCATCTATATCACCATCTGGATTTTGTTTCTGGGATCTCAGTACCTTACACTTGGTACTAATGCTGTACAAACATTTCTTCCAAATGGCTTCCTGGAGTTCAAGCTGTTGATCAGCAGAAAATCTCTGTGTGATCTCTTCTGTTAAATAAAATTAACAAGGTATGTCAAAAAGACTTATTCATTTGTTCTGAACCTCACACAAGCATGACTCAAAGCAATAATTTCTGGAAACTGGCGTGACATCGTCGGTCGCTCGTATCAAGCTTGCAAAAAGTATGTCACATATTTTTATATCACATTCACCATTATAATACATACGCGTAAATAAATGCATTAATAATACCGGCGTAACCCCATATTGCAACAAGAATGACAGTAAACGTAAAGGTAAAAGTAAAAGTAAGGGAAAAGGTAAAGGTAAAAGTAAAGGTAATAGTAAAGGTAATAGTAAAGGTAAAGGTGAAGGTGAAGGTGAAGGTGAAGGTGAAGGTGAAGGTGAAGGTGAAGGTGAAGGTGAAGGTGAAGGTGAAGGTGAAGGTGAAGGTGAAGGTGAAGGTAAAGGTGAAGGTAAAGGTAAAGGTAAAAGTAAAAGTAAAAGTAAAAGTAAACGTAAACGCAAACGTAAACGTAAAAGTAAAAGTAAAAGTAAAAGTAACAGTAAAAGTAAAAGTAAAAGTAAAAGTAAAAGTAAAGGTAAAAGTAAAGGTAAAAGTAAAAGTAAAGTAAAAGTAAAGTAAAAGTAAAGGTAAAAGTAAAATAAAGTCAACATGCTAACAACAACAGGAAACTAGGCGTATGAGTGCTACGGAAGCAGTTACATTAAAGGCAGATATTTTTAAATGTAAACTTATTACCTTTGATGGCCATCAATTTGTCATTATCTAGCTTTTCAGTCCCTTCTCTTCCAGTTACGGTAGACTCAACCATGACATCGTAACCGAATACTTTTTCTGCCAAACGAAGAGCCAGAAAGGTCGCTTTCTTTCCCCGCTTCACCGCTTCAGATAAATCTTCTTTCTGAATAAGGACCTTGGAACAGCCACCAAGAGGAACTATATGTAGAATTAGAAATTTAATACTGAAATTTGGTTTTCAACATTTGCCCTGCATGCTTATAGTAAAGGTCCACAAATCTCATCGGTGTAGATAACGATGCATTTTATAACAGCAAAGGTAGCAAAATTTTATTCATTTAAGTCTATAATATGAATAGGTTCTTAAATAATGATAAAGACAAGTTTAAAAAATATAGCAGAATCTCTTCCTCGTATTGACTCTGTTAATTAGGAATCCCTCAATAGATCGTTTGCAATCACGTGACATCAGTTGTTGTTGTGACATCACGTGACATTTGTTGAGTTCCAGTTCAATAGCGCTCCGTCGTGATGACGTCAGGATTGATGTTTGTCCGCTTTTACCCACAATAGACCTTTTCGATAATTACGTCACGCTGCATGAAAACGAGGCTCCCAGGCCAAAGTTTCACAATTTTGATTATCGTCGTAACCTGCCATATTTGTTTATGGACGAAGATGGCTAATAACGTCCAAACTATATATGGTAGGAATACATCGTGTACGTATGTTGTTAGGCATTTCATAAGCTTTCATTTGATGTATATTTTAAGTTTCTATGTTGTGTGTAACTTTTTAAAATGTCCAAAATGTTCGCACCATTGCTCGTCAAGTAATAATAATGAAGTCCCACAACTGTTGTAGAATTTCGGATATTGTTTTTAAAATACATAACGCACAACTTTGAAACATATATCAAACAGAAGGTACTGTAAAATGCTATTTGCGGTAGAACTTTCAAGTTTTTAGTTTGAGAGAAAGTATTTTAAAACTGATGGGAAAACGTACTATCATCTTGGTCTGAGTTGTAAACAAAACAAACTTAACAATTCATCCATCAGACCAAAATAACATTAATTTTTCTCATTTTTAAAATACTTCCCCTTAAGCTAGAAACCTGAAAGTTCTACCACAAATAGCATTTTACAGTATCTTCTGTTTGATATATGTTTCAAAGTTGTATGTTAAATATTTTGAAAACGGTATTCGAAATTCTACAACAGTTGTGAGAAATCCATATCATATTTATTACTTGACGAGCAATGGTGCGAACATTTTGGACATTTTAAAAAGTTACACACAACATAGAAACTTAAAATATACATCAAATGAAAGCTTATGAAATGCCTAACAACATACGTACACGATGTATTTCTACCATCTATGGTTTGGACGTTATTAGCCATCTTCTTCCATAAACAGATATGACGGGATTACTATGATAATCAAAATTGTGAAACTTTGGCCTGGGAGCCTCGTTTTCATGAAGCGTGACGTAATTATCGAAAAGGTCTATTCTTGCAGTCCGACAGATAATGGCTCATTTACAATAATTAAAAAAAAAGTCAATCTTGCTTTGTTTGTCCGCTTTTTGTGCTATTAATAGCAGCTCGACGGTACGCTATTCTAAACCCGTGCCAAAACAAACATGGCGGTCAGCGGTTTGTCGACACCCAACCCACATGGAAAATCAACCGAGATGGCGAACAGGACGTAAACATGTGCAAACGATCTATATATTGGAAAGGTTTTGCTAAGTTATGGAGATTGCATAACACAACACAGAAATCATACCTAGATCAATCTGCGTTGGAGTTTGTCCTTCTTCCAAGGTATCCTCGCTAACCTTGAGAGTAACGTTTGCCGTCGATATAGACTGACTTGCTGTTGTTTCCTCGCTTGGGTTAGTAAATGATAAGTTTTCACTATCACTAAGAGAACTACTTGGATTCAAGAGCTCTTCCTTTAGTGCTTTACCAGATCGCAATACTTGACACTTTTTGCCAATGCTCAGAAGACATTCCTTCCATTTGGCCTCTTGTTCATCCAGAGTTGAGTTGGGCATAAAACGAGACAGCACCTCGACTATCGAAGAAAATACAAGAAAACGGACAAATGAATAAAACATTTATCCCTTTCCAAATAAAAATTGACCTTACATATGTTCACTTTTCTAAAAAAAAAGCATTGGCAATATAAATTAAGTTTGTCAAATTTGAAAGAACTTGTAAAATAATAATGAGAGATCTTTTACAACTTTTCCATATTTTTGTTTTAGTTTTCAAGATATTTCAGTTTGTCTGATATTTAAAATTTGTGTAATTAATTTGTATAATGGTCTCAGATGTCATAAGCAGGGCACAGCATTTTCATGCATTCATTAAAAAATTACTCATACCTCTACGATATAGAGGCTTTGCATGCTGACGTGACCAATTTAATTTTTTTTATATCTTGATAAAATCTCTTGAAAACGTTAAAATCTTAAAGAACATAGCAAGATAAACAATTTTATTTATTTTGAATTTTGCATAATTAATTTTTGAATAAATTATGACGTATGCAAATAATTAATTAAGAAAATTTACATAGCTTGTCATTCCCTTTGATTTTGATATAGATTTGTAATAAAACTGTAAAATGGTCCTTTTCTTTATTATCTTTTAGATTAGTTACTAATCAAGACCAATTAAGTAAAAAATCCCAGAGTTTTTTAGATTTTAGTTATGGCGGCCATCTTGAAAGGCAGAAATTGCCTTTCAAGATGGCCGCCATAACTAAAATTTAAAAAACTCCTGGAATTTTTATTTGAATGGTCTTGATTAGTTACTAATCTAAAAGATAATAACGAAAACGACCATTTTTCAGTTTTATTACAAATCTCTATCAAAATCAAAGAGAATGACAAGCTATGTAAATTTTCTGACGTAATTATTTGCATACGTCATAATTTATTCAAACATTAATTATGCAAAATTCAAAATAAGTAAAATTGTTTATCTTGCTGTGTTCTTTAAGATTTTAAGGTTTTCACGAGATTTTATCAAGATTTAAAAAAATTTTACATTGGTCACGTCAGCATGCAAAGCCTCTATTGCTTAACTTTAAATGCTCACGTGGATCTCTAATGTGCATGCATCAATTGATTTTGTTGAACAAGCTTGGAGATATAACTAATCTTGCTATTGTAAAAGGTCGTTCTTTACTATTTCACAACTTCTTTCAAATAAGACAAACTTCATTTATATTACCAATGCACTTTACGGGTATACGCACACGTATGCATTCCAGAACTACTTATTTCTCCTGTCCCATAAAACCCACATTCTTCGAAACAGTGCGTTTTCAAGGGATCCCGACTGTTTCAACAAGGATAAAAATGTAGACAATTTCGTCTATTTTAAAAATGCGTTAAAAATTTAAAACGATTTAGTTTTTCAAAAAATACCTATGATAATGGTCAAGCTCACTATGGGACGCCGACATGATGACGTTTATATGACTGCTTGGTACTCTATAGTGCCTTAATTGTTTTGGTGTTTTCATTAAATTCATCTAAACTTTCTTGAACTGAATTCAAATCAATTCAAGGAAAACACCAAGATAACCAGGTATAACCGTCACGTTACTATTCGGTTATCAACATTAAATGCCACCATTCAAGATGGCTGCGGTGACGGTATCCGGTTCTTACTCATGGGTAATTTCTTTCGAAAAATTAATTATATTTAATTTTTTTTCAACGCACTTTCAAAATACACGGCATTGCCGATATTTTGATACCCAGTTCAAAATTCTTCAATGTGAGATCATAACAAAAGGAGACAAACCAAAACATGTCAAAATATGTTTACTATAATGTTAATGTTAAGTCCTAAATCACAATCTTCGAAACAGTGACCTTAATGTTTGTTTGCCAAAACCGAGAACAAATAACATGAAGAAACGTTTTCTATATGATGGGGGCTCGATATGGAACTCCCTGTCAGTAGAAACTAAAAATAGCAAGTCTCTCAACCAATTCAAACGAAACATTGCTGCTTCTGCTCTAAGTAACTAAACTGTAACATTTATCTCTATATTAAACCATGGGTGATATAATAGATTATAATTATAAATTATCTAATTATATTATCCATGATTATACTTAACTATGTTCTGAAAATTTGTAATCTAGATATTTATTTAAATCTTTGTAGATATTCTATTTTGTATGTAATTTAGCGTAATACCTGTATCTCAAACACGCCCACTGTGGAAACCAGCATCTGCTGACGGTGTTAGTGTGGTTAAATAAAGATTATCTATCTATCTATCTATCTATCTATGTTGCAAAAGCGCAATGCGCGAGCGGTCTGTCAGCATCTATCTACATGTCTATTGAAAAAAGTTTTGCATGTTAATTATAAATAAAACTAGAGGGAGACCATTTAGAGTCAATAACATTAACAGTAAGTGCAGTAAATGAACATGTGGATAAAAGGATGAAACACATTAAAATGTGTTTTCGTACAAAGACTGAATTAACAAGCCTGGACAAGTTCTCAGGGAAAATATGAATAACAAGGCAATGGACCTGTTCATGCACCAACGACGGCGCCATCTTGTATTCGCAATGCATTGTAGCCTTAACAACTCAATTGAAATAGTGATTGCTTAGTGTGGAGAAATAATGCGGTAAATTTATCTTTATAATTACAATCCTGGACAAAAGTCCTTGGGACACCAAATGAAAATCGTCAAAAACGGCAAAGTGTCCCAACAATTTTCTCCAGGATTGTAGTTTACCGGCCAGGTAGTGAATGCTGCCTTGTCAATTTGCTAGTATATGTAGTGTTTAAATTGTCGAAAATTAGCACAAAAAGAATAAAATAAAATAGTATTCTAGAAAGCATGAGATTTAAAAATTCCGGCAGCAATTCCGCTGGCGATAATATCAAAGCAGTAAGCGACTTTTGTCGCGTTGAAGCAATGCTTGAGGGTCTTCTCGGACGTATATATACGTATATTTATTACACGTTTCTATATTGTGATGTATAATAAACTCACTCGTTCGTGATACATCACAACTCGTGAATAATAATCGCACGCAACATTTAAAATTTTGTATCAAAATACAATACATCTGCTCTCGCAAATTTATTGTACGAATATTATTACATTAATGTTATTATTGCCGTTTCTTTTAACACATACCTCTAACAGCACCCAGCTTTTCAGAATCTAGTTTCTCAAGACCAGGCTGTTGACCCATCACCGTTGATCGACATAAAACATCCAAATGGAACACTTTTTCAGCGAGACGGACCGCAAATCTGCGTACATTTTTACCTCGGAAATAAGCGTCACTGTACTGTTGGCGTGTCAACATAACTTTGGGATTTTGACCGATGATAACTAGTAGGAAAAAAGAGAAAACCCGATTAGAACCAAACTGTATGCATGTATGTAATATAATAATTGTATTCATAAAGGATTCTTTATTATTGGTTTTAATAGGTGGTTTTTACTGTGACGTCACAAAATTCTAAAATGTTTATTATTAAACCTACAAAGTTGGTTGTTTTATATATTTCGTAGATCGTCATTACGAGTTTTCCTGGAAAATTTTAAGTCGATACGAGTTTTCCTTCTTGAGTTACAGGCTTTTGAATGATATTATTGCTGTCAGCATAATTGTCAAATGTCGTTAAAAGCCAATGGGAGGTTTTCACTCTGACGTTACAAAATTCTAAACTGTTTATTATCAAACCTAAGTAAAAACTAGTCTTCCTGAAAAATTTTAAGTCGACACAAGTTTTCCTTTTTGAGTTACAGAGGTCTGAAGTATACTATTGCTGACGTCAGCATAACTTTTGAACGTCGTTAAAAGCTAAATTAAATACAAAATTCAACGTATAAAGCTTTGCCAAGCTTTAGAAGTGTTGTCTAATCACATCTGATGTACAATCCGAAAACTTTGGTTGAAACTACTTGTATATCAGATATAATTAGACATCACTTCTAAAGCTTAACCAACCATTGTATGTCCAATTGTGTGTACAATGTGATGGAAATCGACAAAAAGTTTATGACGTAACAGGTTGCTAAGCACGCTTCGAAATGACGGCGCTCATTTTCGAATATTTTGAATTTTCAAAAATGAAGCTCATTAGGATGGGTCGAAGCTCAAAAACTGTCAGTATATCCGCTAAGCCATGAAGTCAGTATCTATGTTTACTTTCTAATAATAAGAAAAAATATTCTAGGATGAACCTCTCCTTTAACAAGAAAAGTTAGGGGTACGTAACCCAGACTATCGCGCGGAAGACAGACGGACAAACCAATTGTTCTATCCTTGCGGCACATGCGCGCGCACCCAGAGGGTAACAACACAGTTTTCAAAAATGCAGCGCAGGTGTCCTTAGTAGTAAGCTGCTCCTGCCGACAGACAACGGACTCTACACACAGTCATCAAGTTTATGAAGGAAAAAAAAAATATATATATATATATATATATATATACATACATATATATATATATATATATATATATATATATATATATATATATATATATATATATATATATATATATATATAAATGCTTACCCATACTATACGGTGATAACTCGATATCTGCAGGACCACTGACTGTCACCAACGGTAAGAGATTCTTAGCAGGAGTCCCCAGCAGATGTTGCTTTTCAGAAGTGAACGAAGATTCATTCGCCACTTTTTGATTTGTCTTGATAGAATTACCAACTTGATTATTAGTCCGAGGTGTCGATGTCAAGTTCTTTCCTTTGTTTCTTAGAGCCTGGTCATTCTTGCTTGATACAGCAACCTGGGATGACGTGGGGTTATTCGCAACAGCGTTGTTGCCAAGCAACGAGATTAAAGTGTCTATTTTTGCATTTTGTTCCGCTAGCTTTCTTCTGTTTTGACGTCTTGTCTTTTTAACAATTTTCTTGATTGAACGTATGTTCGAATACAGCTTTGACATTTTGTTTCGTTGTTCAGCAATAACTTCACGCAATTCTGTTTGAACAGCGAAGATTTCCTCCTTTATATAAAATTTAAAAAAAATTAAAAATTTTAAGAACTTGATAAAATATTTAAAGTTGGCAGATAAATTTGGTAAAAAATCAATGGGTATACCCAGAAATGCAAAGATAATTTAAATACGTTTAAAACACCGTATTTAAACCTGATCACTGTATTACATATTCAAAGTTGATCACTGTATTACAAGGTCTTGTGTAAACGGTTCAAGAGACGCAATAAGATAGAGGTTCAGTTGCCGGTCTCGTTTTAGTAACAGTTCTTATGACTCGAAAACTAAAGTGAGAAAAATTTCGTCTTAGTTCTATGTATATTGGCCTGCAATTCACACGTATATACTGCATGTTTTCACTGCAGTACATCGAAAAAAATAAGGCCTGATACTTCAAAATCTTAATTTTAGTCAAATATACATATCAAACACCAAAATTTCTGTCTAACTACATTGTCCGTCCAATCAGAATCTGCAATAGATTGTTTACGTTTAATTTCTTCCTGGACGCCTTGTCGTGCTTTTGTTCGACACGAGGAGCGTCATTTACCAGGATTTGGAAAGTAAATGTTGATTGGCTGCTGCGCTTCCCTATAACCCAGTTCAACGATCTTGCCTGCGCGCATCAATTTGCTGACTTAAATATGCTGACTGGCAATCGCTGGAGTGTGTGGTTTAGTTTGTTGGTTGCTATAAATATTTAAAACGTTTTCGCAGATAGACGTCACCTTTGTTTTCCTGATTTATTGCCAACGTTTGTTAATTGGCTAAAGGTGGTCTGACTATTATAGTTAGGTGGTTTTAGCCATTATTTTAGGACGGATTTCGATAATATCCAGTTTTTCGGGGCGGTTTGCGGTTAACTGAGAACTGTTCGGTTGCGGGAAAGTTTGAAATGTCCTCATCGGATACGATTATCTTTTAGAGTGTAGAGCGCTTTTCCGAGAACTGCAGCAATGATTTCTCAAAAACACAGTTATATTCCTCAATGAAACGAAAAAGCCGTTGCGGTTAAAATTGTCAAAATCGAACGGATCTCGGAGATTCAGACCTCCTATAATTGACCGACTAAACCGACGTTAGAGAACACGATATACTGTAAAGTCTATCAGACAGGGAAAGTGCATGAGTGCACTGCACCGGCTGATAATCAGTCTAGATCTTAGCATGCGTCGTGGCACCCGTTCTGCATACATGATATGTTATTTTTTCTTCGAGATACAAGTTAGAGTGATAACGAAATACGTCTGTATGTAGTAGGCTTATATATGTATACAAGTAGGATACACATTGGTTTGCATGTCTGAGTATATCCCAATAGCTAATAAAATATCAAATCTATGTAAAATGTCAATTACCTAATTTCACATAACGGAAAAACACGACTCTGACGAATATCTTCGTTTCCAAAAAGAAAGGAAAATTGTTTGGTTCTAGAAATGAAGGCACTTTGGCCCGAAAGCCATGGCTGCTACGAAGCCATAAAATATAAAAAACAAGCCTTCGAATTTAATAGCATCTCTAATCGGTTATTCTTCGAACGCCACAAAAAAAATTACAACCCAATGAAAAAACAATTAGCAATTAATGACAATTTTTCAGTTCTAATGTTATGTTTCTAGTGATGAGTATGGCCCTAAAACAAAAAAATGTCAAACTCATTTGAATATGGCATATTGACGAGTTACATTTGAAAAGTAAATATAATATTTATATACCAAATAGATTTGCGTGTGAATGGGCTGAACAATTTAATCAGAACCTTATTCACCTGTATTACATATAGCTACCAACAATTAGCCGCCCTACATTATCAAGTCAGAATTCTGTAAACGCAAATGAACTGTATATATCACGTACTAAATATAGTGATATGATAAGTTGTACGTATACATGTGGTGCATGTGGCACGTTTGCGCGCTTGGTGTAATGTAACAGACGAACGTCTACCAAACGTCTGGTACTAAATAGTATTGTACATGTACAATATTATACAAAACCAGATGAAAATGAACAACAACCCCGTCTTATCTCATAACTCACACACAATTAAATTGTTTGTTCTGTCATTACATTAATTTTACAACCGACAACAACCGATTAACGCGCATTTTGCGATAAAACTTGTAATACCAAAGGCATTTTAATATCAAGAATAATCAAGTTTTGCTAAAGCCGAAGGCTAAGAATACAAGCTGAGACCTTGATACTTAGTGACATAAAAAAAATCAAATTCAAAAACCGTTTTAAAATTATACATTTTTAGTTGAAAATGTAAAAAATACTCTACCTTCGCAGAAACTAAAAATGTATTCCAAAGACTGTCCCCCCCCCTGGAATGATTATGTATAATAAAAACAATTAGCATACTTGTGGTATACAAACTGCAGCTGCTTTGTCTTCATCGCTTGTTAACTTTTGAGCAAGATCAGTCCAAATCTAAAGTACAGTTATTAAAAAATAACTCTATTATTGATTCTATTATCCCCTCGTGTTCGTGTGGTTCGCGAAGCGGGCCTCGCTACGCGAGGGTACTAATCTCGACGGAGTGGGCGGTAAGTCCGGTCGGGGATTGTACCCATGTTGGCGGTTTGGAGTATCCATTTGTGTGTATATATATATATATATATATATTTATATATATATATATTTATTTATTTATATGTAATGATCAACGTTGACCATGTTGGGGATCCGTGGGGTGATGGTGGTTAAAAGGGTACACGTGTTTCAGTGTAGTTTTTTACGTCAAAAACATCATTTTCGTTCGAGTTCATATGAGGTGGTAACGTGACGTTACATATACGGGCACGTTACATATACGGGCATGTTACATATACGGGCACGTTACATATACGGGCATGTTACATATACGGGCACTAGGAGAGCGGGGCGGTAAACTAATGTTACATATACGGGCACCAGGGGGCGGTAACCTAATGTTACATATACGGGCACCAGGGGGGTGGTAACCTAATGTTACACATACGGGCACCAGGGGGGTGGTAACCTAATGTTACATATACGGGCACCAGGAGGTGGTGTCCTAATGTTACATATACGGGCA
Source organism: Corallium rubrum (assembly GCA_964035015.1). NCBI lineage: Eukaryota > Metazoa > Cnidaria > Anthozoa > Scleralcyonacea > Coralliidae > Corallium > Corallium rubrum. The sequence continues at coordinate 96,341,560 of OZ035997.1, forward strand.
CTAGGGGGGTGTCCTAATGTTACATATACCTCCAGGTGCCCGTATATGTAACATTAGGACACCACTCTCCTAGTGCCCGTATATGTAACATTAGGTTACCACCCCCTGGATGTAACATTAGGTTACCACCCCCCTGGTGCCCGTATATGTAACATTAGGTTACCACCCCCTTGGTGCCCGTATATGTAACATTAGGACACCACCCTTCTAACTGCCCGTATATGTAACATGCCCGTATATGTAACATGCCCGTATATGTAACGTGCCCGTATATGTAACGTGCCCGTATATGTAACGTGCCCGTATATGTAACGTCACGTTACCACCCCTGCTCTTCGAGTTTGAGTACAAAACTACAAAAGTTCGGAGAAGAAAAAATGTTTATAGGCTAGCTAGAAATGTTGAGACGTATTCAAGGGAAAGACAAGAGAAAGAAACAAGCGAACGAACGAAGGGAACAGGCCGAACAGCACTAGGCCAGAGCAAGATACAAGGAGAACTACAGTAAAGCGACTTGAGGACACAGCGTCTAAAATTACATCAAAGTTTATAGTTGAAAAAACGAAAAGGGCGACTCGCAATATCAAGGCTAAACACGGTGTCAAGAACTACATCAGCGGAGAGAGGAACAGTGAAGAGAGAGGCTAGAAATTATGCCAAAAACACAGCAAAAAGAATGGCACAAGAGAAAGAGAGACAGTGAAGAGAAAAACTTGAATTCGTGACTGAGAGATGGTACGAAGGTACAGAGATATTTTTTAAAACATTTATTTATTAATAACAAAAGAAAACGTATTTAAACAATATATCTCTGTGTAGGAATTGTTGGTGGCATACATGTACTGTACAATCATGTATTTGACGTTTTCATACATTCACTGTACTGCACAGTATGCATATTTATGATTTATTATAAATTCATCAATTGGAGTAATGCCTAGCTATTCCTCCCTGGAATGTCAGGCATAATTTGCAAACTTTTTATGCCCTTCTGGTTGCTAATTTAGTTACATACTTGCTGTGGTATAATAAGCCAATTAAACAGCAATACAACTGGGTTGTCAAAATATTGTATTTTGTGCAAAAAGACAATATAATTTGCACTGGTATGCTACAATGGGAGGTACGGGACTCCCATATATTGACTATACAGGGGTGTGCCACTGGAAAGGGAATGGTTTTCATTTTTAGTTTGGAACAGGGTACCGGTGTAATAATTATCACACGTTTGATCTGGTGCAAGGTCTGTTCTTATATGCTGGCAATCATTTACTCCTTTCTTTCAGTTTGGAACAGGGTACCATTTTTAGCCATTTTGTGTGAAGCCAATTCCTTTGTCTGGAGTAACCAACATGATTTAAGGGTTCAGTGGTACGCCCGGCAGAGTGCGTTAATAATAATAAACAATGAACACGAGGGGTTTGCATTAATGTATTTCTAGTAATGGGGCTAATCGAAGTTTCCGTCATGGTTTTGTTCTTTCCACCAAGCCTCGCTTTGGGATTACAGTATAATCATGCTTCTTTCAAGGCCCCATTCACACAATACCAGATCCCATAGTATCTAAATAACTAATTTTTTCGTATGATTTTGCTGTACAAGCTGTCGTAAGTTAATCTCAGAGAAAAACTCTGAGCTCCAGACGGGACTCGAACCCATAACCTTCCGAATGAAAGCCATACGCTCTCCATTGAGCCACTGGAACTCAGATGGTAGACCAAGGTTGTTTTCGATATATACGCAGTCAGATTGTACATGTGTCATCGTAAACAACCCCGGTCAACACCACTGCCAAACGTTAGCGCATGCGTGAATTCGCTAGAATAAACATCAAGAGAAGCCATGGCGACAACAACCAGACAGCGAAGACTAAGTAAGACTCAACTACTCATTTGTGTTTTAAAAAAAGGGTAAAGAAAATTACGAAGGGGTAATTTCAGAATATTTAACAATTATTCACCGAAGTGGAGGTGAATAGTGGTACACTATTCACCGACACTGAGGTGAATAATTGTTTTAGCATATACCTCATAAATGAAATAACAAGTTTAACATTCTTATATTTTTCGGTATTTTTATACAAGACACGGCCGCCAGCAGCTTGGGCACTTGGCGATGGCGTACTCGATATTTGTCGACAAAACAGTTTTTACAACTTTTGAATATTTTAATGGCTAGAAAATTGTAAAGAAACATACCTGTGGACACTGTTCTACTTAATTTTGTTGACTTTTCTCGTTATTCTACTACATCAGCCTTGTTTATTAACAAAATCTCCTGCTTCGGTAAACATAAAGCAAAACTGTCCGCCATTTTGTTTTGCCCCCAGGTGAATAGTGCAGGATATCCCGAGCTAGAGGAACCAATCAGATTGCGTGAAAAGCACTATTCACCTGCGAGGTATATGCTAAGTTACAATATTGACAAAGAAGCCATGCACAAATTATCTACCTTATCTTTTTGGTAGTATGCTTATAATTTTAACTTTTGTGTCGGACTCTCGGACCAGTCCAAATATTTCAATGTTTTCCCGCTCTTTTTTTGAGGACGTGAAACGTGTAAACGTTTGGCAGCGGTGTTACCCCGGTCACCATCTGAGTACCAGTGGCTCAATGGCGAGAGTGTCCGGCTGGCATTCGGAAGATTGTGGGTTCGAGTCCCGTCTGGAGCGCAGAGTTTTTCTCTGAGGTTAACTATTTAACTTACGACAGCTTGTACAGCAAAAACATACGAAAAAAACCCCATTACCAACTACACGCGTAAAAATGCACAACTTGTTCAGCAAGTTGTTCACTTATGGTTCGAACAACTTGTTCACGGATAAATCAATAGTCATGAACAAGTTGTTCCAACAGCGCATTTTTATAGCCAACAACGTTGTTCGCACATGATACAACATGTTGTAACAGCATGACGAAATAACAACGATGAACAACAATGTTACAACAATGGTGAACATGGTTGATGTATCAACACGTTCTTCGGTTGTTACAACATGTGTGAACAACGGTTGTTGTTTCATCAAGCTGTAACAACATGTTGAAACAATGATGAACAATGTTGTTCATTTATTAGTGTTGTTCACATATGTCAACAAGTTGTTACAGCATCGTTCAGGCAACAATGCTCTAACAACTTGCGAGATTTTTACGCGTGTAGCTGAAAACACTAATAACATACAAATAATTGGTTGCTGCCCGTCATCTATTAAAGGACACACAAATCCACGTCAGATCATATCACATCAGCAGACTTGTTTTTCTTTTTTCATGCCCCAAAAATCTTTCAATAAGCCACTTGAACTTATATTTTTTTTTTAAAAATTGATTACATTTTTCTTTGTGTGTACTGTAATAGATCACAAAATGGCATGAAATTTAAAAAAGAAGAAAAACAAGTCTGTGACGTGATTTGACGCCATCTCTGTGCGTGTCCGTTAATCGATCACGGTCAACAACCAATGAAAATGCACACAGAAGTCACATTATAGTCCCATTGGTTGCATACTTTGTTCTTGCCAAGAAACCGAAGAAACTTTCATTTATATTTTGTCGTCACTATGCCACCAGACTGATACCGCAAACAGACACTGTTTTGGTTTACACAATTTAGTTTACAGCTGAATTATACTTGATTAAATATCATTGGAATTTCAAAAGTATATTAAATATTATATTAATGGAATTTAATTAATAATTAGTATACACGTATGTGGTGATGGTTGCAGACGCGTCTTTAAAGTTGTTCACCATTTACAATAAAAGGAAAATAAAAAAGTACAGTAATAACTATTTCATCTAACCTCAATTGGAGCCTTTATAACGTTTGCTGCCTGGTTGTTCTGGTTTTCTATTAATGAATTAAATGAAAATGCAAAATTGTATCATTAACTTATTATAGTCTGTAATGCCTAACGCCAGACAATATTATTCAGTACGGAGACAGTTTTCGGGCTATAAAAGGTTAAGTCACAAAAACGTTACTGCATATACATGTATGGTTTAAAATACACAGTTTTGCACATTCTGATTTGACTACTATTATAAGTAATTGGCGTGTCATTTTCAAACACACAAAGCTGACAATGTTACATAACATCCCTTGTATGACGTTATATTCTGCTTATAAACAAGTTACTTTGCTGCAACGTTATAAACATGTTACCTTGCTGCAATGGGGCACAATTAATGCGTTACGCTGAGACCTAATGTAATATTGCAAAACCATTTGTTACGCTGGTAGACCTTTACGTCACGTTGTAAGACCTTGAGCCGTTACGTTGTGAGATCCTATATGTTATACATGTATGTTGTGAGATGTACTTTAAAATTTACCTTCCGAGACCGGACGTTATTCATGTAAACTAAAGTTTCACAACGTAACGTACGCGGTCTCACAACGTTCCGTTGTGAGACCGCGTACGTTACGTTGTGAAACTTTAGTTTACATGAATTGTACGTTATGTTGTGAATTTATGAAACTTTAGTTTACATGTACGTTACGTTATGAAACTTTAGTTTACATGTATGTTACGTTGTAAAACTTCAGTTACATGTACGTTATGTTGTAAAACTTTAGTTTACATGTACGTTACGGTGTGAAACTTTAGTTTACATGTACGTTACGTTGTAAAACTTCAGTTTACATGTACGTTACGTTGTGAAACTTCAGTTTACATGTACGTTACGGTGTGAAATTTTAGTTTACATGTACGTTATGTTGTAAAACTTTAGTTTACATGTACGTTACGTTGTGAAACTTTAGTTTACATGTACGTTACGTTGTGAAACTTTAGTTTACATGTACGTTACGTTGTGAAACTTTAGTTTACATGTACGTTACGTTGTGAAACTTTAGTTTACATGTACGTTACGTTGTGATACTTCAGTTTACATGTACGTTACGTTGTGAAACTTCAGTTTACATGTACGTTACGTTGTGAAACTTCAGTTTACATGTACGTTACGTTGTGAAACTTTAGTTTACATTTTAGTTTAAATGTACGTTACGTTGTGAAACTTCAGTTTACATGTACGTTACGTTGTGAAACTTTAGTTTACATGTACGTTACGTTGTAAAACTTCAGTTTACATGTACGTTACGTTGTGAAACTTTAGTTTACATTTTAGTTTAAATGTACGTTACGTTGTGAAACTTCAGTTTACATGTACGTTACGTTGTGAAACTTTAGTTTACATGTACGTTACGTTGTGAAACTTTAGTTTACATGTACGCTACGTTGTGAAACTTTAGTTTACATTTTAGTTTAAATGTACGTTACTTTGTGAAACTTCAGTTTACATGTACGTTACGGTGTGAAATTTTAGTTTACATGTACGTTATGTTGTGAAACTTTAGTTTACATTTTAGTTTAAATGTACGTTACGTTATGAAACTTTAGGTTACACGTACGTTACGTTGTGAAACTTTACGTTATTGAGATCTTGCGTTACGTCACATGGTGAAACCTCACGTTATGTTATGAAACCTTACGTTACGTTTAAAAATCTCACGTTACGTAGCGAGACCTTTTGTTACGTTGCAAGACATTACTATATTTAATTACATTGTAAGATCTCATGCAACCAAAAAGTTCTTGTGTTGCGGCTTGCGATGCATGCATGGTGAAAGTTTACGTTATGAAACATGACATTGCCTTGGGAGAACTTACGTTGTGAGACTTTACTACAGCTGTAAGTAGTGTAATTATGTTGTAAGGCCTTACACTACCTCGTAAGACCCTACGCTACATGAGACGTTACGTAAAGTAAAACCTTATGTTACGTCGCGAGACCGTACGTTCCGTTATGTTATGAGACCTGATGTTATACGTTGTGAGACCTAGCTAATTACGTTACGCTGAGCAGGAGACCATACAATATGGGGAGAGTTCCAAAAATTTTTGATTAACGACCTGTCACAAAGAGAAGCCCTTGTCATATTATTTCTTAGCGAGTTTCATGCATAACGACACCTCAAAAACGACATAGGAACAAAGTCGATGGATTGCCGATAAACATGTTTTCAATTTCCTCTGGAATTGCCGACTGGCATACCAACGTTTTAATATGTGGTGCACCCAAAATATAAAGAAAACTACTATTCTCAAGATTAGGGATGAGCCGATTAATCGGAAAATAATCGCAAAGCCGATTAATCGGCCATTTTTAAATAATCGGTAATCGGCCGATTATTGTTTGATAATCGGCAAAATAATCGGCCAAGTTGCTAACGTTAAAAGGTTTTTAAACTGTCGAATAATTTGATCAAATCATACAGAAAGTAAGAAACTTTAACACAGAAACGTTAATAGTGTAAACCGATCTTTAAATTTAGTAATTTAGGCCTGTTTCAAACGTCGAATTTTGCATGTGTCGAATTCAACACATGCAAAATGCGACGTCTGAAACAAGTGCGACATTGTTATTACGCTCGAGCGTAATGTTAAGTAATGTTAACGTAAGTCGTAAGCATAATGCGAGCGAAGTTCGACGTTGTTTCAAAAGTCGAATTTTGCATGTGTCGAATTCAATTCGGCTTGTGCACGGCTCGGGGATAGGAGTATAGAAAGAGAAAATTTTTGAGACGTCGCCATGTAATGTTATCGAATGAAATGTGAATTGAATTCGACACATGCAAAATTCGACGTTTTAAAGTTGAAACAGGCCTTACTCATCTCCTAACACCTAAGAAAAAAAGAAATTTACTTCGAGCAACTGAAGAAAAAAGTTTAAAAAAAATTCCAGACAGTTTGTTTCAAAAATCGCATCTTGTCTCGAAAAACCCCCCGCATCTTGTCATCATTTGTGACGCCTTGTCTCAAATGGCTTCTTTCGGGAAGCCATTAAAAACACCAACGCGTTCCTATGCGTTGAGTCATCAAAACTATTTACAAACACAGAGCCTATTACGTTTCCTAATTGGCTAAGACGAATCCCGATACGTGATAAAAAGAACTGGAAATTGGAAAAACATTGCTTGGACTTATTTGCCCAGAAAACAAGTTAGTATAATGGCGCACACTTTAAAAAGCGAGGTTTGGAGATATTTTAAGATTTTGGAAGATGACAACACGAAAGCAATGTGTAAGGTTTGCCAGGAAGAAGGGTCCCGAATTGTGATAAGCAGAGGAGGAAAAAATTGTAAACAGTTCACCACAACAAACCTCCGCAATCACCTCCGTAAGCATCCCAAGGAATTTCTTGCACTGTCAGCAGATGAAAAAACTAAAAGGACGCAACAAGACATGGAATCAACCGAATCAACCACAGTAACAATGAGAAAGAAACTAAAAACTCAGATGTCCTTGCAACAAAGTATTGAAGCTGGTCGAGCGTGGGATATGAACAGTCCTCAAGCCCAACATATCACAAACCTAATCGGTGAAATGATGGTTCTCGACAACCAACCATTCTTAATTGCAGAGGACTTGGGTTTTATGCGTCTTATAAAACACGTAGCCCCGCGATACCAATTACCTAGTCGGCACCACTTCAGCGAAAAAGTAATTCCAAATTTGGTCAAACGAGCCGAAGCAGCTGTTGCCAAAATGTTAGAGAAGGCAAAGCATTTTTCTTTCACGTCAGACATTTGGACTTGTTCTCATACGAATGATGCATTTATTAGCCTAACAGCCCACTGGATCGATGAACATGAAATAAAGGTTCCGCGCAAGTCGATCGTACTGCAATCGAGTTTCTTCCCTGGTAGCCACACCGGCGAGCGAATTGCAGAAAAGTTTAAGAATGTGTTGTTAAAATGGAATATCGATCTTTCAAGATGCCACATCATTGTTACTGACAACGCGGGCAACATATCGAATGCCGTAGAGTTGGCCGGATTAATGCGCAGTCCATGCGTCATTCACACACTGCAGTTGGCGATCAAAGATGCCATCTTCTCACAACGAAGTGTCAACGACATGATTGCAAGGGCTAGACGAATTGTGACTCACTTTCATCACTCTGCACTCGGGTGTAGCAGGCTTGCAGAAATACAGGATGATATTGGCCTTCCAAAGAAAAAGTTGATTCAGGACGTGGCAACAAGGTCAGTTAAATTATTTACACGTTCGAAGGGTTTTATTTCAATGCAACTATAATAAGTGCGCAGCGCATTGCAATAATTAATAACTATCTTTCCGGTTTTAACTTTTATTTACCTCGCCTACTAATATCTTATATCTATGTGAATGTTTTTATTTTTTCATTTTTTGGCAGATGGAACTCCACCTACTACTTGTTGGACAGGCTATTGGAGAATAAGAGAGCAGTCGTACTTTATTCCACCGAGACACCAATTGCAACGCTATCGTCGAACGAGTGGTCACTGATGGAGAAGGTCCTTCGCTTGCTCCAGCCCTTTGAAGAGTATACTAAACTGATGAGCAAAAACAACTCGTGTATTTCTGAAGTGATTCCTGCCATCACCGTGCTGACGAAATTCTTGAGCAGAGATGACCGCGAGAACACAGCTGGAGTAGGTACAATGCGGGATGAGCTGAGTAGTGCTTTAGAAACAAGATTCCGAACAGCTTTTGTCGACAAGTGTTTCGTATTGGCTACGACGATTGATCCGAGATTTAAGACAAAGTTTTGTAAAGATGACGGTCGTACTATGCTGGTAAACGAGCTTGATCTTTTCCAAGGATCCTCAGAGTCAGACACGGTCACGGAAAGCACGTCAACGGATAAAGCGAAGCGCAGGGACGAACCACATAAAGATCTATGGTCCTGTTTCGAAGAGATAGTTGCATCCGACGACAACATTCCTAGTGGCAGCCGAAAACTTGAAGAAGAGGTCAACGCATTTCTCGCCCTTCCTTTGCAACCATTGCAATCGTGTCCATATACCTGGTGGCTTTCCAACAAACAAGTGTATCCGAATATCTTCAACATCGCATTGAAGTATCTCAGTCCACCAAGTTCAAGCGTATACTCAGAGCGCGTGTTCAGTGAGGCTGGGAACATTTCCACCGAGACGCGGAGCAGACTAGCTCCGCACAAAGCAGACAATCTTTTGTTTCTACACCATAATATACCGAAATTAAACTTTGATTATTGATCTTAAGTTGGTTTAAGTATTTTTGAGTTGCTTAGTTTGTATTGTAATTAATAAAAACGTATTTAGTACTATTTACAACTTCACTGTTGGTCATTTACTCATTTTGTCTTGCTACTTACAATAATCGGCAGATGCCGATTAATCGGCCGATTAGTTGAGATAATCGGCCTACAAATAATCGGCCTCAGTAATCGGCAATTTTCGTAATCGGCTCATCCCTACTCAAGATAAAAGTTAGTATTCTCAAAATAAAGGTTCAGGCAGGTATGTGCACAGCACCGAATTGTTTTGCCCACAAACTTGAATACTAAGAATGTAAATGGCACGGCCACAAAATATTTAGGGCTGACAAAATTTTAGGGTAGGGAGGCAGGCTATCAGGTATGTACTGTATACATTGACGAGATAAATTTTAATTTAAATAGAAAATACATTAAAGTGTTTATGAAATGAAAAAGTCGTTGGCATTTTTGTTGGTTTATTGTACAGAGGAGCACGACAGGAGCACTCACTGAAAATTACAAGAGAATCTGATACGCAGTTTTCGCGCTATTAACTCTCAAAATTTGCCGTGGATAGCTTGTTTTGGGGAAATTTGGGCTTCTTGGTAACAATGCCTTATGACGTACGCAGATGGATCATTAATAGTGAAATCTATTGTTCTTATGCATAGTTGTCCATTTGCGTACGTCATAAGCATTGTTACCGAAAGCCCAATTTTTCTCCAAGAACGAACTTAAGCCATGGCAAACTTTGAGAGTTTATAGCACGAAAACTACACATCAGATTCTATTGAAATTTTAGTGAGTGCTCCTGTCATGCTCCTCTGCACAATAAAACAACAAAAATGCCAGAGAATTTTTCATTTCATAGACACTTTAACAATATGTACATGAAATCAATACCTGTTTGTTGTGATATCATGCTTAACACATATGTCTTCACCTATAACAGACAAGTATTATATATTCTAACTTGAATTCAGCTGAAATAACACTACATACAAAAACTCACCCTGAAAACAATTATTTAATAGTACTAATAAGATACTACAGAAACTCATTTATATACTGTAATGAATTACTCATGAATAACTTTTCCATATAACTGATATGGGTAGTTCAATTCAATCTCACAACTAGTACCAGAAATTATGTCTTACAATCAACTATTAATAGCAACCATTAAAATGGTACCTGATTAATATCTTTTGAAGGGACTGCACTTGCTATAACATCCCAGTTGAACTGTCCACCATCCCTAGAAAATCAGTCAAATTTCAAGAAAACATGGAGAGACAACTACTGTAGGCCTACTTAATAAAAAGCTAGTGCACTATTTCTTTTACTCAGTCTTATTATCATTTGCATGTGCTTAATATCTGAAATGCCAAATTTCTGAAATGTCATACCACTGTAACTTTGAAAGTATTATAATTAATTATACTAATAATCAAATCAAAATAAATTAAACTAAAATTAAATGAAAAAATTAAACTAAACTAAATTAAAAGTAAATTAATTAATGAAGGTTAGTTTAAGGCCTAATTAAATTAAATATCTCGGATTTTGATATTACACGAAGTACTTTAAATAACTTACGTATCGACTGCCTGTTTTAAGAGAGCCGTTTCTTCTTCTGTCCATTCTTGCATTCCATGTATGCTCTCATTCAGAACTGTGACCACAAACGTTGGTCCCCTTGGATTTTCATTTTCTGCATTACTTTTAGATTTTTTGTCAGGTAACAAACTAACACTGTCATCCTATGTGTTTAAATATTAAAAAGATAGATGCACAATTTCATAAAATTACAAAATTAATATAAATTATCATATAATCATGCAATAATGCATTGCATGATTATGCAATATTGTCTTTTCAATAAGCAATCTATATACACACTTGCAGTGCTCTCAATGAGCAAAATGATAGGCGTGCAGCAATTAAATGGCACTCCCAAAACGTTCTGAGCATGCAATGCTTTTTTGGTAAATAATGAAGTAGTTCAATTATCTTATACTAACTATACTGGGAAACGATTTTGAGATGTGTTTGAACTTTTTTACAGGATACAAACAGATCAAATAAACTATTAATACGAACTATTAACAAAATACAAAAACTACATGTCCATGGATAAGAATAATCACTTGAAGACTAGTAACTGCACTGTCTCTTGAGAAATTATTAAGCAGTAGGAAAACGACGGGACCATATAAATTACCTTACAGATATACTGTATAACTAATATCCATTACTAGACTCCTCCGCAACTCTGTGTCTTCCCACTTTGCGAGCAAACCTGAGATTACCAGAGATCTCGTCCCATGCTCTTATTTCTTTCTCTGGTAATCTCAGGTTTGCTCGCAAAGTGGGAAGACACAGAGTTGCCTGCGGAGGAGGCTAATCTATTACAAATTATAAAATAAGGTGACTTCTACGCACGCTCTGATTGGCTGGACTCCGTGCATTTATAAGAGAACATAGATCATGAATGACGTAAAATGGCGTAGCATGGCGTCAGCTGGCCGGAAAAGCCCGCCAAATTCTTAAACTACCTCACTTTTAGTTTGATTTTTCCTCTTCTTATTTTATAAAACAAATAAAACATACCGCTCCTGTGCATATGTACTCTTATAAAGGTACGTTTGACGTGATTTGAACATGAAAGAAGTGTAAAGGCACTCGGCTATCGCTTCGTGCCTCTACTCAACTTCTTTCGTGTTCAAATGACGTCAAACGAACCTTTATAAGAGTACATATGCACGGAGCTTCATGTTTTATTTGTTAAATAACAGAAGTCAGAACGGACTTCAATAAAAAAATAAACTATAAAAAAGGTTCAAAACCCTGTCAGTCACTCGTTTTCTAAAAAGGATTCACTGCAGCTTTCATTACTGTCCGACAAGGAGTCTTCAACTTCCAGGTGTGGCATTTTTGTTGTTTGTTGAGCTTGGCAAGGCTTGGAGAACTTCGTCAAGCTTCCTTTTCCGCCGTTTCCGAAGGCAGATTTCGAGTGCCCTTTCAATGATTTCCGCTTCCAGCGTGGTATACTTCAAACTCATTCACTTGACATTTAAGAATGTTACTAAGTGTACTGAATGCTATTACGCCTCTTTATTGCAAGCGCAAACTTTGCACCAGAGAAAGCTCACCATTGTTTGTCATTTCTAATGTTTTGTAGCCAATTACATCTGCACAATTTACAAATACACCCCATTGTTCGAAAGTAAACAGTTTGACCTGGTTTCCCTTATTAGACTTTGCAGACATCTTGAGACATCTTGAGTGTCAATAAGTTACTCGGCCAATTGGTCCAGACGTTAAACCCTATCTAGACTGTAGTAATTTCCTCTGTAAAAACCTGGTCACACTGTAATGATGTCACATATCCAATATGACGGAATCCAAGATGGCTGAACAATGACATCATGACAGTGACATAATCAACTTAACTCTTACGAAAAATTGCTTTTAAAGTTACAGATACTCATAGGATACTTCAGATAATGTATAAAGATAGAAAATAGAACAATAAAGCTCGATTAATGAATATAACATTTACCTTCTTATCACAACTAACTCAATGGCCATAAACCAAAAAATAAACCAATAAAAACTGGGTGACACGAATAACAATTGAAATATTTTTGAATGCTCTATTAGCATACCAAGTTTCACTTCAATGGCATTAATACTTTCCAAGATATTAACCACAGGCACTTTCCACCCCCACCCCCAAAAGACCAAAAAAGTCCAGGCTAGATAGGGTTAACTTAAAAATCTAGTCAATTACATCCCAATCCTGTGTGATGTCATTTTGGTATCTTATATGAAACTTCATTCAAACCACTATAGTGGCAGGGTGTACGTCCTCTAATAATAAGTTCCAGAAAATATTCATATCCCTCCCATGAAGGGCAATTATTAATGCACCCACCCCAGCCACCCCCTCCACTTACTGGACTTCCCAAATGCAATCAAACATTACCATTGACCACCACAAACCAAATACCTCCATTACTGAATAAAGAACAACCAGAAGTTCAACTTGTGTGAAAACTTGTCCTCTTCTTCTCAATGAACATTACAGTAGCACTTTTGATGGTCAAATTTGCCAGTGGAACTTACCAGGCTGGTGTAAGATAACGAGTGATGATGAGATGGTGATGATGATTGAGATGACTGGGAGGGTTTGAAATGCTGGTGGAACTTACCAGGATGGTGTAAAATGCTGGGGGGCAGGGGGGGGGCTATAGCCCCCCCCCTACCATTTGATATTTGTCAAAAATATTCAAAATTTTGTGGTTGTCAGAAAACTTGATCATCAGTTGACAATAGATTATTTACAATAATGTAATGACTTACTAGATTCATAGATTGGCCAACCTCATCCCCAGGGCCATTTGTGGGGGCTGGGCCAAGATGGTGGCCAAAAACAAATGTCCCTGGCACAGGCTGAGCTATCACCATCAGCTTACACCCCCTCCTTCTTGCTCATCACGGTATGAATAGAAAATGTCTTTTGCATCCATTATCAATTTGTTATTATTACATGTATTTTGATTTGATTGGCTAATTTTTCGCATCTCATTATCAATTTGTTATTGTCATTTTTATCTGATTGGCTTATTTTTGGTCACGTGATTACCTTTCATATATAAGCTCATTGTTTTACACTCTTTATGTTTCTCTCTGACAAAGGGCCTTCACTCAAAATGTTAGACTCCTATGCTCTCTGTCTTGGCAGTATATCTAACCTTACTAGCACGCTACTTTTATATCACCACATCTGATTGGTCAAGATAACATTGGATGTTTTAGGTATTCTGATTGGTGGAAACAAGGCAGACAGCAGGCTAACCTGCGGGCATTTGTTTATAGGGCTCAAATTATATTCAGAATTGCTGGTTGTTAAAAAACAACTTCAAAATGAATGAAAATATAAGGAAAGCTGGTGAAACACCCGTAAAAACATCGGAAGAATATGTAATGATGGCTGGTTGTGTCATCTCTGCCCTGGCTGCCAATACGAAGTTCATAGGATGGCAATTCAGTGTGTTTTCTAAATCAGGTGAACGAAAGACTTGGTGAACAAAGTCAAAAAGTATTTTGGTTGAGAAAGGAAAGTACACCACAGGGCAGAGTTTACGTGTTTGGCCATGAGAAGCGGGCTTTTTTCAAACAAGAATTCTCAACTAAACATTAAGCCTAAATGTTTTTCAAAACACTGAATTGAATCCACCGAAAACTCATGAAAACAAGGTGCGAATTTGGTACAATGGTGAAGTTAAAGTGATAAATAATAAGCATTTACAGATATTTATTAAAAATGTAATTTATTTTAATAATTCAACAATATATTTGGAAATTAATGTTTTGATTGTTTTCAGTTTGGGTCAGTCAAGCTGAACTAAATATTCAGAAAAAATTGAGCCTGACTAAGGTAGGTGCGATAAACTTCATGAAGCCTGGGTCTGAGTCAAAAATGCATCAAATATGCATTTTGCCTGTGCCAGAGGTGTGCCAGCCTGTGCCAGGGCCATTTGTTCCCACCATTTTGTTTTTGGCCACCATCTTGGCCCAGCCCCCACAAATGACCCTGGACTCTTAGTACTTAATTAACACTTATTGACTGGGACCGAGGGAAACAGTATGTTTTTTGGCCCCGAGACTGCCATTGTTACCCTAGGCGAAGCCGAGAGTAACAATGAGTGGTCGAGGGGACACAAAACATACTGTTTGCCGAAGGTCCCAGTCAGTAAGTATTTTATTATATACCAAGTGTTAAAGAAAACAAAAAAATTTATCTTTATCTTTGTTTGTCTTTATCTTTGAGTATATAAGTTATCTATTTCGTTGCTGCTTCAGCTAGTGAACCTTTGTTTTTGCTCCATAACTTGAGGATTTTATTATTCACCGGTCCACAACATATTATTCGCTGCTCAGAGCTGTTGGACATTGGAAGACAATGGAATTTTGTCACTATCACGTGATACCCTCTAGCTCTTGTCCAATGAGATGCAACTTGGTATTACAGTTATAATAATGCTGTATCTTCTTCTGCGTGGACATGGAATGTATAATTTAGATTAAAGTGATTCAAACCTGTAGACTGTTAATCTACTGTATACTGTAGTTTTTTAGATCAGAAAACTTTGTGATGAAATCACTATAATTTCTTTTTTGAAAAATTAAGAAAAAATACACCTGTCGGAAAATTTTGGACTTGCTCCCCCCCTGTTGAACAGCTCCCAGTCCTACAACACCACTGAGAGGTGAACTTCTGGTTGTTCTTTATTCTGTGTCTCCATGGGGGAAGTATAGATATGAAGTAGTGTTTTTGTCACTGGCTAGATGAAAAGAATTCTCTGATTTCACGATCATATCAGTGGTGATCATACTCCCAAGCATGTTTTAACAAAACAATAAATATTAGTCGCACGGCCAAGTGTTGTGGGGACATATACTGAATATGATATGAAAAACCTTATTGCTGCTGAGCATCAGCAAGGCAGCACACTATTCTTGACGTTGCCTTGTGCCCAGTCCTTTTTCCAAGCTATGTATTGCTGACCAAGATCTCGATTTGTTCAATTTTGCGTTTGTTTAATATTTGTTTGTCTGTCGGCATTACATCATTCATATATGAGCTGATATGACTCAGTGCACATGTTCCACTACCGGTTCAGCTTCTTCCTCGACAGAAAATTCACGATAAGAACAAATACATTGTCTTTACTTTCTCGTGGAAGTATTCATCAAGGTCATGAAGGTTTCAGTGGCCAGTCTCAAGGAAAGCATTGCTCTTTCATGAGTTTATCAGTGCTGCTAACAGCACAAACTATCAAGTGGAACTCGAGCGACAACCATGATCTCATTCCTCATGAGAGATGTCGCTGAACAACTTACCAACTGTTGTTTGTTGCTGTTGGTTAGAAGACAAGTCAAAGAACTCGTCCATTGAGACATGTCAATCAGAAGTTGTCAACACCACGACGGCGATGGATTTTCTAAATTGGCAAATGGCAATGCCACAACACACTAAGTTGTGAACTGTCTTACAATTTTGTTGAGGAGAGTTTATCTTGTTGAGGTAAGATATGAGTTTCTACAACTGACAACTGTGTTCCTTGGTAGGAAATTTCACGGTTGTTTTCTTCTATTATTAAGGTGTATATTGGTGTGGGTTCATTGTGTTTTCACTGATCAACATTCTGACTGCGTGTGTGTGTGTATGTTGACTGATACAAATTCTGGGCTTAATGGTACATTGCTGTACTGTATAATTTTATTAAAGCTCTAGATTTGTCAAGACATAATTAAGCACTTGGAATTGCATTGACAGTTTTGCCACAGCATTAGAGCAAGAGGCATGATTATTTAATATTTGTATATTATTGTGTATATCCTGTCAAAACCCTTGCCATATTATGTCAAGCGAAAAGTTATAGTAACTTGTAGTTTTCAATTTTATAATTAAAAAATATAGAAGAAATGTGTAAATACTCTGTCTATTGTAATTAATATTAAATTTCGGGACTTTCCAGCGTCCTTCACAGGCAACTCTGTGGGCTCTTATTGGGAAGAGGTGAGAAAAACTTGGGTGGAGTGGCAAACTTAGGTGGAGTGGGAGTGGGCAAGGGGTTGTCACATTGGCCACAGACTACACAGAGTTGCTTCTGGAGTAGGCTAAAGGTTTTTGTCCCATTTGAGGCAGCACTTCACTTGCGATAGTAATTTCTAGTTGCTAAAATAATATATACATGTACAATTCATAACAAACTCTATTGTATGAAATTTATTTGCATATTTGAAACACGAGGTTATTCAACAAATCCAATATGGCCGACAGCGAAGTCGCGGGTTCGCAAGCTAATTTCTGTTCCTTTGTGTTTTGCAATTGCAGAATTACATTAAATTGTTGTCAATACCACAAACCACTTTGCAACGTTACTGAGTCAAAAGCAGTACGTAAATAAGTATAACAAGAGATGCATTTCAAATCAATGTGTTTGTCATTTGTTGGCGAGTTCAGTTGTCTCAAATGTCGGCAAAGAGAAAATAGATTGTAAGCAGAAAGCTTTACGACTCTATAATGGCTGCAAGCAGGACGAATTTATCGCACACGGCATATCTCTCCGAAACAGCTTGAACTTCACTTTGAACATTTAAAAACCTCGTCCAGTGTTCGCCGTTTGTTTTCGTTTTAACTCATTGACTGAATTCGTTGATGAAGGCAACGCCATGTCTTCAATATTTTCGGCTGTTGTCACTACGCTATGTGACTATCAGTTCTTGGTTTTAATAGGCAAGTGAAAGCCTGGAAGATTTTGTTTATTAAAAACAGTGCTACACTATTGCCACTGCACGTGAATGGTCTCAATTTTAACCAGCAACTCAACCGCATTCACGACGCTCAAAAGTCGAAAGTTGGTCGCTGTTAGGACGAAGACGAAGGGCGAGGGAAATCGACTGGCGATGTTTTGGCGCCTCCCTGAGGTTTGGCTCTTTGGCCATAATTATATTAAAACTAGCGTACCACATTATTTTCAGTAGAAAAAGAAATCACCTACCTGCTTTCTTTTCGACATTTTTTACAGTTCCACGTTCTTAATAAAGACGGGAAAAACGCAAACTGTCCAGTCAATTGAACGTCCAAAAGTTACCATGGCTCTGACGAGTGACGACTGACGAGTCCAAAGCTTAAATTATCATAAAATTTGCATATTTAGATAATTTGTACGCGGCAAACATTGCGGGCGCGGCTAACTTTTGGAATCAAAGAATCAAAGGATTGGAAAGTTTCTAATATTTCTAGTATGAATCTAGAACTGCTACGTAAGTTCTGTTGTAATATATGTGATACTGATTTGCTAGGCTGATTGTTTCAACTTCTTGCTCATCTGGAAGTTTACGTTAAGTTAGCATTTAGCAATGCCAATTCACAAATATATTTATTGCAACTTTTGAGACTCTTATCTTATTTTATATTTTAGAATCTTTTGGACCAAGTTATCCCGAAGTAAGATTTTATTTTGTTTTTGCACCAGTTACATTTTATAGTATTAAAATATGTATTAAGTTGCATCTTCATATTTGTGTGCTGTTATAGGTGGTGTGCAACCAATCCCCTGAGATTAGAAGGACAAAGATATTTTCGCCATGTTGGATGAAATTATAATTGCAGACCATGAAAAACTTTTGTCAAATTCATCCAACATGGCGACAATGATGTAAGGTGCACACCAGCAATTGAATAGGTCTTAATTGGCCTATAATACACATCCACATGTATCAGCCTTATTTTGATTGGTCGGTTAGTGCTGCTCTGGTTCCAGGGGTTCCACTTCTCTTACATCCAACCTAAAAATGTGTGGCACTAGGGTAGGTTAGCGTTTGAGGGCAAAACGGTTGGTTAAGGATTGAAGATGTAAATCTTAGAGGCTCTTGACCAGTTGGGGTCACTATACTAGAATCACACTCAATGTTTATTTGGTTAACCACTGGTAAAATTGTAGGCACTGACAAAGAATGCCTGTGATTTAAAACAGAATTTTTAGTCTTGGCAATTGTTTTTTTAATTTTCATTATGAATTATTAATGATTTGAGAAATTATATTATGGTAATGTTGCATATAAATAAATTACTCAATTTTAGGAATATGATGGGACTTTGGATTGTGTGAGTGTTGCAGTAACTTGTTCATTCAATCGTCGGGGTACCTTGCTTGCTGTGGGCTGTAATGATGGTCGTATTGTTATTTGGGACTTCTTGACAAGAGGAATTAGCAAAATTATCAGTGCCCATGTGCATCCTGTTTGCTCAGTGAGGTTTGTGCTTTTTTTATTCCACTCCCAGTGCTTTCAATGAATAAAATACACCAGCGCGATGGATCACGCTCGCCAGAGCAGATTTCACAACCGGGCAACGCGATTTGGTTTTTCTTGAAAAACAGCACCGGTTTATGTTGATGACTTCCTGTTACATTTCCTGTGTCAATTTTAACAGTCTATTACCATAAAAATGAACTTCAAACCAATGTTTTAAGTGTCATTTGTGCTTTTCATCTGCACAGCTAGCATAAAGTTTGAGATTTTGTAGTGTTTATCCCAATATTGCCACACCGGAACATGCAGCGGATGTCCCCATGAGCAAACGAACGCTATTTTGCATTTTTGCCAATTTCGGCTAGTCTTTTAATAATACGAATATCAATTAAACAATATGCAGCACGACAATACAGTACGTCATTGCAGAGTGCAGTTAGCCTGCCACTAGAAACAAACTAAAAATATTTAATATCTTAAAACCCGTTAATTTAATAAAACCAAGAACAGTTTATCTCCCTGTGATACCATAATTCGTAAATATGCGTGCATAAAGTTGTTCAGAACACCTAACACTATTGACAAAAAACCCTACGTATATAGCACACACTACTGTGATCGTTGAACATGCTTTATTACACCACCGGTTTATTGATTTGTTTTTATAAGCTAGACTGTATTTATATTATATAATATTAATCTTTCGTTTGTTTTGATTACTCCTAAATATCATGTCAGATCGCGCACATGGAAGTTTTTAGTTTTATTCTTAGGTATACTCCTGCACAGAGTAAACAAGAGATATTCCATTATTTTCATATTATATACAACTGAGCATTTATTTACTCCATTTCTTGGCAGTGGAAGATAATCTGCGAGTGCATATTATGACAAATTACTTATCTGCCTGCGCGATCAATCGCGCTGGCAGAATGAACTTGTGGGCGAGTGCGAGCGCGATCGAAAGCACTGACTCCATACTTTGCATCATCTGGCTTACCTATAGACTTGCTCCAAGTTCACCTCTCAGTGCTAGTTTTTGCAGGTGGGTGAGTGGAAACGCAAGAGAGTGGAAAATTTGGAGGAAAGAGGTGGACTTGTTTCGCTTGCAGGTTTCTGAATCTAATTAAGTATTCTGGCAGGAAATCACTGAAATGTACATCGCCCTGTTTTGATGTGTTTCGGGTTGTTGTACATGCAATGGAAAGTGGTTCTACCCCTACTAAAATGTTTTCAAGAGTCTTTTTAACTCCAACTTCCTAGGGTGAGGCGGTTAATCGATAAACCGGAAAAAACCGATGTTTTTCGAAAACCGATTCGACCGATGTTGCTCCAGGCAAAAAACCGAAAAACCGAAAAAACCGAAAAACCCCGTTTGAATCTCAGTAACATTGAAACAAAATGACAGTAATAATTACAGGGAAGCGAAGCATCAAAGCTAAGCCGGATCACACGCTTGATTGGTTCAGCAAATCAGTGCCCTGATTGGTTCAACATGCCTTGGGGCATTGACCAGCCTGAAAAAGAAAGAAACGGCGTCACCAGCAGCCTCTCCACGTAGCCGTCTCTCCAAGGAGATTGACACTTACCTCAGTTATCCAGTCATTGACGGAGACGACGAACCTTTAGAATGGTGGAAGGTTAACGCAAAAGAACTTCCGTTACTGTCACAATTGGCAAGAATATACCTCGCCATTCAAGCCACCAGTTCGCCATCAGAGAGGCTTTTTAGCAAAGCGGGGCAAGTTGCTACACCAGCGCGAGCGCAACTAAAGCCCGAGAAAGTTGACAAACTTGTCTTCCTAGCGGAGAATTTGTAAGGATAGACTATCGCATTCGCTTGTATATAGATAGAAAGAAAGCCAGTTTTACTGTTACTTAGTCATTTCCTTGTGTGTAGAACGTATATAGCTACAATGTTTGAAAATTTAATTCTTGTAAATATTACGATACATTGTACTAACTGTTTTAAAAACTAAAGTCTTGAACGTGTAGCGTGAAGTTTAATCAAGTAAATCTACAGATATAAATATCGGTTTTTTCGGTTTTTTCCAGGCGGTTTTCGGTTTTCGGTTTTTACCCTGAACCGCCTCACCCTACAACTTCCAAAGATAGCACTTGCATAGCAATTTAGCCTGAATATACAATTACTTGTACTTCCCGAATTACATCACTGGTCGAAAAATTCACTGGTGAATTTTGGTGCCCTACAGGTGGGAAAAGTCCTTTTCAACGAGGAACCAAAAGGTCAGAAATGTCGAAAGGTCAGAAATGTTTGAAAGGACTTTGAGAAAGTGTAGCTTACCTATTGCTAGTTTAGAATTTTCTTAAAATACATGAACAGTAAGTGTAAGTTAGTAAAAATTATAAGAAATTTTGATATCACTGTTCTCTAGACTGCTAATGTTGAAGTCAGTATGTCGAGAATCTATAAACTACTAGAGATGAGCCAATCATGAAAATTGCTGATTACTGAAGCCGATTAATCGGTGGCCCATTATTTAAAATAATCGGCTGATTAATCAGCATATACCGATTATCGGTAAGTTGTTGGTAATTACCAATCAGCCGGGCAGTTTTGCAATGTATAATGAGCTTGCTAGGGTCAAACAATATTTTGGAAATATAACAGAAATCAAGGTTTTGCTGTAGAAGAGTGAAAAGAAAACGGATCTTGGTGCATACTAAACATTCATTGCGTGTTTTGTTTGTTTACAAATATTAAGCAATAGCGCTGCGCACAAAGACGCCAGTATTCACTATTCATCTCTGTCCGTTTTGTAATTCTTGTTTTCAAATTTCACAGAAAATACCTTGAGAATTAATTTCGCTTTTTGCTTATAAAATATAATAGGAATCACAGTATATGCTAAGCAATTATCACAGAAGAATTACGAGAAAAAAACAAGAGCATTTTTTGTAATACGGCAATTGTTAATGTTAATTTGTTTTATTTTGTTGGAATATTAATTTATTATAGTAAATACGTTTGACACAATTCAGAGTTCTGCACACACACAATACAAAATCATTAAAATTATTCATCAGTACTCAAAGTTGAACTCCGGCAAATTATGATGCAGAAACAAAATGTTATCAGCTTTATGCGGTGCTAGCCTGCTTCTTAAAAACTTTGCAGCAGTACGGGCTTTATCGGCTCTAAAACACTCGGCTATCGCCTCGTGTTTTATATCCGATAAAGCCCTCCTGCGCGGTTTTTAAATATTACATATATATATATATTCTCCTGAAAAGCTTACTTAGTATAAATACACAGGTGATTATAGAAAATCGCGCGCGCTGATTGGTCGAGCTACTTCGGATTAATTATCGATAATCACCTACAGCATTTATCCAAAATGGCCGTCAGCCAAGTTGTCAACGCGACAGACGAGACAATTTTAAAGAAAATGTTGATCCTAAAATTACGAAAATGTGTACTTATACTAAAACAATTATTCGCCTCAGGCTCAGTGAATATCAGTGGATAATAACCTCGATTTCGTCTCGGTTATTATTCACCGATATTCACCTCGCCTTCGGCGAATAATTGTTAAATGTAATTTATGGTGACGGATGCTGATATGACGCAGTCAGGAGAATAAGTGGACACGTGGAAACTCTGGAAACGCAAACAAAAGTTAGAAAATGTTTCTGTACCTTGCTGCTACCATCCTGGAAAGGACTTTGGACGAGTAGTCCGTACCGAGATCTACGCCTTCTCTAACGCTAGCAAAGGTGCAACAGCCACTGCTGTCTATATATAGTGTACCTTCGGTAAGTCGATGAGAAAGGAGTGGTCAGCGTGGCCCTTGTATTTGGCCGAGCGAAAGTTGCACATGCATGCAGGGAGGGCAAAGAGGATTCACTGCAACTGGAACTATGCGGCGCAGTTTATCTACCCAAGTCGGGCATTGAGTAAAGAAAGAACTCAATTTGCTTATCAGCTAGACCATCTTCTATGCACTGACTCGAAGTTTGTCCTTGGCTATACGTCGAGAACGAGAGTAGTTCATATAAAGTCTGACGGAGAAGCCGTTAATAGAAGTGAAGGCCTGAGTCAACAGGCTAAAAGCTAAGCAATAAATAATAAAGTGGTGTTACCATAAATTCTTGCTTCTGTATTACAATTTGGGTGTATATGTTCTTCGAACTATTTCACTCAGAAGAATTTTCTGAGTTCCCAAGTGGGACTCGAACCCACAACCTTCTGATCACCGGTGAGACGCTCTAACCATTGAGCTACTCGAACTCAACCTACGTTCAAATCATCTGAGTCCCAGTAGCCCAATGGTTAGAGCGTCTCACCGGGGATCAGAAGGTTGTGGGTTCGAGTCCCGCTTGGGAACTCAGAAAATATTTCTGAGTAAAATAGCTCGAAGTACATTTACACTCAATTCTATGCACACATTTAAAAGGATGAAGTTCTACCTTGCCAATTTTTGCGTATTTAGAAAACTTTGTAAAGTGTTTGATACAGTAGGAATGACAATAAAAATATCACTGAATAATTATTTGAATAATGTTGTCTGATAATGTCTGCATTGTTTATCTGTGAAATACTGTGTCTGTTGTGCGGAACATAGTCTGATTTCTTTAATAGCTGGAGTCGTAATGGATTCAAATTACTTAGTGCATCAAGTGACTGGTGCGTTTCAGTATGGGATGTTCTCAGTGGAGAATGTGATGAAAAATACAGATTTCCATCCGCTGTAATCAAAGTACAGTTTCATCCACGCGACAAGTAAGATGTACAATTTGTTACTAAAAATACATAAACGCAACAACCCCTCGCCCGCTTTTAATACGTTTAATATACATAAATAACCCTCCCCCCCGATTAAAATAAGCACCTGATCTGTTTTTGTATACAAATATAGACCCTGGCCTCGTTCGGTTCTTATCAAAAAGCAATCAATTCTCTTCAAAATGTGAAAAGCTGTTTGTGTTGATGTTCCTTTCAATTCAATTCACTGTTCTCTCTCGAGCCAAGATATGTCAGTGCATAAGTCTTTTGCTGGCTTTCAGTCACATTTGGCGGCATCTTTTCCGGTCGTTCGCAATTTTTCATGCTTTTTCAAAGGTTTCTAGTCGTGTTTAATATTGTTTGGTTTATCCCACTGCAACATCTCTTCTTAGCTTTCCTTTTTCGGTCATTTGTAAACCAATTTTTCTGACAAAGATTTTGTTTCGCCTGAGCTGCGAAAGTTGGCGATTTGTCGGATTTGATGGATATATCTAAACATCTGGCAGAATTTCTTTCCCATAACGTGTAATTTTGCGTGTAAGTGGACTCCACGCGTGTCGAGACTGATCAGCACACCTCGCCCGGGCTTGGGGATTATTTTAGTTTTTCGACTGATTAGACGAAGTAGTCTGATTGTTTTCCAAACGCTGAGTTTAGAGCTCTGCGTATTGAAATCTAGCTGAATAAAGTCAATTTTTATTCTTTGCTGAATAAAGTCAATAAATTCCTAAGAATTAAGTAGACAGAAAATGTCTTTTGAACCCATTACAGTCGGTTTCAGGTTGCTTTTGACGGAAATGTTTAGACGTTCGTTCTGCAAGTTTATTTGACCTTCGCATTTGATTGGCTACTATTTGTGAGTAGCCAATCAAATGCCTAGTTCAATACGAACTTGGGAACCTCGGAACGGACTTCTAAACATTTCCGTCAAAAGTAATCAGCAACCGACTGTAAAATTTTTTCTTTTTATTTGATTATTTGAACATTTTTCTTATTATTTACGCTTTGGCTTTGCACGTGATAACAGGCTTTGCTTTGATGAAGGGTTCTGCTCGAAACGTCAGTATTTCGTTCCAAAAAATATCGACAGTTCACCTTTTCTCTTTGCTAATTCAATTAAGGTTTTTCTCAAACTTCTAAATAAACTATACAGCAGTATAAAAATAATTGTAAAGGTGAAAAAAAATTATGGAAGAGGCAGTGCGCGCATCAAAAATGAAGGGAATGTAAGGAAGGGACCGGTGGACTATAATCGTCGTCGCTTCACCTTGTGGGTAAACTGTGAAGGGCGCAGATCAAACGGTGTTTGTAACATTGATGTTAAGTTTTTTTAACCTTTGAGGAGAACCTTAATTGAACATCAGTGAGTTTTATATCAAACACATTATCTGCTCAGTACTCTCAAACTTGTGGTAAACTTGTTAAATTTGAAGTACATGTAATACGATTGTCTTTTTAGCAAAAAGTTTCTTGTTTGTCCCATGAAACAAGCTCCCGTGTTAGTTCATATTAAGCACGGTCATAAAGTCTTACCTACGGCAGGCGAGGTTAGTCATTATGTATACAACATCAAGCATATCGTCAATAATAATCATATAATGTTGTACAATGGACCCCATACGAATTCTATATTGTGCATGGAATATATTAGTTTTTAGTAAAGAGTGGTATAGTGTGCACAGTGGATTTTATCACTTTTTCTCTGGTCGTGATGACAATGTATGATGTACTGTATGAGTAGATAAGTAAAGATTGTATTCAGGGAAGATTTGTGGGATACATGCACCATGGTTATTTCTATTTTGTTGTGCTTTTGTCCTGTTGACTAAACATTACAATATGAAGCTTATTGCCCTGATGAAGACCTGAGAGCTCAGTTCAATAAACATGCTGTATCTACAAAGTTTTCTTGCCATGCAAACTATGAAACAAGTAAAGAGCTCGTTTATGTCATACAGTATGCACTGTATATATATCATATCTGTGATAACGGCAGAATGTTCATACCTGACTACTATAGCAGTCTGTGAGTGTTACAGAGTGTAACACCGAATTTTAACTAATCGATTGTTTCAGTATAGTTAGATTTGGGATAAAGTTTGCAAATTTTTGTATAATTTTAGTCCGAACAAAATGTCGTTGCTTCATTTGACCGGAAAGGAGAGCACATTTACATTGGAAATGCAAAAGGAAAGGTAACTATTGTCATGGTTTTCTAATTTAAAATATTAGACTTACACTACTGTAAGTTTGCAGATTCCCTTAAAATCACATTCCAATTTCGATGATGTTTTAAGAAACTTAATTTTGAAAGGAATACTATAAGTGTTTTTTGATTTTAGTGATGTGGTATACTGTGTACTCATGTGGAGAAAAAGGTTTTATAAAATAACATGTATACTAACGCGAGCCCTGATTGGTCAATTGCCGTGTTTGGATCAGAGTATTCAAACACGGAAACTTCCCGCCAAAACGATTTTTTGAAAATGTCGGACAGTATATCATATTCACTTGTGATTATTTTATAAAAGAAATACCAAATGTTTTTTCCGTGTTTGGAGACTCTTATCCAAACACTTGGGAAGTTGCTCGACTTTCGAAAAGCTAAAAACACTCGCCTACGGCTCGTGTTTTGTTACGCTTTTCTCCAGTCTCGCAATTTCCCGCGTGTTTGGATCAGAGTATCCAAACACGGAAAACCATTTGGTATTTATTTAATCCCACGACTTGCTCCTAACTTGACCTTCATAACTTTCATTTCTTACAGAAGAGTTGCCATCAGATAATCAGATAATCAGACATATAGTTTTATTTTATTTATTTATTTTATTTTATTTAATTAAGCTTTCATTGTACAATAACTAAAAAAATATAAACGAAAATTACATGTACAACGAGGCAAGTTTACGACAGGTATATACTACCCAACAAGGTAAACTGCCAAAAACTATAAAAATACAATGATAATAAAATAATATAAAACACAGCTAGCACAATACAGCATAATAAGACATAAATGATTATAAAATAATATATTTAAACAAAGAAACAACTTTAGTGAAAAGCAAAAAAGTTAAGAACAGCATTGACGATAAGGTGAAGAAGCCAGATTATGGGTGGACGAACATTTTAGAGCAAATTAACGCTATTCTGGATAAAAAGTTTTTGAGCGCAACTTAAAAGTTACTGTTCATGCTTCAAGGTTTTTGCACTCTGATCTAGTGTCTTTATTAGAAGTGATCGTTGTGAAGATAGCTACGTCTGATATCTACACTCATGTTTATCTTCATATTGTTTTAGGTCATAGTCATAGACACAGAAAATCTCGAGGTATGTTCTTTAATTTATTCTTTTCTAGTTTTATATTAGATAAACCTTCCAATGACCGGTTTGGCCCCCTATTAAACCGCATTGTTAAAGTCCGTTTTTCTAGCTGTCTGATTGGGCGAGCGGTCCTCGCGTGGCGGTCCGAAAATCGTGATGTTTCCCGCGTAACCCATGGCAGCGGGTATCATTACATTTATTTTTCCCTAGGGAAAAATATCAAAACCGGAAGTAGATGGTCAGGTTCAGTTTGTCTTTGTTTTCTCCAATTTTCTTTCATTAAAAACAATGTCTGAAGATTTTACTCAACATTTTTGTTGTCATTTGACACTAGATATATAACAAAACACTTATTTACTGGTACCTTGGGAAAACAGTGTGTTTTGTGGCCCCTCGACTGCTCGTTGTTGCCCTCGGCTTTGCCTAGGGAAACAACGGCGGTCTCGGGTCCACAAAACACACTGTTTCCCTCGGCGCCAGTAAATAAGTGTTTATTGAGCTACCAAGGCTCGGATGGAAAGCTAGGGTTGCAAGTGCGTAGCCATATGCGCTGAGCATAAATTGAGCTTGACGAACTTCTATGGAACGTCTGTTATTGTTGAATGAATTATTCCACTTTAATATAGATACATTTTCTTACAAATGTTTGTGAATATTAAAGAAATGGAAAACATCTGAACAGTTTTTCTAGTGGAAGTTTGGAAGAACGAGAAATAGCGGTAGGACAGTCATCTCGCGACTTCCTATAGCCTTTTACAAATGTTTCTATATGAATGCGAACTAGGAAGATGTTTTCTGTTTGTTTTATAAAATGCGTCAAAATTAAGCAAAATCCGATCTTTTGTCAAAAGGTAAATTCTCCTAACTCCCAATAGGCAAACGCGTTAGCATTGTTACCCGGTAAAGACTATCCTATTATCAACACGTTTTCTGATTGGCTAGAAGTAACCAATCACATTGCCAGTTGCCAATTCGCTCCCATACCCGTTGTTGATTTGGGTTAGACTTTTTGTTAGGGTTAGGTTATCATGTCTGAACCAATCAGAAACCTTCTTGGTATAGGTAGATGCCGACCAAATGTTATTTTATAAATGATTATACTGAATATTTAACTATTTACTATTTAAAAAATAGGAAATGGCCGCCTGTGTTTGTATAGCATGGTGCGAATACGAGAGCGAGTTTGGAGAATTCGAAAGTTTATTTGAACCCGAACCTAGGCAAGGGTTTGCATAAGTATTTTCGAATTCTCTCAAACTCATTCAAGTGTTTGCATCAGGTTATATAAGATTTTTTTTTACGAAATCAGACTAAGAAATGTGCCATGACGTCACTACCGTGTTTGTATAGCCTGATATATAAACACGGTAACTGACCAATCTGTACGTGCATGCAACCTATTTTATAAAAGCATTTCATGCTTTGTGTTTTATTCTGTGATCTAACTTACGTTTGCCAATACTTTCATTAATAACACGTTAAATGACATGAATAATGAGCTGCTCAATAAGTGAGGTCATGCCTTAGTCTTAGAGATTGTTCAACTGCATGAAGAGTGTTTCTTTGTTTTAGGAGGTAACTAGTTTTAAGATCTCCAGTGGAACAAGTGCTAACGTTGCATTAAAGTCCATTGAGTTTTCAAGACGAGGAAGGTAGGCTGTGGAAGTTACAAGTGTTTCTGTACACTGAAGCCGTGAGTAATTCTGTCTAGTCGTGGCTTATATTCTCGATTTTGAAAGTTTTGTTGTTTTTCTAGTGCGTTTCTAATCAACTCTTCAGATCGTATAATTCGTGTTTTTGATGGTCAAATTATTCTTGCTTGCAAAGGGCAAGAAAATGCTGAACCTGAACCTATCCAGAAACTTCAAGATCTTGTGAACAGGTAAAGAATATCAAGTTTGTCAATTTTTATACGCACGTAAAAATCTTACACTTTGTTGCAGGCTTGTTGCAGTACAATGCTGTATTAAACAACACGCATGTTATCATGCATGAGTAACATTATCGTTCATTTATAGATATTTAAACATGATCGTGAAATAAATGTAGCGTGCTGCGTAGGTAGTAGATATAATATAAATAACTTTTGTGGAAACACCACGTAAAATATCTCTTTGCTAAGCTTTCGGCCTGTTGACTCAGGCCTTCATCAGAGCAATGACAACAAGTCGTCATTTATAAACTAAGCAACTGATCAATTAAATCACGTAAGAATACAATGGCGTATCACGTTAATCATGCATGCTAACTTATACATGGAGGAATCTGGTCACACTTTTGAATGCTTTGTCTAATTTTCTTGACCACCTTAACAGCATTCACCCTTCAATCAAATTCAGTATGAAATTACGACTAAACTCCTTCCTATAACGTACTGGCATGAATACCTAGACATTGTATTTTTCTACAAAACTAACCACGGCATCAACATCCTCAACAAGACCACCCTACCAACTCCTCAATATCACAAACAAACAAGGTCATCCAATCCTGACTGCGACAAATATCAAACCAAAAAATGTAATACTTCGACCTACCAAAAATCATACACAATTCGGACGACAAGAACATGGAACATACTACCAAAAACTATTACAACAAAAAACATCACTACTACATTAACACACTTAACGACACATATGACGTAGGCGACCCACTAACATGGAAGAGCATATATGTTTAAAATGCAACACAGCTCGAAGCCTTATGAACCCACCATCGTGTTGCTTTTAGTAGATATCGTAGTAAATTTAATGTATTTAATGTATGTTGTATATCGTTACGTATTTTTAAAGTAACAGTTAAATCGTACTTGTTTTGGGGCGGCAGTAATTGGCACTAGATGTTGCGGTTACCCAGCCTATTGTCTTAATGTCTGTGTTTATGTTTGTAATGTGTATGGCAAAGTTATTAAAATAAAATAAAAAATAGAATTACAAAATCGAGACAAAGCCATCCCGTTCTTGGACGTTTTGCTTTCCGTTAAACCAGATGGGGCTTTAAGTCATACTGTGTATCGGAAACCAACACACACTGACAGATACCTTAACTACATACACTTCATTCCACTATCCAAGTATCAAATCGTCTGTGTGCAAGACTCTCTTTCATCGAGCGCGAACAATTTGTGACGAAGAATATCTTCAGGATGAGTTAGATCACCTTAGATCACCTGAGAAGATGATTCAAGCTTCTATGACACCTTCGGTACATCCGGAGCCGAATACTCAGCCCCAGCAAGAACCACCTTCAGTTTCTCTTCCGTACATCGGACCAGCATCCCACAAGATTGAGAGATTTTAAATCGTGCTGGTGTGAAGGTATTTCACAGTAGTCAACGCAAATTGTTCAAGGTACTTTTCACACATAAAGATGAGGTGGATAGCTTATCTAAGCCTGGAGTGTATCGCATTCCGTGTGAGTGTGGCTTGGTATACATCTTGGTATACTCGCCTGAAGGAGCACAAGACATGTTGCATAAAAGCCCAACATGATAAATCTGCTGTTGCCAAACACGCTTGGAAGTATGACCATCGTGTTAAGTGGGAAGAGTCATCACTCTTAGCCATCGACAAGCAATACTTAACGCGAAGAACAAGGAAATCTATGGAGATTGCAAAACATCACACTATTTCTCAGGAGGGACAGCCATTAAACAGCACGTGGTGTGCCGTACTGCTATTCGGAGATCCTTGATTTTGTTTTTGCTGCCTGCCACCAGGCAGCACACTATTCTTGACATCTCTCTTGGGTTACCTATGCGTTACTCGTGCTCAGTCTTTTTGCCGAGCTATGTATGGCTGCGTATATCAATTTTCAGATTTCGAGATGTTGGTTCTGGACGCCTCTGACCAAGCAACAGATGGGTATGACAACAGTAAAGAGCCTGGGTACGAGGCTGCAGCAAAATGCACGATCCACTGGCCTTTCACGGTAAACGGTAAGATAAATTGATCATGTCTTTTATACTTGCTTGTGGAAGTATTCATCAAGGCCATGAACGTTTTAGTGGTCAGTCTCGAGGAAAACAGTGCTCTTTTATGAGTATCAGCGTTGTTAACAGCACAAACTATTCAAGTGAACGATTAGAATTCGTCTACTATTGACCGAGGCAAGGAGACAATATGTACTTGAATGCTTTTCACAATGGTCTTATCCCACGTGAAGAATTGTTGTCGCTGAACAACCTACCAACTATTAAACACGGAGCGAGCGCATAAAAGGGAGCCCCCCCCCCCCCCCGGCTACGCACTGACAGTTTGAAATGTCAACAGTCAAGTCAACAACGAGTCAGTGAGCTGGTAAAGTTTTGAGAATTATCTTTTATTTATAACCTTTTTACCTTTCAATACACCAGGTAAATTGTAAAGAGAAACATAAGAGTCTTAGATAAAAACAATTCTGATGTGATTAAATTTGTTTGGCCAATGAATTTGTAAAATATTATGACCTTGCTTTCAAACGATGTTTGAAGGTCACGTATAGCTGCTTTGTCTTTCGCCGTTTTTTTGAAATAGAGTTCCACATAAAAGACAAGACTTTGATATTTAACTAAAACAGACCATTTAAACGAAGACAATAAATAGTTTATTATATTAACTTTGCAAGTCAATATATCACAAATTGAGAATTTTTTAGTAGTCATTTGTCTGGCTTTCCAGACAACATGTACTGCCGGTCGTGCAAAAACAAAGTTGTCGTCGTTGGAAAGTGACATGATGTTCAGACATCAGTGTGAAGATATTCATTATCAACATTCTTGGTGTATATAAAAGGGTCTTATAATTACAAGGACGGAAGATATGAATGAATAAACAAAGAATACAGTGAGACGGTTGGTCCACTTTCGTACGGTTTTTCCTCACCTTAGCTTTGTTTCGACGTATTGGAAGCGTAATTTTTCCGTCTTTCTACTCAAAATGTGTTACACTTGACAAATTCGA